>JAOTRA010000003.1:1322360-1334850 GCA_026260255.1 Pseudolaguvia tuberculata | reverse complement strand
CTCTCTCTCTCTCTCTCTCTCTCTCTCTCTCTCTCTCTCTCTCTCTCTCTCTCTCTCTCTCTCTCTCTCTTATGAACCTGGACCAGTATTTTGGTCTGTGTGCTTAAAATAGTAGCAAGTAATGTGTTATTTCCCATCCTATTACAGTAGGGTTCGAAGAATTCTTAATGTTATGGGAAGTCTTTCACAGTTCTTTCTAAATAATGCTTCTGTCATTAAGAAAATGTCAAGAATTTCTAAAAGAGCTTGTAGGAATCTGCTAATGGACTAAAACAGAGACATCGAGGAAAATGGACAATTATTATATAGATGTGGTTAAGGAGAAAAAAAAATCCACTTTACTTTTTCTTAAAATATAATATTAAAATCTAATAATAATAATAATTTTCGAGAATAATAATAACCTGACATATCATTCTATTTTTGTGAAATATGAAAAGGACAATTTACGCAAACTTTTCTCTGCCTGAAAAAATATATGCAGAAAATATATATGATTCTATTATTATTATTATTATTATTATTATTATTATTATTATTATTATTATTATTATTATTATTATTTTATTGTTATTATTATTTTATGTCTTACCTCGGCGTACACAAACAGCGGCAAAACCAATACAGCCAGCAGAAGATCAGCCGCAGCAAGACTCACAATAAAGTAATTAGTCGTGGTCTTTAAAGCTTTTTCCCTATAAACACTAAGACAGACTAGGACATTGCCGCAGATGATGACTATAATGAGAAAAATGCCGAATATTAGCGCCGGGAAGTTGTGCACTGTGATCTGCGGCACGGTGGTGTTCAGCTCGCTCAGGTTCTTCATCCTAAAACCTTCCCGACATGGACAACTTTTACGGGGTCCAATCCAGTTCGTCTTTCTTACCCAAATATCAGGTGAACCTTCTTTAATTCTGTCCATCCGAATTCGTGTTTGCGCCTTTTCCCCCTTTTGGTTAGGCAGAAAATACTATCCCATTTCTAAGATCTCCGTCTCCTGACGCACTGCTGCGAATCCTGAAAAGTCCCAACTAAAACGTTGCTTCCGTTTAGAAATAATGCTATATTTTGGATTGCATGCTTCCTTGTAGCTGTAAGGAGGAGACTTTGCGCTCTTACTCGAAGTTGTGAGTGTGTTCAGACATCCTGCTCAGGTGCGCCGCGTCGGAGGAAAAGCTTTTACATCACTGGATCAGGATGCTTTTCCTTCATGTGATTCGGTGATGACGTTTGATTTGAAAGAAATGAATGATGAGAAAGAAAAAAGAATAATGGAGCTGCTGAGGTTAAAGCAGATGTTGATGATGACGATGATGATGATGACTAAAGGAGGAAACAGAGAGATATTAGTTGTTGGTGAAGTAGATTTATGATGATGATGATGATGATGATGAAGGAAAGTGATGACTTAGTGGTTAAATTATTATTGTACTGATACCAGAATGACCGGGGTTCAATTTCCACTTCCACCAAGCCACTATAGTTGGCCCTTGAGCAAGGCCCTTAACCCTCAATTGCTCAGTTGTAAGTTGCTCTGGATGAGAGCATCTGCCAAATGCTATAAATGTAAATGATGATAATTATTAAAGGAGGAAACAGAGAGATAAAAGTTGTTGGTGAAGAAGAAGAAGAAAAAGATTTATGATGATGATGGTGATGAAATGGTTAAACAGCACAATAAAGAAAGGTGAAGATTAACAATTATGTATAAAGACTGCTTGATGGAGGTGGGATTCGAACTCCTGTTTTTGTGGTATTAGTCCAACACCTTGACCACTAGTCTACCACTTTTTTTAATGTATATTGTCCATTATTAGAGGGACAGCACATGTAAGATGTTTTGGAGACAAGGTGAGGGAGACTAGGTTGAGATGGTTTGGACATGTGCAGTATATTGGTAGGAGAATGCTGAGGATGGAGGTGCCGGGAAGGAGGAAAAGAGCAAGACCAAGGAGGAGATTTATGGATGTGGTGAGACATGCAGGTAGTTGGGGTGAAAGAGGCAGATGTAAAGGACAGGGTAGTGTGGAGAAGGGGGATCCGCTGTAGCGACCCCTAATGGGAGCAGCCAAAAGGAGGAGAAGAAATTGATTGACAATAAGAAAAATTAAAACTTTGGAGTAGTGGTTAGCACAGTTACCTCACAGAAAGAATGTCCCAGGTTCGTTTCCTGGGCCGGGGAACTCTCTATGTGGAGTTTGAATCTTTTTCTTCCCATGCTTGTGTACGCTTTCTCTGGCCTACTCAGGTTTTGTGAGAACTATGCCCTCGGAGGACCGCCGGCAGAGGGCGCCCTTACCCGAGTTCTAGGCTTTCACTTCTGGAGGTCCGCCTATATAAGCAGGTGGTTCTCTGAGGGTTGTTACAGGTTTCCTCAAGTCCAAAAACATGTACACTGGTTGATTGGCTATTATGAATTGCCCTCTGCTCATTCTCCTTATCTTCCTCTCTTTTTTTTTCATTCTTTTATGTAATCTTTGCATTGCATGTCTTTAGTCCCTGAGCCTGATAGAAAGCATTTCAATAAACAACTGCCCTTAACATTAATAATCCACACATTTTATTTAATTACTGATCTATTATCATTTCATTAATACATTCATTCATGTTCTTACTTGCTTAATCTGGCATTCCTGGACAGATCACCAGTCCATCGCAGGGCAGACATAGATGAACAACCATTCATACACACATTCACTCTATTTTGAAGTTTTTGGACGTTGGGAGGAAACCGGAGTACCCAGAGGAAACTCACGCAAGTGCGGGGAGAACATGCAAACTCCGCACAAAAGGTCCTCGGCCCGGGAATCGAACCTGAGACTTTCTTGTTGTGACTCAACCATGCTAACCACTACACCACTGCCCTTAATTAATAAACATATTATTTAATTAATAAATTCATTAAGGAATGCATTACATTTTGAATCGAGCCTGCGATACAACTTAGCTTTAAACTGTAAATTCCACCATTGATCTCATTTTCACCTCGCTACTGAACAATATCTCCACATGCTAATTATAACCAAGTCTGCTGTTAGATAATTTTTCAAATGTTGAGAACATCTAGAGCTTAGAATTAAGCTCAGGAATGCAGATCTTATATCTAGCACACAAGGAATGCAGGATTCTCTCTGTAATCAAAGGCTTTACGTTTAAGCTTGCAGCCATATTCGGCATCTGTTCATATCGTTTGATGTAATTTATATTACGCAAGATCACGTATCGTTGTGTCTTTAGTGAGTCAAATCTAATTACACGGAATTATGACAAATGCAATAATTAAGTCCAGTGCTGTCAGAAAATACAGCGCCTTGTTGTTGTCTACCTTGTTGATTGACTGAATATGGCTGTATTTTTCAAAATGTATTTCTGATTATACATTTTCAAAATAACCTTTAAAGGTCAATTTCTTAAACTGGATGATACATTTATTTGACAGGAACTGAAAAAAAGATTCAGCTGTATCAGTGATATATATACTCTTTTAATAAATAAATAAATAAATGAATTTATTCATTCATCTTCTTACCCGCTTATTACCTAATTCGGGGTTACGGGGGTCCACTGGAGCCTATCATAGGGCACACACATTCACACATACATTGCCTATGGGCAATTTTAACTCATCTATCAACCTAATGTACATGTTTTTGGACTGTGGGAGGAAACCGGAGTAGCTCCAGTAGCCCCCGTTATTTTTCATACATGGTTTAACATCCAATAAGAATGACTGTACCCTTACTTTAAGATGCTACTGGTTTTTCCTAAGGAGTCAGACTTCTTAAGCATATTTGAATCTGCATCACTCTGTTATACAGGATTTTCACTCATTGGAATTGAATAATTGTTATAAATGGTCCGAGCTAAACACATCCATCACTTTTGAATACTTATGCTTGTCTGCTTTTGTTCTAGTCAAATGCTAATTATAGCTCGTTCATCACTACAGCAACTTGGTAAGCGCTTAGGGAGAGACTTGCCATATCAATCAATCTTTTCATTTTTATTGTTATTGAGAAAAAATACATTTTACACACTGGAAACAACTTTTGTTTACTAGCCAACCATTTATTCATGACATACAGAAACACTACCATCTAGATCCGACAAGTTTACCTTAATTTGCGTTTGTATTTTTATTCAATACCATTTTACATTCAATTCAATTCAATTTTATTTGTATAGCGCTTTTTACAATTGACATTATCTTAAAGCAGCTGTACATATTGAGAGATAATTGTAAGGTTACGAACGGGGCCCCACCCCTCGCTTGGCAACAGCGGGTGAGGCTCCGCCTACTGGCCGCATAGACTGACGAGGCTCCGCCCCCCACGCTGCACTAGCTGTCACACCAGCACGGGCATGTTTGGCGTCGTCGTCCTGGCAACTGCGTTACCAGGGCGATGACGTTTATTATTTAAGGTCACGCGCTAGTAACGCGGGTGTGGGTTATTGAGGATGTTCGGCGCGTTGAAACACTTTCTGAACTTCGGTTTCGTTTGTTATAGTGTCTCCGTGTTTTCCCCTGTCGTGTCTATTGTGTTTTGTTTATTTGTTTTGGTATTTGTTCATCTGCACTCCTAACTGTAAATAAGCCGTCACCCTTCACTGCATCATGGATCCAGCTCTCTTCTATGTGCTCACCACGTCGTCACAGAATAATCCACCTTCTACGGATCCAGCAGGAAGGAATATGGTACTGGACTCTTTCATTAAACCGTTTAGCCCGGACTTTTTGTCGGCACGTACAGCATTGCTAGCATAAGAATTCGATGCTGCGGAGGCTAACCTTCTAGTCACCGCTATCCGGCTGCACACTCTAGCCGTTCGAGCGCTAACTGAACCGGCTAACCTCCTAGCACGCTTGCTAGCACCTACGGGTGAGCACCAGAGACCCCCGAATAAATTCAGCGGTAAGCAGGAACATTGTCTGCCCTTCGTTACTCAATGTCGTCGGTATTTCTCACGCGCTCGTCTGTTTTCTTCGGAGTAAAGCAAGTGTGAGTTTTTTGTCCTGTTGCTGTGCGACGAGGCGTTACTGGCATTAGCACCGGTGTGGGAGTTATACTGGCAGCAGGACATGGATTTTAAGCAATGGTTTTACTGGGTTTCTGAGACCTTTTCTGGACCTACAGAGCCCTCTGTGCGTGCATCAGAGCCCTCTGTGCGTGCATCAGAGCCCTCTGTATCTGCCCCAGAACCCACTGAGTCTGCATCTGAGCCCACTGTGATTTCACCAGGCTGCGTGGAGGTTCACAGCCCGTCTGTCCTGCTTGATGAGTGCTACAGTGGTCCCGTCGAGGTGATGGAGGCTACCCCAGGGCTATGACCCCGCCTGCTGTCTCATGTACTGGAAGTGCAGCTGGGGGCCCCGTATACGAACTGGATCGTTCGGCCCAGCTAGGGGTCTCAAGCTGGGTTCGTCTTCACCAGAACCCTCTGCATTCTCATCTTCATCTTCGTCTGCATCTGAGCCTTTGTCAGCGTCTGCATCTGAGCCCTCGTCAGCATCTGCATCTGAGCCCTCGTCTGCGTCTGCATGTGAGCCCTCGTCAGTGTCTGCATCTGAGCCCTCGTCAGTGTCTGCATCGGGGTCTTTGCTGTCTTTTGAGTCCCCTGTGTGTCCTTCTGAGTCCCCTGTGTGTCCATCTGAGTCCCTCTCTGTCCCATCTGAGTCCCTCTCTGTCCCATCTGAGTCCCTCTCTTTTCCTCCAGGGCCTCTATCTGTCCCTCCAGGGCTCCCCTCTGTCCCTCCGGAGCCTCCTTTGTTCCCCTCGGCTCCTACTGAGTGCCAAGAGTCCCTCTCTGTCCCTTTGGGCCCCTCAGGGTTAGGTTGTTCCCCTTTGGGCCCTCGGAATTAGGTTGGTCCCCTTTGGTCCTCTCAATGCACCCTTCGGTTCCCTCAGCGACCAAACGGTCCCTTCTGAGGCCCCTTTGGCCCTTTCCAAATTTACTGAGGCTCCTAAGGCCCTTTCCGAGGCCCCTCCGGCCTTTACTTAGTTCTCTCGGGCCCCTTTGGCCTTTATTGAGTTTCCTCGGGCCCCTTCAGCCTTTATTGAGTTTCCTCAGGCCCCTTTGGCCTTTATTGAGTTTCCTCGGGCACCTTCGGCCTTTATTGAGTTTCCTCGGGCCCCTTCGGCCTTTATTGAGTTTCCTCAGGCCCCTTTGGCCTTTATTGAGTTCTATATTGAGTTCACGTCGGCCTTTGCTGAGTTTCCTTGGGCCTCTTCGGCATTTATAGAGTATCCTGAGGCCCCTACGGCCCTTACTGAGATTCCAGAGGCCCCTATGGCCCTTTCTGAGTTTCCTGAGTCCCCTGCTGCCCTTACTGAGTTTCCTGAGGCCTCTCCGGCCCCTACTGAGTTTCTTGGGGCCTCTACAGCCCCTACAGAGTGCCCTCTGGTCCCTTTGGCCTTTACTGAGTGCTCTTGGGCCCCATTGGTCTTTACTGAGTGCTCTCGGGCCCCTTCGGCCTTTACTGAGTGCTCTCGGGCCCCTTCGGCCTTTACTGAGGGCTCTTGGGCCCCTTCGGCCTTTACTGAGTGCTCTTGGGCCCCTTTGGCCCCTACTGAGTTTCTTAGGGCCCATTCGCCCCCTACTGAGTTTCCTAGGGCCCCTTTGCTCCTTACTGAGTTTCCTAGGGCCCCTTCGGTCCCTACTGAGTTTCCTAGGGCCCCTTCGGTCCCTACTGAGTTTCCGCGGGCCCCTTCGGTCCCCTTTGAGTTTTCTCGGGTCCCTGCGGTCCCCTCTGAGTTTTCTCGGGTCCCTGCGGTCCCCTCTGAGTTTCCTGAGGCCCCTCCGGTCCCTTTAATGCTCCCTCCTCACCATCTAGATTTACCTATGTGGCCTTCCGAGTTCCCTACGTGGCCTTCTGGTACCCCTACAGTGGCTCGGAAGCCTCGCCCTGATCACACCCCTCTTCTTTTATGGAGTGTACAGGGTCCTGGACCCCCCACTATCTCTTTGGCACAGGAGGCAGACTGCGGGGTGTTTGGGGGTTTTTCCTTTTTTTTGGTGTTTTGTTTTTCTGTGGGGCTGCGCCTTGGAGGACTCCAGGAGGCGCCCCTTAGAGGGGGGTTATGTAAGGCTACGAACGGGGCCCCGCCCCTCATGTGGCAGCAGCGAGCGAGGCTCCGCTTACAGGCCGCATAGACTGACGATGCTCCGCCCCCCACGCTGCGCTAGCCGTCACACCAGCACGGACATGTTTGGCGTCGTCGTCCTGGCAACTGCGTTACCAGGGCGATGACATATTATTTAAGATCACGCGCTAGTAACGCGGGTGTGGGTTATTGAGGATGTTCGGCACGTTGAAACAATTTCTGAACTTCGGTTTCGTTTGTTATAGTATCTCCGTGTTTTCCCCTGTCATGTCTATCGTGTTTTGTTTATTTTTTTTGGTATTTGTTCACTGTATATATATATATATATATATATATATATCTGCACTCCTAACTGTAAATAAGCCGTCACCCTTCACTGCATCATGGATCCAGCTCTCTACTATGTGCTCACCACGTCGTTACAATAATTTTAACAATTTGTCCCTGATGAGCAAGCTGGGGGCGATGATGGCAAGGGAAAACTCCCGAGAGTTTTTAGGTTTAGATTAGGAAGAAACCTTGAGAGGAACCAGACTCAAAAGGGAACCCATCCTCATTTGGGTTAGAATAGAAATGACCAAATGTTTGAGTGTGTGTGTGTGTGTGTGTGTGTGTGTGTGTGTGTGTGTGTGTGTGTGTGTATGTGTGTGTAAACAGTCCGAAGCCATCACAGGGAATGTGATAACTAAGCTGAATACACAATGCCAAGAATGAACCAACAGATCCAGCGCCAGCGCAGTCGGGTGGCATGGGGGGGTGTGTGTTATATATTGCACAAGTAGTAGTGTGGTGTTGAAACACTGGTAGAGTTCAGTGCATAAAATGACTTCTGCAAAACTAGCTATAACAGAACTTAGAAAGGTACGTCAGTGGTGTACAGTCAGAGCCAGGAAAGCTTTTTTTGATGGTCTAAGTATTATCAGAAGCTGACATACATCAACCTAAATTCTAATATTTATTTATTCATCTTCCAACTCGCTTATTTCTTTAATTCGGGGTAACAGGGCCGAAAGGTCACTGCAAGCCGCCAGTATATTTCAGGGTCACACATAGGTGAACAATCACACACTCACACCCACTCTCATAGGCAATTTAGAGTCCCCAATCAACCTAATGTACATGTTTTTGCACTGTGGGAGAAAACTGGAGTACCGAGTAAGTACAAGCAAACTGTCCAACACTTTAACCATTACGCCACCACTCTTACTTAATTTACTAAACTTAATTTGTTTTCTTCCTTTAGGTGGTGCAACTTAATGCTTCACTAAGCGATAAAGGGACTTACTCAGGGGCCTAACGGGCAACTCTGTGGTGGTTAAAACCGCTCAAGTGGCTGCCCAACACCTTAACTACCGGGGTTCCACTTCCACACAGTTTATAGCATACAAGATAGTGCAAGTATATACTGCAAAACATACATTACATAGACTAGTAATTGTATTATAAAACCTAAAAACATTAGATTGACATACATTTATGAATCCACACAAGAGAAGCATTTAATTAATTTATATGTTGCACCCTAACACTGTAAGAGCTCCGCCAGCTGAACATCTGCGCTATTGTATATTTGCATTTGTAGTTTTACTCTGCTTGCTTCCGTAATTGACAAATGCTTTCTGATGGCCTGTGGGAGACTGATTGCTACTAATGTCACCGTAATCCTATACATGCCAAGAAAACACAAGCAAGTATGTTCATGGGCATAAATGCTAAATTCAAGAGCAGAAATATATTGATTAGGTTGTTGATAATGAATTGGTAGAAGAATGCTGAGGATATAGGTAGTGGGCAGGAGGAAAAGATGAAGACCAAGGAGGGTGTTTATGGATGTGGTGAGGGAAGATATGCAGGCAGTTGTGGTGAAAGAGGCAGATGTAGAGGACAGGGTAGTGTGGAGAAGAGCGATCCACTGTGGTGACCCCTAACGGGGAAAGCCAAAAGGAGAAGAAGAAAAGGAAGAAGAAGGTTGTTGATAATGTGGTAAAAACCACAACATATTGTTAACAGTCCCAGCACGCGTTCATGTGTTCACTCGTTTGTAATTTTTAATTAATAAGTGTTTTACTAGAGAGCTGTTTGTAATCTCATCAGATGCTGATTTATTTTCTGTAACAGCTGCTGTAAATCCAAAGCCAAGGGTTATAGTCACGTGTTCTTGTTTCTCAAATAACTTCCCTGGGTAGATTTACGTGCGTACTTTTGTAATAAACAACAAATGCATAAAATGTGTAATTCTTAAAATGGTGAGCAATTAGTGTCAGTAAATAGATTTATTTTAAGCTTAGATGTGTAAGATGGAGATGATTTTGCCAAGTAACACGTGATCCTGGATTATCTCCTTTGGTTAATCCTGAATCAACATCTTAATCAACCAGTCATAATCATCTGATGTCATCAGTGTGTGCCGACCAAAACATGCTTTCAATTTTAAATAAAAAAATGTAGACAAATAACCACACATGCACATATTTTCACGTCCTCCTCTGGAATGAGCGTCTCCAGCGCGCTGCCGGCGTGCAGCTGAGTCTCGTCTAGCGCTGATTCGCTTGTGTTATAAGCTGGCAACTTTCTCCTGGGCCCTGTTGGATTACCTCTCGCCCTTTGCCTTTTTTCCCCCCGAATTTTCGCCTTTTTTCTTTTTTCTTCACGGTATTTTCTTTAGTTTAAATCTCGTGGTTATTTTTGCCTGTTTTTTTCTAATAAATGGACTATTTAAACCCGCCAATCCAGCGCTTGGGTGCGCTCTTTATTTCCGATCCTGCACCCCCTGACAGAATAGTCCAACCAAGCTCGCAGCCAGCGGATTGGCGGCAGCCCCGCCCGATCGCATTCCCACGGTAAGTGTCAGAGGTTTGTGCAGGAGTGCGCGGCATTTTTTCTATCCCAGCGCACGCTTACACCATGCCCAGGAGCAAATGTGGGCTGGTGTTTTTATGCTTAACGGGGAGGGCACTGGACTGGGTAGCCCAAGTCTGGGACGTGGACCAACGTCTCAGGGAGGACCCCCTCTACCTTTTGGCTTATCTCCTCACCACATGCAACTTCCTCACCCCAGTGGAGGCTTTGGTCTTTCTGGCCCGCCCAGAGATGTGCCTGTTGGGGTCAAAGGTGGTCAAGGAGCTTCTGCCTGGTCCGGAGGTGGCCGAGGAGCGTCTGCCTGGTCTGGAGGTGGCCGAGGAGCGTCTGCCTGGTCCGGAGGTGGCCAAGGAGCGTCTGCCTGGTCCGGAGGTGGTTGAGGAACGTCTGCCTGGTCCGGAGTTGGTCGAAGGAACGTCTGCTTGGTCCGGCGGTGGTCGAGGTGCGTCTGCCTGGTCCGGAGGCGGTCGAGGTGCGTCTGCCTGGTTCGGAGGTGGTCGAGGAGCGTCTGCCTGGTCCGGAGGTTCTGCTCCTGAGGAGGCCTGGGGGCCTCTTTCTGCTCCTGAGGAGGCCTGGGGGCCTCTTTCTGCTAATGAGGAGGCCTAGGGGCCTCATTCTGTTCCTGTCACGGAGGCTAGGAGGCCTCGTTCTGTTCCTGTCACGGAGGCTAGGAGGCCTCGTTCGGTTCCTGTCACGGAGGCTGGGAAGCCTCGCCTCGATCCTAGCCTTTCTGGGTATCGGATTGTTCATGGACCCGGACCCCTATTTTTCCATCTGGCTGAGTATTTATTTATTATTTTTTCTTCAGTGTTTGAATTTAAGTTTCATTTATAGCCTCAGCCTCAGGTTTTTTTTTAGTTCTATTAGCTGTGTTGCCTTGTCCCCGTCGTTATTCATGTTTAGGTATTTCATGTCCAGTGTTCAGGTTATTCATGTTCTTGTTCAGGCTCTTCATTTTCTTGTTCAGGTCCAGGTTATTTCATGTTCTGTGTTCTCATGTTCCCCCTATCTCGTCATGCTCTGGTTCCCTCTATCTCGTCATGCTCTGGTTCCCCCTTTCTTTTCAGGTTCAGGTTATTTCAGGTTCAGGTTATTTCAGGTTCCCCCCCTTTCTCGTCATGTTCAGGTAATTTCAGGTTCCCCCCTTTCTCGTCATGTTCAGGTAATTTCAGGTTCCCCCCTTTCTCATCATGTTCAGGTTATTTCAGGTTCCCCCCTTCCCCCTTTCTTGTCATGTTCATGTTATTTCAGGTTCCCCACTTTCTCGTCATGTTCAGGTTAGCTCAGGTTTCCCCTTTCTCGCCATGTTCAGGTTAGCTCAGGTTCCCCCTTTCTCGCCATGTTCAGGTTAGCTCAGGTTCCCCCTTTCTCGCCATGTTCAGGTTAGCTCAGGTTCCCACTTTCTCGCCATGTTCAGGTTAGCTCAGGTTCCCCCTTTTCTTGCCATGTTCAGGTCAGCTCAGGTTCCCCCTTTTCTCGCCATGTTCAGGTCAGCTCAGGTTCCCCCTTTCTCGCCATGTTCAGGTTAGCTCAGGTTCCCCATTTCTCGCCATATTCAGGTCAGCTCAGGTTCCCGCTTTCTCGCCATGTTCAGGTCAACTCAGGTTCCCCCTTTCTCGCCATGTTCAGGTCAGCTCAGGTTCCCCCTTTCTCACCATTTTCAGGTCAGCTCAGGTTCCCCCTTTCTCGCCATGTTCAGGTCAGCTCAGGTTCCCCCTTTCTCGTCATGCTCAGGTAAGGTTCAGGTTCCCCCTTTCTCGTCATGCTCAGATCAAGTTCAGGTTCCCCTCTCTCGTCATGTTCTGGTTCTTGGACTTGCTACTCTTTCTCCCGGAGGGGTCCCTAGGGGAACGCCAGGAGGCGTTCATAGAGGGGAGAGTACTGTCACGTCCTCCTCTGGGCTGGTGTGCAGCGGCACGCGCACGGGCTTGGCTGCGCTTGAGCGCTCTCCTGTGTATGCGCGTGAGCGCGCCCGCAGCTGAGTCTCGTCAAGCGCCGATTCGCACGTGTTATAAGCCGGCAGTTTTCTCCTAGGGGTCGTTGGATCATTTTTGCCTTTTTCCCCTGAATGTCTTTTTTCTCCATGTTCATGTTTGCGATCTTGTCTCGTTATGTCAGGTTTTTGTCACGTCTTATTTTCTCAAGTTTAAATCTCGTTTTATTATGAATAAAATAACTTTTCAAACCCGCCAATCCTGCGTTTGGGTGCGCTCCTTATCCCCGATCCTGCTCCCCCCACCCACTCTGACACAATAGGGTTTAGTGTTTTAGCAATTGAGAAAAACTGTAAACAAGGCTTCAAAATTGTCAAACACGAAAAAGGCCAAAAAAATCACTAAGTAAAAATAAATAAACTGTGAGAACTATGCCCTCGGAGGACCGCCAGCAGAGGGCGCCCTCACCCGAGTTCTAGGCTTTCACTTCCGGTGGCGGCCATCTTGGGTGAGTTCCGCCTATATAAGCAGGTGGTTCTCTGAGGGTTGTTGCGAAGTATTGTTGCCCTAGGCCATACCAAGCGATAATAT
>JAOTRA010000003.1:1296099-1321731 GCA_026260255.1 Pseudolaguvia tuberculata | reverse complement strand
TCTATTCTATTCTATTGGTGTCACATTCTATTCTATTCTATTCTATTCTATTCTATTCTATTCTATTCTATTCTATTCTATTCTATTCATGTCACATTCTATTCTATTCTATTCTATTCTATTCTATTGGTGTCACATTCTATTCTATTCTATTCTATTCTATTCTATTCTATTCTATTCTATTCTATTGGTGTCACATTCTATTCTATTCTATTCTATTCTATTTTATTCTATTCTATTCTATTCTGTCACACACTATTCTATTATTCAATATTCTACAATTTTTTTACGTAATACTGTAATTGTAACCAGAGACCTAAAAACATTGCAACATAAATCATAAATCTTCAGAAAAGCTGAAGAAAAACCGCTGCTTAATATTTGGTAAAGATAAAATCACAAAGGGAAAATACAAGTGACAATTCTAGAGGAACCTGAAACATCCAGTTTTAATCACTTATAGCTGCTAATTCATTCATTCATTCATTCATTCATTCATTCATTCATTCAATAGGGATAGAGCTTAATCTACAGTACATATCTATACATTAGATATTTTATAAAAGCATTTTACTGAATAAGAGATTTTATTCAGTAAGATTTTATATAATATAATAAGGGGTCAAAGTGCCCAATAGTGCTGCAGAATCACCTTCAAGTAGGCGTAAAATTTACGCCTGTGGTAAAATTGATTAATAATTGATGCCATGGGTGTCCTGCCTCTACTGATATTCTCTCTTCTTCTCCTCTCTTTTATGGCCATTATATACACTGTATTGAGCGAGCGTTAAAATGTGAGACAGTTTTATGTATATACTTCACACTGCTGCACAGATTCACATCTCATTATACATCGGAAGATGAAAAGTAAAAGTTAAAATTACATTTTTATTCATTCATTCATTCATTCATTCATTCATTCATTCATTCATTCATTCATTTTCTAACAGGCTTATTCCCTAATTCAGTGTCATGGGTGTCTGCTAGAGCTTATCCCAGCGTACATAGGGTGAAAGGCAGGGGTACACCCTGGACAGGTCGCCAGTATATAGGGCCATATATAGACAAACACTTGCACTCACTCCTATGAGCAATTACGAATCACCAATGTACATATTTTTTGGACTATGACAGAAGAAAACACATGCAAGCGCATGGAGAACATGCAAACTCCAAAGAAAAAGACCCCTTGTCTGGAAATCGAACAAAGTACAGGTAGATGTAGAGGACAGGGTAGTGTGGAAAAGAGTGATCTACTGTGGCGACCCTTAACAGGAGCAGCTGAAAGGAGAAGAAGAAGAAAAAAAAAAGAATAATCTTGACATCTCCTTCTTTGGCAGATGAACCCTAGGTCCAGGATAAATAGGAAGTCTTCGACACAAGGCATGATTAAGCTGACAATTTGAACACCACCTACTGAAATGTATATAATGTAATTGCGGCACCTCATACCAAATTAGTATAATTGTCCAATTGATTTTCTCTATACATTTCACAGTCTGTAGTATAAGACAGTTCCTCTGCACATCCAAAGTATTCAGCAAATGTAAAAGGTGTATGTTTAACTGCTTAGCCACAAGTTAAACAATATGGATTGGTTTTTAGGAGGTCATATGCGTCATTCACCAGCTTGTAATTATCTGGGAATCATGCAGTCATCAGCTGATGCTGTAAAAACGATGTGGATAATAGAATAAGATCATTTGTTAAGTGTACAAAGTCAAATGAAGGTAAAGAAAGAAAGTCATTACTTCTGACATATGCACAGCTTATAATAAATTTAAATTATTTTCCATGCATATTAGAGACAGTTAAAGAAGCACAGAAGAACAGAGCAAAGAGTCAGTCAAGCCATAGCTGCATAAAAATGCAATAACAAATATATTACAAACTATTTGCACAGGTGTCTGCGAGTGCCTATCCCAGCACACATAGTGCATATTTACTAACACCAAAATAACTAACACCGAATATCTTTACTAATGCAGTGCCTGGTGCTTTGTTAATTCCAGTAAATTCATTTATTTTTTTAACACAATTAT
This sequence comes from Pseudolaguvia tuberculata, assembly GCA_026260255.1. NCBI lineage: Eukaryota > Metazoa > Chordata > Actinopteri > Siluriformes > Sisoridae > Pseudolaguvia > Pseudolaguvia tuberculata. Next base: position 1,319,689 of record JAOTRA010000003.1, on the reverse strand, counting down.
TCCTTAATTTGGGATCGTGGAGCATATCCCAGCGCACATAAGGCAAGTGTGCACCATTGCAGGGCAACACAGGGACTGTGGAAGGAAACCCACACAACCCATTCGGGGAGAACATGCAGACTTCGCACAGAAAGACCTCCGGGTCAGGATTCGAACCCAAGACCTTGTTGTGAGGTGATCGTGCTAACCACTAGGCCATTGGTGATTCTAAATTGCCCATGGGAGTGAATGTGTGTGTGAGAGGGTGTTTGTCTATGTTCAATTCAATTCAATTCAATTTTATTTGTATAGCGCTTTTTACAACAGCCATTGCCTCAAATCAGCTTTACAGAATGAATGATAAATAGATAAATGATGAGTTTGTCTCTGATGAGCAAGCCGGGGTGACAGTGGCAAGGAAAAACTCCCTAAAGTGGGATTAGGAAGAAACCTTGAGAGGAACCAGACTCAACAGGGAACCCATCCTCAGTTGGGTTGAACAAAAATTACGTCCGAGGTCGCGTGATGACCAAGCCGATACACGACACTCTGGATCCAATGCGGTGGGGAGAAAAAATGGTATATACTGTATAAATGGTATTGAAGTTGTAAGACTCCGGCCAAACTAACTAACACAGCCTAACTAAAAGGAGAACCAGAGGGAGGCACAGACATGAGGGATCCCTGATATGTAAGGCAACCAGAACACCACCGAAGACAACTGAGTGATGGGTGAGAGTGTAGAGGACAGCATCCAACAGCATCAGATCCCCATAATACTCAATATCTATGAGTCCCCTCGGTCTGCTCCTTTATCTAAAGAGAACTAACACTGAAATGCCTGAATAAATAAATGGGTCTTTAATCTAGACTTAAATATTGAGACTGTGCCTGATTCTCGGACATAAACTGATAGACTGTTCCATAATTTTGGGGCATTGTATGAAAACGCTCTGCCCTCTGCCGTAACTTTATTCATATATGGCACTGACAGACAGCGCACATCCTTTGAACGAAGTGGGCGTGGCGGAACATAGGGCACCACCAGCTCACTAAGGTACTGAGGTGCGAGACCATTTAGCGCTTTATACGTTAAAAGTAATATTTTAAAATCTATACGGAATCTCACCGGGAGCCAATGCAGTGTGGATAGAACTGGGGGGATATGTTCGCATCTCTTGATCCTAGTAAGTACTCTCGCTGCTGCGTTCTGGACTAACTGAAGTTTATTAATAAGCTTTGCTGGACATCCAGACTACAGAGCGTTACAATAATCCAGCCTGGACGTGATGAAGGCATGGACTAGTTTTTCTGCATCATTTAATGGCAGATTATTCCTAATTTTAGCGATATTCCTAAGGTAAAAGAATGCTATTTTAGTAATATTATCTATATGGGCATTAAATGAAAGATTGGAATCTAAGATCACACCCAAGTCTTTGACTTGCACTTGATGCTACAGACAGACCATATAATGTTAAAGTGAGATCAGAAAACTTCTCTGGCTACCTGCAGTGCTAGTAAAAGATCCTCTGTTTTTTCTGGATTTAGCAGCAGGAAGTTTCTTAACATCCAGTTTCTAATGTCATTAACACATAATTCTATTTTATCTAACTGAAATGTCCAGCTGTGTGTCATCAGCGTAACAGTGGACCTTAACATCATGTTTACTGATCAAGTTTCCGAGTGGGAGCATATATAATGAAAAAAGTAGGGGACAGAGGACCGGGCCCTGGGGAACCCTATACTTAAGGCGTGAGCACGTCGAGTGGTCACCATTTAAATCTACAGACTGATAGCGGTCTGTTAAATAGGACCTGAGCCAGGCAAAGCCGTCCCTTTTATACCTACTACCTTCTCTAATCTATTCAGGAGAATGTTATGATCTATAGTGTCGAAAGCTGCACTAAGGTCCAATAGAATTAGGAGAGAGACGAAACCCTGATCAGAGGCCAATAGCAGATCGTTTTCTACCTTGACAAATGCCGTCTCAGTGCTGTGATAATACCTGATTGATAAAATTCATGAATGTGATGAAATGTGTGTTAAGGCTCCAGCAATCCTCTGTGACCCTGAATTAGAGAATAAATGGGTTAGAAGAGTAATTTAGACTGTGGGAGGAAACTGGAGTGCCCGGGAGAAAGCCTAAACAAACTCCCTTGCCTGTGAATCGAACCCGGGACCTTCTCGCAATCATGCTTACCACTACGCCACTGTGCTGCCCTATTCTTGATATTTGAATGAGACAAATGTAAAAAAGAAACAATATTGGCAAAACCCGTTGCTCGTCATTCTGTTATTTATTCATTGGGTCCTTAAAAAATAAATGCTTCTCTTGCTTTTGCTAGAATTGCAACTGCACACAATTGCTTAATTATTACAGGAGTTCAAAGAAGGCAGTATTCATTACACCACAATCAATACAGGTGTGTGTTTGCAATCAACCCAATCACAGGAACTAATTTACAATTTAAATGATGTTTCCACGACCCTGTGACTGAAATCATTAGTTACCTTGACTTGGGCAGAACTAAAACAATCAGATTTCTGTCCTAATCAGAGCATTGGAATTCAGGGAAAGGAAAATTTCCACGTAGCTCTGTTTTATAGCCCATTTATCATTAATAGATTAATTAAAGAAACGACCAAATAAGTACTTCACACAAAAGCCTGATTTTATTCCTATTAATATTCATATGGGCTGTAGTGGTTAGCACAGTCACCTAACAGCGAGGAGGTTTGATTCCTTAGCAAAGGGTCTTTCTGGGCGAAGTTTGTATATTCTGTCTGCGCTTGCATGGGTTTTCTCTGTATACTTCAGTTTCCTTCCACAATCCAAAAGCGTTACATGTATATTCGGTTGATTGGTGATTCTAAATTGCCCAGTGGAGTGAATGAGTGTGTGAGATAGCTTGCACCGGCAATCTGTCCAGAGTGTACTCCTGCCCTATGTGCATTTGGATAGGCCCCAGCAAAAGCCTCATGTGCCCAAACCAAGATCTTTCTGTTCATTAAAGGCATCAGAAATCTTTCTACAAAAAACACACCTAAAATGTCAAAGTCACTTTATTGTCTGAAACTGGGCCAGGATTTTACCCTTACTCTTAAGTTGAAATGAACATAAATTGAAGGGTAAAACTGCAAACTAAAAATAGTGAATGTCCTGAAACACATGGGGATTTGTTCACCTTCTGTTTGAGGTGAATATGAGAAATGTATAGTTATATGCCGACATACATCTCTTACACTTGATTTGGTTAGATACTTCCTACACAAGGACAGTAGAGGGTTTTCCACTACCAGATTAATGATAAATTAGTCGACACACAGCAGAAAGATATTGCCTTATATTGCCCACAATTTGCAATTAAACCCGCAAAAACATGAATAAAATGCTTTTTCTAGTGTGTCAAGGTACCACCAAACTCCTCATCCAAATCCTTCCACCACTCAACTCACACAATCACGAGAGTACTAATTAATCCCACCTGCAACTCACTACCCACTCACACACACACACGCTTTCTCTCTCTTTCATGACGCTATTTTAAGACCACCCCACACACTGTCTATTCTTGAACCAATACGCTTAGCTTTAGAGAATTTCACAGACGTCCTCGTCCAAAGTGACTTACATTTCTCTCTTTTATACAGCTAAAGAATTGGGTTAAAGATTAAGGGCTTTGCTTAGGGGCCCAGCAGTTGTAGCATCGCCATACTTCTGCTAAACTTACACCGTATCTGCTTTGATTTCTGATTTCATACTCCTGTGATCCGAACTCTATCAACGTCTATCGTCTTCAGCACTGCTACAGTCTCTGTTGATCTTCGGTAGTCGGTGGAAACCTGTTTTGTTGCTATTATTTCTTTTTTTGGTTAAACACCCCAGTCTGAGTTTAACAACTGTGTCAACAGTCTAGGACAAACTATTTATATCTTCTCAAATTAATTTCAAACTGCTTGAATTTTTTTGTTTTGAATTTGACTAGGATAGGCTCCAGCAGACCCCTGTGACTCTGACTTTAGGATTAAGCTGAATTATGGAATAAACTGAATTATATAAAGATGAATTAATCTTTTACAAGATTCTTTAAGAATCTTTCACACATGTTTTGTTCTCAGCCACTCACGTTCCCAGCATGTTACAGACAATTAAGAAAGATCCAAAAATACATTAAATTGCCAAACATTTTTGGTCACCTGAGCATCACAAACACTTTCAACATCTTCCAGATTGATTCCCATTTGACCTATTAGATGAAGCTTCAGTTTTCTAGTAAGACCTTCCAGTCCAATGTTGTGCTTGAATGTGAGATATCTCTTTATTCAGTTCCAACAGTATTCGTGAGATCAGACACTAATGTCAGGTGTTGTGAGGTCTGGGGTGGGTCAGTCACTATAACAGTTTATCCCAAAGAGGTTCAATGGTGGTAAGATCAGGACTTTGTGTCGAACACTCGCGGTTTTTTTTTCACTCTAACAATAACGCAGCATGGGATAGTGGAGGTCAGAGGTTTGTGTTCAGGGTCATTGTCATGTTGGTACAGTGTCAAAAAGTGAAGTGTGTAAAAAACCTGTACAAATAGTCAGAAAGACAAAAGATAGAAAAGAAAAAAAAGGGGGGGCACAGACAAATTGTGTAAAAAATTGCTCTTCCAACAGATAAAAATAAAAGCAAAATAGTATTAGAAAGAAAAAAAGATAAATCTGAGCTCACAGACAAATTTCTGCTTGGATATAACTGTGTGTATACAGGAAATTATCACTTTGCTATAATCCAGATAAGGATGGTTTTCACATTTAATCTGGTTCCTTTGGTATGGGTTTCCGCTTGAGTTTTTGTATAATTGATTTATACCAATAAGAACTGAGCTTAACTGAGCAGAGCTGAACTACGGTGATCGGAAGTAAGCTGAGCCAAAGTGAATAAAGCCTAGCTGATCTGAACTGCTAAACTGAGATAACCTGAAGTAAAGTTGAGTTGAGTTGAGTTGAGTTGAGTTGAGCTGAACTGATTCCTGATTTCATACTCCTGTGATCCGAACTCTATTCCAATAACTGTTTTCCAAGCTCATGTCCTCCTATCCTAAGTTCTCAGCTCCTGCCTGTGGATCGTCTTCAGCACTGCTACAGTCTCACGTTCCCACCATGAACAGAGCTGAACTAAACTGAACTGAGCTTGAGTTGAGTTAAGTTGAGTTGAGTTGAGCTGAGCTGAGCTGAGTTGAGCTGAGTTGAGCTGAGCTGAGCTGAGCTGAACTAAACTGAACTGAACTGAGATAAGCTGAAGTAAACACAGTTGAGTTGAGTTGAACTGGTCTGTACTAAACTGCTGAACTAAAGTGAACTGAGCTAAGCTTAGATAAGATTAAGTAAAAACTGAGATGAACTTAGTTGAAGGCAACTTGCCTGTTCATTACTAGCAAAATGTTGCCGTCTGCTGGTGCAAATAAAAATTTCAGGAAAAATGCTGACCATCTGTACTGTACTAAAACAAAGATTGACAGTACTGAAGTATGTATTTTTCAACATATTTTACAGTAAAATAATAATTATTCAAGAGCTCCAAAACATATTAGACCTGGGAATTGAACACAAGAACTCGTAGACCCTGAGCTTTCAACAAGTATGTCAATATATTGTCATTCATTCATTCATTTTCTGACCTGCTTATTCCCTAATTCAGGGTTACAGTGGTCCTGCTGAAGCCTATGCTAGCACAAATGAGGCAGGGGTACTCCCTGGACAGGTTGCTAGTCCACAATTTAGAATCAGTAATGATCCTAATGTACGTATTTGACTGAAAATTTTCATTGCTGGTGCCCCTTAAACCCCCAGTTGCTCAGTTGTATAAAATAGGTGATTGTCACAAATTACCGTATTTTCTGAACTGTAAGCCGCTACATTATTCCTAGGTTTTGAACCACGCGGCTTATACAAAGGTGCGGCTATTGTGAGGATTTTTCTTGCACCCTACGGAACCCTCTAACCGGAATTAGAAAAAAAAAATAAGATAGACGAAAAATCAATGCAAAGTAAAATAGACTACGCTACTTTTTCTTTAGCAGATAGAACACGCACGATAAATTACTAACTGGTAATTATTTTTAAATCATCATGGAAACCGCACAAAGAAGTGACAAGTAGTGAAGTCTTTCACAAAAACCATTTGCATGAGAAAAGCCTCCTGATCTGTCAGTGGATCCTAACAGTGTGCAGTGCTGTGGAAGAATCCACCATCACCAACGGGTTCTGGGTTTTGCTACTCGAAGAGAGCGGCGCACCTTCAGAGTGAACTTCACCGGAGGATGACAGTGACACGGAGAGCGAAACTGATTGAGACAGTTGTGATGAAGTGCTTATGAGACTGTTTAACTCCGATACTGAAAAAGACGACTTCATGGGTTTCAGCAAAGTTGATTAAAGTGAATCGGTAAATAGATAGCGGTTATTTTCTCTTGGTTCTGTTCCGTTTTAGTTAGCAAAGTTCCCATACTGTTGCTCTCTCAGTCTTGCTTCCACTTTTCAATTCAATTCAATTTTATTTGTATAGCGCTTTTTACAACAGTTATTGGCTCAAAGCAGCTTTACAGAAGGAATGATAAATAGATGAATGATGAGTTTGTCCCTGATGAGCAAGCCAGGGTGACAGTGGCAAGGAAAAACTCCCTAGAGTGGGATTAGGAAAAAACCTTGAGAGGATCCAGACTCAACAGGGAACCCATCCTCATTTGGGTTGAACAGAAATGAATGTACGAGTGTGTATGTGTTTGTGAAAACAGTTCCGAGTGGCTGAAAATGGGGTGGTGTCAGAAGTCATCGCGGGAATGTGTTGACCAAGCTGATATACAACGCTCTGGATCCAGCGCGATGGGGCGGAATGTATACCTCGACAGAAGAAGGAAGGGTGGAGAGAAAATGGTCATATACTGTATAAATGTTATTGAAATTGTAAGACACTGATAGAGTTCAGTGCAGGAAAGGGCTCCGGCCAAACTAACTAACACAGCCTAACTAAAACGAGAAGCAGAGGGAGGCATAGACATGAAGGATCCCTGATATGTAAGACAACCAGACCACCACCGACCACCAACATCTCTGGATCCAGTCCTTTGTCTCAAGAGAACTAACATTGAAATGCCTGAATGAATAAATGGGTCTTTAATCTAGGTTTAAATATTGAGACTGTGCCTGATTCCCAGACATAAACTAGTTACTACTTTCGGGCATTATAGGAAAACACTCTGCCCCCTGCTGTAACTTTATTTACATGTGGCACTGACAGACAGCCTGCATCCTTTGAACAAAGTGGGTGTGCAGAACATAGGGCACCACCAGCTCATTGAGGTGCAAGACCATTTAGCCCTTTATAGGTCAAAAGTTTTTTCAGATTTTACAATCTATACAGAATCTCACCGGAAGCCAATGCAGTGTGGATAGAACAGGGGTGATGTGTTCGCATCTCCTGGTCCTAGTAAAGAATTTTGTTGCTGCATTTGGAACTAACTGAAGTTTATTTATAAGCTTTGCTGGACATCCAGAAAGCAGAGCGTTACAATAATCCAGTCTGGACATGATGAAGGCATGGACTAGTTTTTCCTGCATCATTTAGTGGCAGAATATTCCTAATTTTAGCGATATTCCGAAAGTGAAAGAATGCTATTTTAGTAATATTATCTATATGGGCATTACATGAAAGATTACAATCTAAGATCACATCCAAGTCTTTGACTGTTGCACTTGATGCTACAGACAGATCGTCTAATGTTAAAGTGAGATCAGAAAACTTATCTCTGGCTACCTACGGTCCTAGCAAAAGAACCTCTGTTTTTCTAATGTCATTCACACATAATTCCAGTTTATCTAACTGACGTTCCATGTCCGGTCGAGCTGAAATGTACAACTGTGTGTCATCGGTGTAACATTGGAATCTAACATCATGTTTACGGATCAAGTTCTTGAGTGGGAGCATATCTAATGAAAATAGTAAGTGACCAAGCCCCGAGTCCTGGGGAACAACATAATTATAGCGTGAACACGTTGAGTGGTCACCATTTAAATCTACAGACTGATAGCAGTCTGTTAAATAGGACTTGAGCCAAGCAAGGACCGTCCCTTTTATACCTAATACCCTCTCTAATCCATTCAGGAGAATGTTATTATCTAAAGTGTCGAAAGCTGCACTAAGATCAAAGAAAATAAGCAGAGAGACACAGCCCTGATCAGAGGCCAATAGGAGATTGTTTACTACCTTAACATGTGCCAAAGGCCTAAATCCTGATTCTAAAATTCATGAATGTTGTTTGCTGTAGATATGAAGATAGTTGCTGTGCTACTACTTTTTCTAAGATTTTTGAAATAAAAGGAAGATTCCATATTGGTCTGTAATTTGACACATTACTAGGGTCAAGGTCGGGTTTTTTAATTAGTGGTTTTATCACTGCTAATTTAAATGATTTAGGGACTTACCCTCTGCTGAGTGAAGTATTAACTGTTTTCAGTAGGGGTTCTGTTACAGATGGAACAATCAGCTTAAAGAATTGCGTTGGCACCGGATCTAATATACAAGTTGATGATTTTGCAGAAGAGATGATTGAAATTAATTCAGTCTCTTCTACGGGACAGAAATTCTCTAAGAGCGTAGCACATTCTAAATCATCAGAGCTAGTTAAAGGTACTATCTCAGCAGTCTGAATTGTCTGCCTAATCTTTACAATTTTGTCGTCAAAGAATTTCCTGAAGTCCTCACTACTGCAGGCTGTAGTAGTGGAGATGTCAGTAGTGGTCCGATTCCTAGTTAATTTAGCTACAGTGTTAAACAGGAACCTGGGATTATTCCTGTTATTTTCTATAAGGGAGGAGAGGTAGGCTGTTCTGGCCTCACTAAGAGCTTTTTTTATAAGCCAGGAGGTTCTCCTTCCATGCTGTCTGAAATACTAATAATTGACTTTGCCGCCATTTTTGTTCTATTATTCTGCTGCTTTGTTTTAGAGGCCGTGTATGATCATTATGACCACGGAGCCAGCTTTATTTCTTTAACCAATTATCTTTTAGCTGAGGTTACACTATATAAGATATAACAAAGAGTAGATTCTAGGTGATCCGCTGCCTGGTCGAGTTTCATGGGATCCAACGGTGATCCAGTCTTGGTGGAGAAATCTGGGAGGTTAATAAAATTTGGGGGAGTCATAGGTGTAAATGTATGTTTCATGCGATAATGTGGGGCTTTGTGTACATTCTGTCTAACGGATATTTTAGACGAGACGACACAGTGATCAGAGATTATTTCACACTGTGGGACTGTCTCTACGTTATGTACATTTATACCGAAGGATAATATCCAATTTAATGTGTGACCTGCTCTATGTGTGGGTCCTATAACACACTGATTGACTCCCACTGAGTCGAGTATAGATGAAAATGGCATTCTTAGCGGGTCGCCTGTATTTTCAAAATCAATATTAAAATCCCAAACAATTTATCCACAGAAACCACCAGGTTTGATACGAAAGCTGCAAATTCACCAAGGAATTCAGAGTATGGTTCTGTTGGTCTGTAAATAATAATTAACAGAACTGACTGACTCGGCTTTTTGTTTTCGCTGCATACTTTACTATAAAGAATTTTAAATGTATTAAAATTATATTCCTGTTTTTGTATGGTCTTTAAACTATTATTATAAATAACCGCTAAGCCTTCACCTCTACCGGTTAGACGAGGCTGATGTATATAGCTGTAAGTTGGAGGACTCGCTTCATTTAATGCTACATACTCATTCTGCTTAGTCCAGGTTTCTGTTAAACACAGGACATCAAACTTCTGATCTGTAATCATTTCATTAACAATAAGAGATTTAGATGCAATAGATCTAATGTTTAACAGTCCAAAGTTCACATCAGAGGAGCGGGCTGTGTGATCAGTAGGTTCTATGTTAGAAGAGACTACATTAATTAGATTATTAAAACACACTTTCTGATTATTTCTAAACCTATGTTCGGGTCGGGGAACAGACACAGTCTCAATCTTAAGTCTTAGGTGTCCTAGATGACGACTCTAAGCAGCAAGCAGATGATCAGACTAACCTGACCACCTGCTCCATGGCCTGGGCTCTGGACAGTCAGCGATTTAACTAGGCCTGTCCTAAGACTATGGGCTATGTTGTAAGTTCCCAAGTGGGATGGACAAACCTCTGGTCCTAACAGGCCATGTTTACCCTCAAACATTCGCCAATTATCAATAAAAGTTAATTTGTTTTCAGAGCACCACCTGGACACCCAGCGGTTTAGCATCCATAATCTGCTGTAGGCTACGTCACCCCGTTGCATTGGAATGGGACCAAAGCAAACTACGATATCTGACATTTCCTTTGCCAAATTTAACAATACTATAAAATTAACCTTAGTAGTCTCTGACTGGCGAAGGCGAATATCATTGGCACCGGCATGTACCACTATCTTAGTAAACCTCTGCTGGCCTAACGCCTTAAAATTAGCCTTTATGTCAGGTGCTCTGGCTCTAGGAATGTATTTAACTATGGCTGCTGGAGACCCTAATAGTCTGGCTAACTTGCCTGACTATGGAGTCTCCAATAACCAGAGTAGCTTTATTACTCTCAGCGAGTTCATCGCTGAGGAGGGATGATTTATTCAGCACGCAAGTCTCTGTGGTGTGTTCCAATGACTTAGCCTTGGCTTTAGCTTTAGTTGGAGGTTATCTTTAGCTTAAACGACTATGCTGCCGAGTTGTTACCATTTCTCCCAGCTGCAAGGGCTCTGAGTCTGGGTGGGTCTAACTACGCCATCCAGTACCAATAACATCTACTGCACTACCCTTACACTTACTAACCTTTTTTAAAGACTGGATGTGCTCCTCTAGCACTAAGATCTTCTCAGTCAGTGTGCACACACACTAGCACACACCTGTCACATATAAACAACTCGCTGTGATGGTAGAAGACTGGCTAAACATCCTGCACTGAACACACTGAACAAGCTGGACGGTAGACATGCTGTACGTACCATATTGGTGAAAGCTTGAGGACAACTTTTGACTTTGAAATTTGAAATTTGGCACTGTTCTCATGCTGCTGCTTGCTCCACTCTTTCCCGTAATTTCATGGTGTGACTCATCGACTTTATTCCCCAGTAGTTACTGCACGTTTGCACATCTCCCTTTTTCTTAAAAATCGGTACAGGAACACTCCGTCTCCATTCCTCAGGCATCTTCTCACCTTCCAAAATCCTGTTAAATAATTTAGTCAGAAACTCCACTGCTATCTTTCCTACCTGCATCTCCACGCTTCTTTTTTTTTTTTTAATTGATAAAACACAGTGAACACACAAGGAACAAATAACACATGACAAGGAACATGTAGGAACAATAAAATATTTATTTTTTATTTTTTACAAAGAATAGAAAAACACTCAACACACTCAAAACATAAAAAGAACATAAACATTAATCATAAACATAAAACAGACATAAACTAAGATGAAACATGATTAGATTAGATTAGATTAGATTAGATTAGATTAGATTAGATACATATTAGAGTTCTGGTTAACTTTTAAATCATTGGTTGGAATGAGCCTTAGGCCAAGAAGGTCAACGTGTTTATGAGAGATGACCGAAAGGGGTGTAATTGTTCAATGAGCTGGATATATTTTTCATAGAAATATAATTGATTCATAAATTCTTCCAGGATGCGAAATTTATGGAATTTTTTTGATTTCCAGTTAATGAGGATAGTTTTCTTGTCGATAGCTAATGCCACTAGAAGAAATTGACTATTCATATTATCTAAATTAATTGCAGATATATCGCCCAGTAAACTCATTGATTGAGAGAATTTGATGTGACATTCCATCGTGATGGATAGTGATGACATTTTCCCAAAACCTTTTGATTGGAGTACAATACCAAACAACGTGTATGTATGTGTCTGTGTTATTTTGGGTACAGTATGAACATGTTTCTGAAGTGAATCACATTTTGAACATTTTTTGTCCAGTACGGTGTGATCTGTGAAGTACCTTGTACTGTATAAGTTGCAAGTTGAGATTTTTTGTCATGACATAAATAACATGTCCACATTTCTACTGGAATGTCATCTGGTTCAACCGCCTTTCCACTCTTCACTCTTAATAGCTGCTCTCACTTCTGCCTTACTAATCCTAACCACTTTCTGCTCCACCATCTCCTCATCATCCAACCTTCCCTCGCTCTCATTTTCCTCATTCAACAGCTGCTCAAAATACTCTCTCCACGTTCTCAACACACTTTCCTCACTAGCCAAAACATTTCCATCTGTATCCTTTATTGCTCTAACTTGCAGTACATCCTTCCCATCTCTGTCTCTCTGGCTGGCCAACCGGTACAAATTTCTCCCTCCTTAGTGTCCAACTTCTCGTATAGCTCTTCATACACCTTTTCCTTAGCTTTCCTTCAGTTCCTCATTCCACCACCACGTATCTTTGTCTTCCTTTCCCTGTCCAGACGTCACACCAAGTACGTTCCTAGCTATCTCCCTTGTTACTGCTGCAGTCGTTGCCCAAACATTCAACAACTCTTCACCACCACCGAAACCCTGTCTAACCGCCTGCCTGAATTTCATACTACAGTCTTCCTCCTTCATCTTCCACTATCTTATTTTCTTTTCTGTCATCTCTCTCTTCCTCTTCTCCCTAACCTCCAAAGCCGTCCTACAGACTACCATCCGATGCTGTTTAGCTACACTATCCCCTGCCACCACTTTACAGTCTCCAATCCCTGTCAGGTTACCTCTCCTCTGTGCAACTTCTTCCACTCTTATGTAAACCTATGCTCTTCCTTCTTTCTAAAATACGTGCTAACCACTACCATCTCCATCATTTTAGCAAAATGTACCACCATCTGCCCTTCCACATTCCACATACCTAGCAATCACATCCTCATCACTTCTGTCTCCTTCAGCATGATGACTGTTTATGTCTGCTCCTATCACCAATCTTTCATGCCTAGCTACAATCTCGACCACTCCATGTAACTCACTTCAGAATATTTCCTTTTCCTCCATCTCACAACCTACTTGTGGCACATAAGCACTGATGATATTTACCATCACTCCCAGCCTCATGTTCATCTCACTATCAGAAACTCTCTGCATCTCCACCACACTCTCAATGTACTTTTTCTTTAGTATGACAGCTATACCATTTCCCTTTTCATATACACCATGATAAAACAGTTTAAATCCACCAACAATGTTCCTGGCCTTACTGCCTCTCCACCTGGTCTCCTGAACACACAACATATCCACCTTTCTACGCTCCATCATGTCAGCTAACTCTCCCTTTACCAGTCAAAGTACCAACATTTAAAGTACCCACCCTAACTTCCACTCTCCTACACTTCTCCTTCGCCTGCCATCTCTGTAGACATCTTCCTCCTCTCCTTCTCCTCAGTTGGCCAAGAGTAGCCCAATTTCCACCGGTATCCTGTCGGCTAACAGTACCCGTGGCGGTCGTTGTTAACCCAAGCCTCGTCCGATCCGGTAAGAAATTCTTACTTGTAAGCCACGCATTTGATTTTGCACATTTTTTGCTGGATACCCTTCCTGGTTGTGTCACAAATTCTAGAAATGTAAAAAAGAGTTTTTTTCTTGTATTCTAATTGTTAGAATATTAATTAGAAAATGTTATTAATAATAAATATTATTAAATATTAATTATTGGGTAGCAATGAGATCCTACAAGATACGTGATTTTATTCTATACTGCATGTCCTAACATAGAAGAAAAACAGGCATGCTTGATTTGATACTAGATAATTATTATAATTATTACCGCCACACTTTACATTATAGCACAGATGGAGCTTTGTAAATCCCAGCTTTAGAAGCTGATGTAAAAGGCCAGGGTTGGCCATGGTGCAGTAACCATGGATCAGAAGGAGTTAAGGGTTTTACTTTTTACTTAAATTGTGTTTTTAAATTTTAATTCTTGCTATTGTCAGTGTTACGTTATAAACGAAATAACCATTCATTCATCTTCTTACCCGAATCCAGCACACATAGGATGAGAGGCAGGGGTACACCCTGGATGGGTCACCTGTCCATCTCAGGGCAACACATAGACAAACAACCATCCACACACACATTCACTCCTATGGACAATTTACAATCACCAATTGACCTAATCTGCGTGTTTTTGGACTGTGGGAGGAAACCGGAGCACCCGGAGGAAACCCACACAAGCAAGGGAGAACATGCAAACTCTGCACGGAAAGATCCCGGCCCGGTATTTGAACCTGGGGTCTTCTTCTTGTGAGGTGACTGTGCTATCCACTACGCCACCGCACCGCCCATAATTTAACATCTCTATGTTAATTCGCAGTGATTATCAAAGTCACAAGTATTTACACGGCGGCATAGTGGATAGCACAATTGCCTCACAACAAGAAGGTCCCAGGTTTGATTCCCGAGCTGGGGATCTTTCTGTGTGGAGTTTGCATGTTCTCCCCGTGCTTCTAACAATATATTGCATGTCCCTCCTCTGAACATGTCCAAACCATTTCAACCTAGCCGCCCTCACCTTGTGTCATCCTATATGCGCAGTCGCTCTAATAAACTCATTTCTAATCCTGCCTATCCTCCCAATGAAAATCTCAAAATCTTGTCACTCCCAATGAAAATCTTGACATCCTCACACACACACACTGACTACGATGAGTAATTTAGAATCAACAATCAAACGAATGTACATGTTATTGGACTGTAGCAGGAAACATGAGTACCCAGAGAAAACCCATTGCCCAGGACCCCTTCCCCCTTGCTGTGGAATGACCATGCCAACATTCACCATGCCAACATTTATTAAAAAGTGACGGTTACACTACATTTATAGAAAGTGAATATCCACCAGGGTGGCGTGGTGGCGTAGTGGATAGCACGGGATCCGGGCTGGGATCTTTCTGTGCAGAGTTTGCATGTTCTCCCTGCACTTGTGTGGGTTTCCACTGGGTACTTTGGTTTCTTCCCACAGTCCAAAAACATGCAGATTAGGTCGATTGGTGACTCTAAATTTTCCATAGGGGTGAATGTGTGTAAATGGTTGTTTGTCTATGTGTTGCCCTGTTATGGACAGGCGACCCGTCCAGGATGTACCCCCACCTCTTGCCCTATGTGTGCTGGGATAGGTGCAGACCCCCATGACCCCGAATTCGGGAATAAGCAGGTAAGAAGATGAATGAATGAATGAATGAATGAATGAATGAATGAATATCCACCAATCAGATTTGAGATCTGAACATCTGTTTTCATTTTTTATTCATAATCCATGTGTCTAATGTCTAATCCATAATTTAAGCAGCATTATTAATACAAATCGAAACAACTCTGAAATGTATCTGATAAATGGTCCAAATCTTTTTTTCTGCAGGCACATACTTGTGTTCTTGCTATGCTGAGCGCTAATACAACCCCCCAACCCCGAAAGCAGATGCAAGTATTTTTGTAGGAGGAAGCAGGCCATTGCTGGCAAGCTCTTTAGGCAATATATGACCGTAAGATGAAGTCACAAACATTGCGACGAGAGTTGACTCCCACTCGTCCACTAACACAGTCAGTGCTTTATTTGAAGAAGTACCAGCTGGTGCCACGGTCCCTACTAATCCTTTATACTTATTAGTCTTCATCACATTTTTGGAACATGGAAAGAAAATATAAGCTAAAATCCCTGAACACCGCTATCAGCTGCATGCTAATGTTTATCCTGAATCAATTCTGCCTTGCTGAGAAAAGTAAGTACAGTTTATTTTTGAATTTTGGGTCAGTTATTGACATGGCCTTTATGATGCTTGTTCCTTGTTTGATGTGGATGAATAAATCCCTTAATAGTTTAAATGGTTTCATATTAAGATTTTGTTATTCTGTAAGAAATTTAGCCAATTTATAATTTCTTTTACAGTACTAGAAAAGGGATTAGATTCTTCAGAATAATTCAGAAATGCAGCATAATAGTGTGTGATGGTATTCATTCATATTAACTATTCATATCTAAATTTCTTTTTTATTTGTATTCTTTTTTTTCAAAGAGTGTTGTATATTTTTGTTGAATATCAATAGGTCAGGTCATGGTTCATTAAGCACAATGATATTTGCCTTCTCTCTTCAGTTTGTTCAGTTCCGTCAGAGCCTGTGACTGTTAAAGAGAACAACACAATCGATGCCGTTGTTGTCCGTATTAACACAACAACAAAGAACGTCACACTGACTCTCATCGAGAATCCAGACAATGCGTTTGACCTGAGGGGCTTCGATCTGATCCTGAAGAAACGCCTGGACTTTGAAGTATGATTCCCCCCCCCCCCTAAAATCTCCTCTGTTCTCCATCTCCAAAGCAAGCAAGAAACATGTTGAATTTGACAATGACTGAAGTGACACCTACTTTTGCTATCAGGTCATAGTTCTTCCCACCACCACCGCCACCACACAACCTTTTGAGACAACGTATGTAAGGATTAAAATATTGAGAAAAACCGAGATGATGTAGGGCCCAAGACAAAATTAATAGATGCAGACTTTCTAAACATGAATATACCTTTTGTTAACTACAGGACTGGCTACCTGTTAGAAAGCGGTTTAGAATGAATGAATGGATGGATGAATGAATAAATGAATAAATGAATTAATGAATGAGGGGTGTCCCATAAGCTTGCCTAATTTTTAATGAAAAACATTTTATTCAGATCATTTTATTGCTGTAGGCATGGTGGTTAACATGGTTGCATCACAGCACAAAGGCTCCAGGTTCGATTCTTGGGTAAAGGAATTCTTTCTGTGCGGAATTTTTGTGTTCTCCCTGTTCTTCTTGTGCTTGTGTGGGTTTTCTCTGAATACTCCAGTTTCCTCCCTTAGTCCAAAAACATGTACATTAGGTTGATTTGTTTTTGTCACTTCATTGGTCCATTGCTCAATAGAGTGAGTGTGTGGTTGTTCGTCTATTTGTGAATGAATGAATGAATGAATGAATGAATGAATGACTGAACGAATGAATGAATGAATGAATGAATAAATAATTTGCTCCACTTTACCATTGTTTTGTAAACCCTTTTGGATGCGTGTCCTCCACTCCTGAAGAATACATATAAGCACGGCTGGAGTAATCAGAGTAATAGGCATTATATTTATTCCATGTTATATTAATAATTAAATTTCTGATTGTTCAAATGTTTGTGATTGTTGATCAGCTGTGTGCGGTGTGTGTGTGTGGGCGGGTGTATGGGGTTAAACGCTGGGCCCCAAGCAACCACTCACCTCACTTGCCTTTTCGCTATGCTTCTGGCTAATCTGAATAAAATAACAGCAAACCTTTAACCAAATAACGCAGAACTTTATTTAAAATGTAAATAAACCTGTTTGATTCCATTTTCAGACTCTGTTAAATCCTGAGGATCTCAAGGTTCAAATCCGTTGCAATAAAACAGGATCCAAAAGTGTAAGTGTCTCGCATGCCACTTGGTTTCTCACACTCACAACAGAATTAATTAAGAAACAGCTTGAATCTCTATTTTGGGGCCTTGTTCTACTTACAGTATATTTGCCAAACAGCTGTCTTTAAATAGAGCCAACACTATTTATTGGTTTAAATCCACAGATTACTTTGACAGTGCTTGTTCAAGTGGAAAACATCAATGACAACCCTCCTTTGTTTGCCCAGAGTAAATACACCCTAGATGTTGATGAGGTGAGAACTTTTGGTGCCTCTGCAAAGATACTGAGAACGTTAATCACACTTTTCCGTTTATAATGAGTTGAGTGAGATCTCATTTCTTATAGTGATGTAGTGTGATAATGTTCTCTACCACCAAAAATGGGTATGCAAGAGGTCAATGACTGGTAGTTTTTATGTTCTCTTCATTCACAGCTTACACCTGTTAACACCAGCGTGGCCCAGATTAAAGCAAAAGATGATGATTCAGAGATTTTATATTACGCCTTGGAACCTGCTCTGGTAGGCTCTTAACTAGCTTATCTTGTATTATTTTTAGCTTTTTCCGGTCTTAATACAAGAATGATTTATGAATCTTGTCTCTGTTTGCAGAACCCATATTTCAGACTGGAGAACATGTACAAGCCAAATATTCTGGTCAACAAGACTTTAGATTATGACGTCATCCAGCAGGTGACATTAACTTTATATGTGCAGGTATGCAAAGACAACAGTTCTGGATAAGATTGGATTATTTGTAGCAATGGAAAGCTTAGCCTAAGATCAGATATTTAGGTATAAAAAAATTAATTTTGAGCTTTCAGTAGTACTTCATCACTGACAACATTATACTCCTCAAAATGTGAATAATACTCTTGGATTTATTTATTTGTTTATTGAAAGGATACAGCACCGTTGTCACCACCAGTCCAAATTACCCACAAAGCCACCACAACGATTATAATAAACATAAAAGACATAGACAATCGTCCACCCTGGTTCCAGCCATGCACAAGGATAACTATTGGTACCGCCAAAATCTGCCTGAGTGTTGGGTATAAGGGAAGAGTCAACCTAACAGAAAAACAGGTAAAGATTGATTCACTTCTATTTTATACATAGATATAAAATAAAAAAATTATAAAATTAACCAGCCCATTTCACTCTCAGTTTTAATTATTAACTGATCAAATGCATTATATACGTGTTTTATACCCTCATATTCCCTAATTCGAGGTTACGGGGGTCTGCTGCAGCCTGTATTATTCCATTATCCAGCATACACTAGTCCATTTGAGGGCCACACACTCAAACTCACTCCTAAGAGCAATTTAGAATCGCTAATCAACCAAGTAAGTATACATTATGTTGATTGGTGATTCTAAATTGCACATAGGAGTGAGCTTGAATGTGTGTGGTTGTTTGTCTGTGTGGACTGGCGACCTGTCTGGGATGTATCACCCTATGTGTGCTTGGATAGGCTCCAGCAGACCCCTGAGACCCTGAATTGGGGAATAAGTAGATTAGAAGATGAATTAATGAATAAATGAATGAATAAATGAATGAATAATGAGATCACAAGTACCGCAATTGGTTTGGGCTATCCAAAGTACAGTGGCTTGCAAAAGTATTCATACCCTTTGAACTTTTATACATTTTCTCACATTATGACCACAAGCATAAATATATTTTATTTGAATGTGATGTGAAAGACCAACACAAAGTGGCATACAATTGTGACGTATAAAGTAGACATTTTTGCAAATAAACAACTGAAAAGTGCAGTGTGTATATATTCAGGGGAATATCATGAGAGTACTATAATGGGAAAATAGTATCTTCCCATGAATCTTGGAAGAAAACCTGTCTGCAGAGTCTTGAGACTAGGGAGGAGATTCACCTTCACCAGGACAACAACCCTTAACATAAAGCCAAGGCTACAATGGAATGGTTTAAAATGAAACATATTCATCCAATTGATGAATCTGTGGCAAGATCTGAAAACTGCCGTCTACAAAGGGTCTCCATGTAATCTGACTCAGATTGAATTGTTTTGCACGGAAGATTTGGGCAAATATTTCAGTCTCTAGATGTGCAAAGTTGGTTGAGACATACCCCAAAAGACTTGCAGCTTTAATTGCAGCAAAACAGGGTTTCGCAAAGTATTGACTCAGGGGGCTGAATACTTTTTCACACTTTCAGTTTTATATTTGTTATTTCTACTTCACAATTGTATGCACTTTGTGTTGGTCTTTCAAATAACATTCCAATAAAATATATATTTATTTTTTGTGAGAAAATGTGGAAAGGTTAAGGACTGAAATGAACATTTACATAGTTTTAATGTAAATGACTAAAATAGTCTGAGCTAATAATCTTCTTTTGACCTTTAGGAAGGACCTCTGCAGTTACACCCTGGTCCGATCTATGCAAGGGATGGAGACAAAAGCAGAAACGAAGAGATTGGCTATAAAATTGTTAGAGGTAAAATGATAGGACAATTTCTCTCTGTTTCATACAGACGCCATTTTGCACAAATGTTTGAACTTCTCCTTCTTCTTCTTCTTCTTCTTCTTCTTCTTCTTCTTCTTCTTCTTCTTCTTCTTCTTCTCCTTTCGGCTGCTGCACAAATGTTTCAACACTTTCTAATAAAAGGCAAGTTAAATTTATTTAAAAGAGAGGAGGATAAAAAAAAAGATTTTCAATCCTCCCATCGTCCAAAAACTTGCCCATAGGAGTAAATTTGTGTGTCAGTGGTTGTTCTCTATCTGTGGCCCTGCGATGGACTGGCAATCTGTCCAGGATGTACCCCTGCCTCTCACCCTATGTGCGCTGGGATGGGCTCCAGCAGACTCCCATAACCCCAAATAAGGGAAAAAGCTGGTAAGAAGATGAATGAATGAATGAAGAAATGTAACAGATGAATTTTCCCTTTGATTTTTGGCCATTCATATTTTTGGTGGCCACATTATTTAGATCTAAAAAACACTGTTTTAAAGTATCCTTTGGTATAAAATAATTGTGTTCTACTTGCACTTTTTAGGAAATGAAGACAACATATTTCAAATAGATGAAAATACTGGAAACATCACCATGCTTAAGCCAGCCGATGTTACAGGCCCGATTTCTCTCACGGTTTTGGTAGGTGGTTCTTATTTTTACTATGCCCTTAATATATAATATAATAGGCAATTACCAACATAATTATTATTCATGGCAGATTTTTGATCACTACATGAACATTTTAAAGGGTAGGTAGTTAGGAAGGCAGGCAGGTAGGTAGGTAGGCAGGTTGGTAGGTACAGTAGATACTATAATAGAATCTGGGTTGGTTGCTTATTTAAGCTAAAGCTTCTTAGACTTACTGACTAGTTGGTAACAATTAGCAATTTAGCATAAAGCAGCATAAACCTTTTAGAGTGTGATTCTAAAATGTTAAAGTTGATGTTTGTTCTAGATCTTTGTTCTGTTCTAGATCTTTGTTTATATTCTCTAAACAGAGAATATCTGTTTATCCTAGGAACATTAGAAGTAGGAGCCAATGAATATAGCACCTCATGTAAAACTAGTAATGTTTTATTCAGGCTTCCCAGGTGTCAAACCGTGACCAGTTTGCTTACAGTTCCGTCAACATCGAAGTGATGAAAAAGAGCAGAAACCCACCAAAATTCGAAAGGGAGCGCTATGAGGCGTACGTTTACAGCAACTCGGGGCCTGAGAACATGGTGCTCAGAGACAGGACTTCAAACAAACCCTTTAGAGCCAGAGCCAGAGATGATGACTTTGCAAATGTAGGTTCTAGTAATTAAATGGTTAAGACTTATAAAAAATTTGCTTTTTTGGGCTTTAAGTATGTTATGTTACTCCAATGTGTTTGCACGGACAAGGGAATAAATCCTGACATCAGATATGAGGTACAGTATAGCAGTTATGTCAACATAACCACAGACGGATACGTGCTACTGAAGAAACCTGTTCGGACCGACTCGTTTGCTTTGCAGGCAAGTCTTCTGTGACCTTCGTCCTTTTATATAGTCTCCACAAAATTGTGCAAAAATTAACCATTTGTTGGCTTGCAGGTTCGGGCTGTTGATGTTACAACTGGAGAGTCGGGTACAGCGGCTCTTTCCGTTCTTGTCCTACCATGTGAGTGCTTTTCTCTACAACTGGTATTCAAAAAATTGTTTGCTCATGATGACTGTGCAGTTAAATGCAGATGGATAGTTGGAAGTGATATTTCTTTATATAAATTCAAAATAGCTGTGTTTGGCGACATTTGTGGATGCAAACCAAAACCCAACCAAAAAATGTAAGAAATTATGTGCAAAACTGAGGAAAAAGTGGTTTGAAATTGCAAATTATATAAAGAATAACCAATAATAACAGCAAAAATCTAACGCCCAAACTCTTCCCTCCTCTGGTAGTAGGTTACAGTTTAAAACTGTAACTCATACCAAAGCATAAATGGATTGATGTTCTCTTTATATTTTAAAATAACACATATAAAATAACATACCGTAATAATAACAGGCGGTGCAGTGGCGTGGTGGTTAACACGGTTGCCTCACAATCAAAAGGTTCCAGGTTCGATTCCAAGGCCAAAGTTGTTCCCAGGCCCAAGGTGTTTGGGCCCAAACCTACACTTGTGTGGGTTTCCCTCGGTTTCCTCCCACAGTCCAAAAACATGTACATTAAGTTTATTGGCGATTCTAAATTGCCTATAGGAGTAAATTTGTGCAAGTGATTGTTTGTCAATGTGTGCCGTACGATGGACTAGTGCCTCTTGCCCTATGTGCGCTGGAATAGGCTAACCTCCATGACCCTGAATTAGGGTAGTATCAGGTGATGAACAAATGAATGAATGAATGAATAATATGTATGTAAATATTTAGGAAGTGATTTGAACAAGGTCACCTGTGCTTTTGTATGATTTTAACTCTTTTTTGGGGTATTAAGACAAATTGCCTCTCTTCTGATTTAAGGGTAACTTTTGACATACATGTATTTAATTCATTCATTCATTCATTCATTCATTCATTCATTCATTCGTTCATTCATTCGTTCATTCATCTTGTTACCCGCTTATTCTCACTGGAGTCTGCTGCGCCTATCCCAGCACACATAGGGCGAAAGGCAGAGGGTACACCCTGGGCGAATCGCCAGTCCATCTCAGGGATGTATGTAATGATTTTTGTTTATATCTTTCAATTAAAAAGGTCTAAACAAAACTCAATACAATACAGACTTTCCTCTAATTTCTTCTATTCAATTTTTTTTTACTTCTGAATTTCTTGCGTAATTAGAATCACAAACCAGCTATAAAAGTCAATCAGCTCTCCCGTTGCTATTCCATAAATTTCAATGGTCTGCAATTTTCCATTTCAGCTGCAGGAGTGCAGTCGCCATCTGAAGGATACCGTGCGGGAGATATGGCCTTGCTCGGCTTTATAATGGCTGCCTTGCTGGTCCTCTGCCTTATCGTGATTGGTTATCTCATCTCTCGTCTGAAGAAAAGGAGCCCAGACACACTCAAGTTATCAGAGGTCAGCATCTTCTCATCATCGCTGTGTGAGTCCTGCTCTGAATGCTTTTATCATAGAGAAAATTACATTACAAGTCCAAAATTAAATAAATGCCGCATATGAATGTATGTTTACATTTAGATGTAATAGGGGAAAAAAGTGGCATTGATCTCACACCCCCATTCAGTGTTTAGGTCCATGCTTTCAGCATACGCAGCCCTCTGACGGGTTAAGACCAAGAGACAGCATGCAGTTCACCAATGATGGCTTCCTGAACGAATCGGACGTGGGCAGGTTGGCAATGAGGAGGTCAGAAAAAAAAGACAGGAAGCAGGAAGCACCTTCGAAATGGAGAGTCAGAGTGACACCACGTGAGAGGCAAAGACACTGCAATTCCTGTGGAATGCGGGTCAGCTCAAACCATGTGCACCGCAGTAGCCCCGCACTGCATCCCAAAGCTCAAGGAGCCAAAGACCAAGTCAGATCCATTTTGGCTAGAGAAAAGCGGAAAGAGGGACAGAAGAGTGTGTGGTTTAAAGAGAGCGAAGATTCCTCAGATATCGAAGTGGAGATTATTCCTGACGACATAGGACTTAAAACCAGCAAAGCAGAGGATGATGA
>JAOTRA010000003.1:1274170-1289511 GCA_026260255.1 Pseudolaguvia tuberculata | reverse complement strand
TGTGTGTGTGTGTGTGTGTGTGTGTGTGTGTGTGTGTGTGTGTGTGTGTGTGTGTGTGTGTGTGTGTGTTTTGTGAAGCTTTTAACAGATAGCTGTTTCTCTATCAACACAACACAGGCTGCATCATGTATTTCTCTTGATTAACTATTTGAAGGTTTTTGTCTTCATTGAAAGACTAGATTCTGTTTGTTTATTAGAATCTGGATGAGGCAACAGCGATAGCGGTTATGGAGGAACAAAGACGAATCCGAATTCAAATGGACCTACAGCACAGCTACAGGATGGACCTGGAAAAAGAAAAAATGGTAGTCGGCCACTTTAAAACTCACAGACACACACACACGTGATCTGTAGCGTGTACATATATGTGTGTGTGTCAGGTTCGACAGCAGATGGAGGAGCAGGTGGATCAAATGTCCAGCGAGCTTAAGGTGTACCTACAGCGTGTCCAGGAGTTGGAGGATATGTACCGCCGTCTAGAGGAGGCCCTAGAGGATGAGCGACAAACCAGACAGGATGAGGAGAACCTGCGCAAACTGCAGGCTAGGTACTACTCAGAAAATCTACTATACACCAAATAAGCTATAAGGCAAATGTTGATACACACCTCACTAGACACCTCATCTTCAAACTGTTGTCTGAAATGTGCATGTCACAGTATTACATCATTTCTTGACTGGACACTAACATGACAACACTCGGAATTCCATGTAGACATGCTGTGAAAAGAACTTCCATATCATATACAGAGCCTTGTGACGGACTAAACACTTTGGGATAATCCAGAACACCGGCTGCACCCTAGACCTCCTCACAACATTGGTGTCTGATTTTACTAATGCTATTGTTGCTGAAGGATCAAATCCCTACAGGAGGGGTCGGAATCCTTTTTGACTCAGAGAGCCATGAAAGCAAAATATTTGGGAAATTTCTTTCAGTGAGAGCCATAGAATATATTCTTAGACTGATTTAAAAAGTGGCGTTTCCCTGAGCAGTGGAAAATTGATGGATGGATTAAAACAACTGATAATATTTTATGTTTTATCCGAAAGCCGAAATCTGCGAGCCAGATGTAATCATCAAAAGAGCCGGGGTTCCCGACCCCTGCCCGACAGTCATGTGACACAATGTAGTAGAAAGTCTTTCCTCCAAGTGTGGAGGTTATTATTAAAGAAAGAGGAAGAATTAATCGGAAATAAGATGCACATAGTATGATGGCCGGGTATGTATGGATAAACTTGAGTTTAAACACTGATGGTATGTCAGGTTGCTGGATGAGGAGGTAAGGAAGCGTGCGGAGCTGGAGCAGATTCATCTGCAGCAGCAGCAAGCCATCAATCAGACACAGCAGGAGAAAGAGCAGCTGGAGCAGCAGAGGTTGAAGCAGGACCACACCCTGCAGATGGCAATGCAGCAGCTGGAAAGTCTCGAACAGCAGCGACAGGAAGCGCTACAGGAGTATGAGGCCAGTTTTCTCAACACACACACACACATACACAAACTGGAGGTGGATGAAGTGATGCAGCTATCATACCTACTGTACAAGCCTATGAGAACTGTGCTATGATGCAGTTGGTCAGTTACAGCAATGTTAACTGCCCAAAGAATGTGGTCTGCCGAGTATCGGATTTTGGCGCCACTATGTGGTTGCAATAGTCTTTAGTTATCAAGGTAATAGACCTTAACTTCAGGGTAGGTGATTTGGCTAAAAAACATCTTTCTGAGAATAAGTCTGCCTTAAAAACAGACTGTGGAAGGAAACCCAGGCAATCGCGGGGAGAACATGTAAACTTCACACAAAGATCCTTGGCATGGGAATTGAATCTTCTTGTTATCAGGCAATTGTGCTAAACACTACGCCACCGCACCGCCTTCTTTGGTATTTTAGTTCTGTTAATGTTTCTGGTTATTTAGTCCGTGTGGGTTTGCACTGCACAGGTGGGAAAAATTTCAGCGCTATCAGTCTTTCAGTTGTCAAAATGTCCACCTGCACAGTAAATATATTTGGAACTTATAATTTTATATACCATTTACAAATAAATTCTACATGTAATTCTTCTCTTTATTTGTTTTTCATTTGTTCAGGCTGTAAAATGGAAACTACATCAAGCAGCGAACAAAACAAAGAGCTGGAAAGATAAAGTGGCACAGCATGAGGGGCTGATTCATCTTATTCAGCCAGGTAAAAGCGGTGTACAGGTTTCCCTGTTTAAATTATTCACCCTGGACAGGTCGCCAGTCCATCCCAGGGCCACACACAGACAAACAACCACACTCACTCCTATGGGCAATTTAGAGTCCCCAATCACCCTAATGACCATGTTTAAGGACTGCTGAGAGAATGCAAACTCAGCACAGAAAAACCTCTTGGCTGGGAATCGAACCCAGAAGCTTCTTGTTGTTGGGCAACCATGCTGCCCTGATTGGCTTCATTCTTATATATTTATTTAAAGGTATATATGATTGACTATTTTTCAGGGAACAAAGAGCCTCAGAAAATGACCAACTGGGGTGCAGCGGCCTTTACGGACACCGAGTTGGAAATGAGGGAAAAGATTTGGCAAGAGAAGAAGAAGAAACCTGACAGTCTCCTATGAATGTTTTACTGAGATTAATTTTATTTTATATCTTGGAATAATCCATCCCATAGCACTGTGATTCGCCACCCAACAGCCCCCGGTGTCCATTGCAATTTAGAAGATTTGTTCTGTTCTATATTTGTGGATTTTGTTTGCATAGGTTTTCTATTTTTCTACCAGTACTGCTGAACTACTGTCTCTTAAACATAGGTGTCGAACCCAGAGCCTGTAGGTCCACCACTCAACTCTAAATAATTGCATCTGATCCTTTTTGAGCTTATTTAAGAAAATCTTTCTTTTGAAATAAGGTTAAAAACTGAAAACAAACCATGTTGCAAATAAAAAGTGTCCACCAAACCAACCCACCGTCTCCCCCCCACCATTCTTTACTCAGTTTATCATAATCCAGATAATCCAGCTGGATTTCATCTGAATTTACATCAATAAGTGATTCATCACCTAAATCTTACTGATACAATTACCGTATTTTTTGGACTATGTGGCACACTTAAATTATTTTAATGTTCTCAAAACTCAACAGTGCAACTCATATATTAATTACTGGTTGTTGTTACTGAACTCATAAATCTGTGTTTTAGTATGACTGGGTCAGTCCTGGGATTAGTCCTGGTTCAGTCATGCGGTGCAAAAGTCCGGCATCTCAATAGATGTTTCATCTTAAAAAAAAAAATCCCTTCTACCACTACTTTATAAATCGGTGCACCCTATAGTCCCCAAAATACGGTAATTCGCAAGTGTAATTCTTTAAAGAAGTGATTACTGGTGTGTGTCATAATTAGATAATCTTTTAGGTTTATTTTTTTCCCCCACTAGATGTCGCTCTTGTGCTAACTAATTATCCAGGAGCTTGTAAGATCTTTGTCTGGTCACTGTACAGAATGAGATATAAATTAATAATGCAATAATCGATTGTATAAATCTGCTGAATTTATAAATAAACACACACACACTAGAAGAATGTGTCTTTTGATCCACTAGTTATTTTGACTGCAGTTTTTTTCACAGTTTACAATTTTCTGGAACAATCTTATCAGAACACTTAAGGGAAAAAACAACCCAATAAAACTTTATATTATGTGTAGTTCATTTATTTCTGTATTTATCGATTATTCCCTAATTCTGGTTCACAGGGATCTGCTGGAGCATAAAATGCAGGAAAGTTACACCTTGTGCAGGTTGCCAGTCCATCACAGGACCACACACACTTACTTCTCTGGGCAATTTAGAATCACTAACCAACTTAATATACAATCCAGTGAGTGGTTTAAAAGGCTAAAAATACTTACCCTTTTATATACATGAAGAGGCAGGAGTACACCCTGGACAGGTTGCCAGTCCATCGAAGGACCAAGCACAGACGAACAACCACACACACACTTGCTCCTTTGGGCAATTTAGCTGATTAGAAAGATCCCGCGGCTCGGGAATCGAACCCGGGACATTCTTGTTGTGAGGCAATCATGCTAACCACTACACCACTGTGTCGCCCCCTGAACTGATTTTGCTTCTCTCTCATCCAACTTAAATATTTTTAATCCCATTCCTCCTGTTACTATCGCTGCTCCTCAGGGTTCAGTCTTGAGGCCTCTTGTTTTCCTTATCTATCTCTTCCCCATTGGTAATATTTCTCATAAATTTAACATCCACTTGCACTGCTTTGCTGACGACTCCCAGCTTTAATTTCCACACCTTCACCCTCCTCCCCCTGTCCTAATGAAATAGTCTTAATTCACCTTCAACGTCCTTAAGTTGAATACTGACAAAACTGAAATTTTGGCCCTAAAGCCTTACTATCTCAAATCAGCAGCTTTACTCTCACCTCCATATCCCTCCCTTCCCTGAGATTAGCCGACCTGATATTCTCATTAACATTTTATCTTTATCATATAAATAGTACTCTGTAGTGTAACACGGTGGCATAGTGATTGCAGTCACCTCACAGTAAGAAGGTCCTGGGTTCAATTTCTGGGCAAGGTGCGGTGTTAGCATCATTGCCTAGAGAAGTGAGTGTGTTTGAGTGGTTGTTGGTTTATGTGTGGCCCTGCAATGGACTGGCAACTAACCCAGGTTGCCCAATTTAGAAATGGTGGTAAAATCTTCTCAATTGCTAAGCAAAAATGTTGTTTTTCAAGTGAATTCATATATAAACATCATAAAACACAACCAAGTTAATTCATTCATTCATTCATCTTCCAACCCCTTTATTCCCTAATTCGGTGTCACGGGAGTCTGCTGTATTCCAGTGCAGAGGTTGAGAGGCAGGGGTACGCCCTGGACAGCTCACATTCACATTCACTCCTATGGGCAATTCTTTGGCGTCCTCAGTCTACAGGAGACTATGAAGTTCTGTGCCCGGTTTGATTGCTCCGTGGCTTGACTGCAGTGTCTTTGGTGGCTGTAGAGCCCGATTTTGGATCTGCAGCTCCTGGTGCAGTGTTGGCAAATGAAGGAGGCGTCTGATAGCACCGTGGTTTTCTCCGTGTTTTTTCTGTGCTCTCTCCTCTCTGCCCACTCTAGGTGTCTCTTTTGTTCGGCGTTCTTCACACCCGCTTTAATGGTCTGCCTCCAGCCACTGCGGCCTGCTGCTGCTGCAGCATCCCATGTTGTGGGGTTGATGTTCCAGGCTTTCATATCACACTTGCAGACGTCTTTGTAACGCAGTGCTGGCCTTCCCACTCGTCTGGCGCTAAAGTCCAGTTCACCGTAGAGGATGTCTTTGGGGAGCCGACCGTCAACCGTTCGGTGAACATGGACGAGCCAGTGAAGGTGGCGCTGGGTGAGCAGGGCATACATGCTAAGGATGCCTACCTGCTCCCAGACAGCCGTGTTGGAAAAGCTGTCCTACCATGTGATGCCCAGTATCCTTTGCAGGCAGCAGAGATGGAACATGTTGAGTCTGTGTTCCTGGCAGGCGTACTGGGTCCATGTCTCACTGCCGTACAAGAGGGCATGCAAACCCACGCAAGCGCAGGGAGAATATGCAAACTCCACACAAAAAGACCTCTGGACTGGGAATTGAACCTGGGACTTTGTTGTGAGGTACCACTACCCTTATGACTACCCCCACACCCCTGCACCACTGTTTCTGAAATCCTTTCATTATCCAGTCTAAAATTAACCACAAACTATATCCCAGCATGCATCAGCAGTCAGCTGGAGACGCCTGTTTTCATACATAAAGCTTAATTCCTTGTATGAAAAGGTAAAATGTTTTAATTGTTCTCCAAACTAGTTATTAATGAAGCCAAAGTAATACATCCAAAGAGAGCACTGAAAGATTAAATCATGTATTTAGAGATCACACAGGCTTTAATAGTTCTCCTGCCTCATTATATACCAGTGATGTTACTTTATAAATATTACGATTGGAAAAAACATTTAGAACTAGAATTTATTGGGGTTTACATTTTGGCATTGGCCAGACTGTTGGATTGCGTTCATTACACAGCTTTGGCAACCCTTACATTGATTACTCATTGTACGTATTACGATATTTATGAAAATTCTATGTGGAGGTTTTTTTTTTAGCTGTTATACAATTAGTAGTGTCAATATCTGGATTTTTAAAAGAAAGTTCTATACTTAGATACTGGGATATAGTTTCTTCATTTCTCTTTAGTGTCAGACATATTTTCTTCTTCATTTTCATTCGGTATGTGATAGTGATGGTGTCCTGTACACTATTTTGCCAAAAGTTTTTGATCACCTGAGCATCACAAACACGTGAGATTTACAACATCTTCTTCCAGATTGATTCCCATTGTTACTATTAAATGAAGCACCAGTTCTTCTAGTAAAAGCTTCCAGTCCAATGTTGTGTTTGAATATGAGAATCTCTTCATTCAGCTCCAACAGTATTAGTGAGATCAGACAATAATGTCAGGTAAGGAGGTCTGGGGTGGGTCAGTCACCATTCCGGTTCATCCCAAAGGGATTAAGCTTTCAGGTTTAGTGATGTAAAGATGTTACACAGGAGTCTATCCCAGCACACATAGGGTGAGAGGCAGGTGCACAACATGGACAGGTCACCAGTCCATCACAAGGCCACACATAGAGAAGCAACCACACACAATCACTCCTATGGGCAATTTAGAATCATTAATTAACCTATTGTATGTGTTTTGGGACTGTGAGTACCCCGAAAAAACCCACACAAGCGTAGGGAGAATAAGCAAACCCCACACAAAATTCCCATTGGGAATCAAACTCAGGACCTTCATGCTGTGAGGCTACAGTGATAAAAATGATATGGACATTGTTTAATGTTGTAGCTGTACTCTATGTTTGTGACACCTGGCAACACAAGAACATTCAAGGCACATCACCCCCATTACATAGCCAGCAGGTGCTGAGCTGGTTCCAGCTGTGTTCTGGTCCAGCTGCTGGATCCTCCACAGCTTTTTCCAGATGCATGCATGCCTCCAACCTTTGCTAAGGGAACATCATCCCAAATCCATTCTCCACCCTTCAGCTTGGCTGTGGATTTGGGTGCTATATTTATATGAGCTGCTGGCATGAATTTGTTGTAGTTACAGGCTGTAAAGCAGCAACTGGGACGTGATTCCATGAGCTCCAAAAATGGCGGACAAAAGAATGCCTGAACATATGATTGAAACTGTACTCGTAAATCCGGAAGAATCTACCAAAATATCAGTTTTAATGACCTTTTTCTCAGCGCGGCGGCGCAGTGGATAGCATGGTCGCCTCAGATCAAGAAGGTCTCAGGTTCGAATCCTGGGCCGGGGATCTTTCTGTGCTGAGTTTGCATGTTCTCCCCGCGCTTGCGTGGGTTTCCTCCGAGTACTCTGCTTTCTTCCCACAGTCCAAAAACATGCAGATTAGGTGGATTGGTGATTGTAAATAGTCCATAGGAGTGAATGTGTGTGTGAATGGTTGTTTGTCTATATGTTGCCCTGTGATGGACTGGCGACCCGTCCAGGGTGTACCCTCAGCCTCTCGCCCTATGTGTGCTGGGATAGGCGCAGCAGACCCAGGTGACCCGAATTCAGCAATAAGCGGATAAGAAGTAGAATGAATGAATGAATGAATGACCTTTTTCTAATGTCAAACAGTCTAGAAAGAGAGAGAAACCAAGAGGAAACTCATACCAGGAAACTCAGTGTTTACAGGTTTTCATCTGTCGGCCCATATCATGATGTTTGAACTCAAGCTGAACCTGCGGCTCCAAAAACAAAATCCAAATAAAAAAAATGCAGAATAAGGCAAACCGAACACCTTATTGTCTAAAGAGAAACACGACTCCACATGTCGTATAGTGTAGAGGAGTCACTGGGCTTCACTGGCATGACAGAGGATTAAAACATCAGGTTTGCCCCTGGCGCCCTCAGCATGAGTCGCTGCTCCGGTACATTGAACAGAGAAGAATTGTTGCAGTGAAATCTGTGGGTATTGTTTGAACAAGCGCGCAACAGTAGTTCAGTCTGAGGTGCAGAGCTGAAGATAACGCATGTCTGGAAGAACTTTTACATAGGCACTGTGATGGAACCTTTGAGTCAATAAATGTTCCCATTATTGATCAGGACTGTTGCCTAACAGCAAAAAGGTAGGTCCCAGGTTCGATTCCCAAGCATTTTTTGTATGGGTTGACAATGGGTACTCCAGCTTCCTCCCACAGTCCAAAGACTTAACTGGGTTAACTGGCGATTCTAAATTGCCATAGAGGAGTGAGCGAAAGTGTGTGTGTGGCTCTGTGATGGACTGGTCGGTCTGTCCTGGGTGTTCCTCCTTTCTTCAGAGAGCTGGGATAGACTAAAGCACACCTCTGTATTGTTGAAATTGTTGGTGTTTTCTGGCAGCTTTAGAACAGAACAAGGAGAGGTGGTGATGAAGTGGATAGCCCATCGCCTCACAAAAAGAAGGTCCCGGGTTTAGTTCAGGGGCCGGTTATCTTTCTGTGTGGAGTTTGCATGTTCTTCCTACGCTTGCGTGGGTTTCCTCCAGGTACTTCGGTTTCCTCTCACAGTCCAAAAACATGCAGACTAGGTGGATTGGTGATTCTAAATTGTCCATAGGAGTGAATGTGTGTGTGAATGGTTGTTTGTCTATATGTTGCCCTGAGATGGACTTGCGACCCGGGTGTACCCCGCCTCTCGCCCTATGTGTGCTGGGATAGGTGCAGCAGACCCCAGGGACCCCGGATTCGGGAATAAGCGGGTGAGAAGATGAATGAATGAATTCTTAATTGTTCATAGGAGTGAATGTGTGTGTGCGGTTCTTCGTCTATGTGTGGCCCTGAGATGGACTGGCGACCCATCTAAGGTGTTCCCCTGCCTTTTCCCCCTATGTGAGCTGGGATACACAAGTAAAGGAGTGAAATAAATAAACAGTAAATATTTTAAGGTTGGAGAATTGCTTACAAAACAGTGAGGGAAATGATCTAGGTGGGTGGAGGGTGTTGGATTGCTTATTGAATAACGGTGGTTCAATTCCTGGTACCACCAAGCTGCCGCTGCTGGGTCTCAGGCTAGATAAAAAAAAAGATAAATGTAATTCAGGTCGAATAAGGGACCATCTGCCAAATACTAGAAATGTCTAGATAAACGTACTTAAAGTTTGGAACATTGCGTGATAAAAGCTAGATTTGACGGCACACCTGGTTTTGACAGTCCCTCATGTGCACCAAGGGGAAAATCCCATCACCGTGACCGAATTGTTCAAGTGCTGAAATCCCGATCGTATCCGAAAATATCATCTGTGGCCCCCTGCGGCCTGTAAAGCTGTACGTTGACTTGAATCGCATCCAGGAGATTCTCTTCTAAACCCTTTGGAATGGGAACATTCCTGCTTTAAGCGATTTTAAAGAAATAAATCTTGTGTAGATGAATGTTTTCTGACCCCTTTAAAAAAAAAAAAAAAAAGAATTTACAGTATTACGCTCATACAGGCCTCCTGGTATTTGACAGAAAAAATAAGGATACGGTCCCAGATGAGAGCTGCTAACCAGCCCACCGAGAACCAGCACAGTTTTCCTCTTAAGAAAAAAAAGAAATAAGGATGGATCAGTTACACTATATATCTGATTTATATATATCAGAACCTGGCGGTTATAAATCCACACACTTAAGTGGACATATGGATAAAAACTTTTTTACGAGGGTTCTGCTGGAGCCTATCTCAGCGCACAGAGAGGCAGGAGTACACCCTGGTTACATTGCCAGTCCATCACAGGACGTACATAGACGAACAACCACACACACACATTCACTCTTATGGGCAGGTTTGGTGAATGTGCTTTGCCTGGTAATCTCCATTGGTCACGATGGTGTAAGCCCCACTGTTGTATGACTGAGAACAACCAGTCTTTCACTGCTTCACACATCTGCTCTGCTCTGTCTTCCTTCATCATGCAACCATCTGAAGCATCTCAGTTACCCCAGACGTGTACAAGCATTCCTCCAAAATTCCAACGAGTTATGAGAACTCATGGGTTGTTTTTTTTCCCCAGAAGACGCCTAGTTATAGATAAGATCACATATTCTTTTTGTTTTAGAATTCTTCCTGATTACTGAATGGATTGGTTGCGATTTATCTTTTTTTTCTGTCTGGTGAGCTCATGTGCTGATCGGTTTCAGGCTGTCTGCTTAATAAACTCAAGACACGTCTCTCAGGACGATGATTATGACTTCAGCAATTGACTAGACAATCAAAAGTCCTCTTCCAGAGGGACACATTTGTCTCATTCTGATGGGACTCACTCTTCTGCTGCATCCTTCTCTTCTTGCCGCGGTTGCCTAATCCATTTCTTCCTGTCACAGCTATATTTGGAGAGCACCGAGAGAGACTATTAATCTCCAGCCCAGATGTTAAACTGGGGCCACACCTGCTGATATTCTGAGCCAGCTGATACAAAGAAGTCCGCAGGAATGTCCTGGATGATCTGAGCCAAGCTCCACATGCCTGCTGGACCTCTAGAGTACTGTCAGTTCTTCATTTTGATTAGTTATTGTTGTAAGTAAAAAAGGCTGGACTTTATGGTCCATTTCCTCACGGACTTTGCAGTAATGCAATTTAATTGGCTTCTTGATGTTTAACAGGAGTAGAAGCTAAAAGCCTTCAAATCCAAGCTCTGTTCAAAGATAAATACTGAGAACAACCGCTGGGCTTGTCAGGAAATGACTTGACTTCTTGATCATCTGGAAGTTTCTGTACTGGATCTGTTTATAGGAAAGCCTTTTGTAATCATTGAGACTTTCCAAATACTGATCAGACTTTTCCCCCCTGGAATTAACGCTGGTTTCCTCTCAAACTTCTAATACCTTAGATGAGGTCTGAAAGATCTTAGAAATTGTTAGTCTTGTTTCTGGTCTGGGTTTCCTTCACTCTATGCCACAGAAACACTGATTGTATAATTATGTGCTTGTTATTTTCATTCATTCATTCATTCATCTTCTAACCCACTCAATTTGGGGTGACAGGGTTCTGCTGGAGCACCACATAGATAAATTATGAACAGATAGCTCACAGAGCCACACATAGACAAACAAGCACAAACACTCACTTCTATGGGCAGTCTATCACCAATCAATGTACATGTTTTTGGATTGTACCGTGTGACCCTATGTGTGCTGGGATAGGCTCCAGCAGACCCCTTATTAGGGTATAAGTGGGTTAAACCTGTGGGCGGTGCGGTGACGTAGTGGATAGCACGATCGCCTCACAACAAGAAGGTCCCTGGTTCGAATCTCGGGCCGGGGATAATTCTGTGCAGAGTTTGCATGTTCTCCGTAATCTCTCTCTCTCATGTAATCCAGTTTCCTCCCACAGTCCAAAAATATGCAGATTGGTGATTGTAATTGTATTCACTCATAGGAGTGAATGTGTGTGTGAATTGTTGTTTGTCTATGTGTTGCCCTGAGATGGACTGGTGACCCGCCCAGGGTGTACCCATGCCTCTCGCTCTATATGTGTCCTGGGATAGGCGCAGCAGACCCCTGTGACCCCGAATTAGGGAATAAGCAGGTAAGATGAATGAATGGTTTAAATGAAAGTATGAGCCACTGTTTTCATTTGATTATTATTATATGTTGTCATTAACAATAACACATGGTGTTATATAAAAATCCTGTATAAAACGACTTGAGCTAACGAAGACGCTGGTGGAGGTCAAGGGTAGAGGAGATCGACAGAGCAGGATGGAAGATGGATGTTTTTTGTTATCACTACTGTACACTACGTATCCCTAAATTTAATGACTACTATTAAATAGTAATTACTTCTTTAATAATTACTACTGTTTTTTTATTTTTGTTATTTTTTGTAGCTTACAATGTCAGCACAATGAATCCCAGTGTTTACCAGGTGAACACGTGCTTACTACACCTTTTTCCGTAAATGCACTGTACTCAACAGGAAGCTGTTTGGGATTTTTATTCATTTTCCTCAACAGGAAATTTTACAGAAATTTACTTTGACTGCGAGCAGGAAATGTAAAAATAAGACACCATTAACAACCGAATCTTTTTTCAGTGTGTTATAAATGACATTCAAGTAATCTTGATTTATTTCAGTTGAAAAAAAACACGACCAAAAACAGCCGAATAGAAACATTAGTGGCACCACAGGACAGAGTACACAAGTTAAGTGTCGTCCTCTTATATTTTAGGCACAGGATCAGACACAACGCATTCCTTCAGATATTTAGTAACATGTAAAATCGTTAATCGGACTGCGTAGTGATCCACGGATTCAGAACTCGAACCCTTCAGCACACACCGAGCTAACCGGGAAGGACAGAGAGTCTTCCTTCCCATCATGTCCAACGAGACATGAGTCTTCAAACGCAAGCTGACATATAGGAAGCAATTTTCTTGGTCAGTGTATTAAAGAGGAATGTAAAATCCAGTAAAATATGATGGGAGTTAGTCCGTGTCAGTTAACATTTTCAGTCAGAGCATTTTCACCACAGTATAAAAACCGAGGGATATTTACCAAACACCCCCCCCAAAAAGCAAACATTTTTTTACGATACACAAGTTACTCTTTTCAAGATTAAAAAAAAAAATAATTTACACCACAGAAATGACCTGTTATGCACTGAGACACATTCATGTATTAAAAATAGCCTAAAACATCCAAGACTAGAAATGTGGATATTTATATTTTTAGTGTGCAAAGTATAGAATGTTTTGTAGTGTATATAAACACGGATGCTTGTGTACATAAAGTAACGCTTTTTGTCTTCTTTTTATCTGTTAGAAAATCTAGATATTTATGGAGTGCATACCAAAGAAAGTAAGTGCAAATATACTGCTCTGTTCATATTGTGCATCTCTGAAAATTATGCATCATATGTTCTTTTGCATCACCAGCAGCAGCAAAATTCTTTCCTAATACATTCCCATGTCCTTTACACTTGCATGCCCGAGATTTTAGTGTGACTGCTTTGTAAGACTTATGGGTGCAGGAGTGTTTGAGTGTTAAAACAGACCCGTCTAATGGGAATAAGCACAATTCTGTGAAGAATTAGTGTGGCAGTGACGCTGCAGCCTGAGTGCACACATTTGTAGTTGAAGTAAGTGTGTGTTTCTCCGGTATCTCACTTAGGCACTGAGGACATTGCTATACTCTTGCTAACACACAGTGAGTCTTCCTGCAAGGAAGGAGCCTGAGGTGATAAAGGTCATCTGAGCTTCAGGCGTCTGAGATGCAGCTCTGAATCTTGTCGATCCACTGCTGTGCGCTCTGAGCGTTCTCTGCACAAAAGTTGTACACCCGCTTTGTTGTCTTCAGCTGGAGAGACGGAATAGAGATGGAAATTAAATTCAATCAGAATATCTAGTATATATATACACAAACACATGTAAAAACAATTTTTCCTTTATGTCATATGAATTTTTAGGATGATCTATAAACAACTCTGTGTTGTATGTGGAACGATCTTGTTTATTATACGGGTACTGTAATTAATTGAATGCAACCAATAAATGGGATCAGACACACTACTTACATCGAAGAAGGCTTTCTCATTGATATATTTCGGCGCGCCGATGGTTGCGGTGGCTGTTATGACCGACTCCACCTCAGCCAGGTCGATATGTCCGCGAGAGCTTACGTCTTCATCAGTGTCGTAATACCGCAGCTGCAAACATGAGCTGCGGTTAGTTTTATTGCACTGAAATTTGAACGCATGCATAACAGTCTAAAACACACCTGATGTTTGGTTATATCCAGGACAAACCATCGCCGCTTCCAGGCTTTGAGTAATGCACCTCGCTTATACAGGACACCTTCAAATGACCTGCGAGAACCAGAACAGCCGCCCTAACGATTAGCAATGTCCAGTGACAACACTACACGGAATTAAGAGTAAGAGTTAAAAGACTGAAGAATTGAAAGTGAGAAGGAATTTAAACGTTTTCCTGAGTTACCTGTTCTCATCGTTCTTGGGTGTAAACTGATTGTAGAGTGTTGCGGCACGGCGACTCATGCCGTTGGCTGTCGTGGGACTGCTGTCCTCTCCCAGGCCGCTGTCAGGGAGATGCAGCATAGAGTGGCGCTGATACGCCTGCAGGTTAGAGGTAGGGATCAAGCCCGAGATGGATATGGACTGTTTCCGTAACTAAAATTAGAAACAGGTTCAATAAATTGTTTTATTGTTATTGCAATTTTTTTTTCTTAAATATCATTTTAAATATTGACTCTGTATCGATCCCAAATTAATGTCAACTTCTAGAAATGATTTTTGTAATTAAATTAGAATGAATTATTTCATTATTGGTCTGGATGGGTTTAATGAAAGTATTAAATATTATATTTATTGCAGATATAAAATATAAACTGTAGCCAAATTCAGGCAAAGAAATATTAGGCAAATATGAAAAATCAATATATGAAAGACGGAAAGATGAAGACAGACAGACAGAAAAATGAAGGATCTTACATTGCCCTCTTGTTTGAGGTCATCCTGTATACTAGCTCGCACTTTCTCCAAAGTAGCTTGCCATCGCTCAGGTACCTGACCAAGCTCTGTCTCCAACAGCTCAATGTCCTGAAAAGACAGACTTTTAGCTGCATCCCACTTCAATTCCCTGTTAGACATAATCTTACAGTATTAGTATCAGTATTAATCTTACAGTAACAGTAAGGAAGAGCGGCATGTGATGTAAAGGAAAGGGGAATGACATACAGCGAGTAGTTTGGTGATGGCGTCAGGCTGGGCGCGGGCTACACTGCTGTAGCAGGGCCAAACGATCCTCCTCTTACTGGTTGCAATGGTGTCTGGCTCCTCTGAACTCTCTTTGTGCACAGCTAGCATCCTACAGTCATACGAGGGTCCGGTGGACAGGGTTTCGGCCGTGTAGAACTCCCATTTGGTTAGGTTTGGTATAGAGATGGATGGCTTTAGGACTGACTGAACGACATACAAGAGGGTAAAGTTTAACAACTTGTAGAGAAGTGATGTAAGATAACTGAATAGACTAATTTGTAGCTTTTCAACTAACGTACAGAGTTAAATCGGTCATGGGTTCCATTCCCAGCACCACCAGAATGGCACTACTGGGCTCGAGCAAGGCCATGCAAGAAGACTTGCCATTAGCAGCGACTTAACATGTAAATCTGAATTTGTAGTCCAAATTGTACATAGAGTGCTTTTGTTCAACTCACAAACTCCCTGCAATTCCAGTGCGAGCCCCAGTTTGTGAAACCCTGATCTAATTAAAAACCCGAACATGTCTAAAAAAAAAATCAAAAAAAAAAAAAAAAAAAAAAAAAAAAAAAAAT
>JAOTRA010000003.1:1245119-1264085 GCA_026260255.1 Pseudolaguvia tuberculata | reverse complement strand
CCTACAATACTGTCTAGCCTACAATACCGTCTACTGTACCAGTGTCTACCCTACAATACCGTCTACCTTACCAGTGTCTACCCTACAATACCGTCTATTGAACCAGGGTCTACCTTACACTACTGTCTACTGAACCACTGTCTCCCCTACAGTAGTCTACTCTACCACTGTCTATCCTACAATACGGTCTACTGTACCAGTGTCTACCCTACAATACCGTCTACTGTACCAGTCTACTTTACTACTGTCTACCCTAGAATACCGTCTATTGTACCAGTGTCTACCCTACACTACAGTCTACTCTACCACTGTCTATCCTATAATACGGTCTACTGTACCAGTGTCTACCCTACAATACCGTCTTTTGTACCAGTCTACTGTACTACTGTCTACCCTAGAATACAGTCTATTGTACCAGTGTCTACCCTACACTACAGTTTACTGTTCCACTGTCTACCCTACAATACCGTCTACTGTACCAGTGTCTACCCTACAATACCGTCTACTGAAACACAGTCAACTGTACTACTGTCTACCCTACAATACAGTCTACTGTACTACTGTCTATCCTACAATACCGTCTACTGTACTACTGTCTACCCTAGAACAGTCTACTGCACCACTGTGTACCCTACAATACCGTCTACTGTACCACTGTCTACCCCACAATACCGTCTACTGTACCAGTGTCTACCCTACAATACCGTCTACCTTACCAGTGTCTACCCTACAATACCGTCTATTGAACCAGGGTCTACCTTACACTACTGTCTACTGAACCACTGTCTCCCCTACAGTAGTCTATTCTACCACTGTCTACCCTACAATACGGTCTACTGTACCAGTGTCTACCCTACAATACCGTCTACTGTACCAGTCTACTGTACTACTGTCTACCCTAGAATACCGTCTACTGTACCAGTGTCTACCCTACACTACAGTTTACTGTTCCACTGTCTACCCTACAATACCGTCTACTGTACCAGTGTCTACCCTACAATACCGTCTACTGTACCAGTCTAATGTACCACTGTCTACCCTACAATACAGTCTACTGTACTAGTGTCTACCCTACAATACTGTCTACCCTACAATACAGTCTACTGTACCACTGTCTACCCTACAATACCGTCTACTGTACCACAGTCAACTGTACTACTGTCTACCCTACAATAAAGTCTACTGTACTACTGTCTATCCTACAATACCGTCTACTGTACTACTGTCTACCCTAGAACAGTCTACTGCACCACTGTGTACCCTACAATACCGTCTACTGTACCACTGTCTACCCTACAATACAGTCTAATGTACCACTGTCTACCCTACAATGCCGTCTATTGTAACACTGTCTACCCTACAATACAGTCTATTGTAACACTGTCTACCCTACAATACAGTCTACTGTACCACTGTCTACCCTACAATACCGTCTACTGTAC
Source organism: Pseudolaguvia tuberculata (assembly GCA_026260255.1). NCBI lineage: Eukaryota > Metazoa > Chordata > Actinopteri > Siluriformes > Sisoridae > Pseudolaguvia > Pseudolaguvia tuberculata. The sequence goes on along the minus strand of JAOTRA010000003.1, from coordinate 1,262,643 downwards.
CACTGTCTACCCTACAATACAGACTACTCTACCACTGTATACCCTACAATACCATCTACTGTACCACTGTCTACCCTACAATACCGTCTATTGTAACACTGTCTACCCTACAATACAGTCTACTGTACCACTGTCTACCCTACACTACAGTCTACTCTACCAGTGTCTACCCTACAATACCGTCTACCCTACAATACCGTCTACTGTACCACTGTCTACCCTACAATAGCGTCTACCTTACCAGTATCTACACCACAATATCGTCTACTGTACCAGTGTCTACCCTACAATACAGTCTACTGTACCACTGTCTACCCTATAATACAGTGTACTGTACCTCAACTGAGGAGTTGAGGTATTGTATGAGGAAGTCAGGTGTAGCAGAAGTATGTATGAGACAGCAGTAAGGTGTATGGTAGGAATGTCGGACTGGTTCAAAGTGAAGGTGGGATTGCATCAAGAATCGGCTCCGAGCCCTTTCTTGTTTGCAGTGGTGATGGACAGGTTGAAAGTTCAGGTCATACAGGAGTCTCCATGGACAATGATGTTTGCAGAGGATATTGTCGTTTGTGGTGAGAGAAGGGAGCAGGTTGAGAAAAATCTGGAAAGGTGGAGGTACGCACTGGAGAGAAGGCGAATGAAAGTCAGTAGGAGTAAGACTGAGTATGCAGGTGAGGATGCAGGTGGTGAAGGTGGAAGAGTTTAAGTACCTGGTGTCAATAGTGCAAAGTAATGAAAAGTGCAATAGAGAAGTGAAGAAAAGTTCAGGCAAGGTGGAGAAGAGTGGCAGGAGTGATTTGTGATTGAAGAGTTTCGTCAAGAGTGAAAGTTTATAGGACTTTATTGAATCCTACAATGTTGTACGGTTTAGAGACAGTGGCGTTGTCAAAAAAACAGCAGGAAAAGCTGGAGGTGGCAGAGTTGAAGATGTTTAGATTTTAATTGGTGTGACAAGGATGGACAGGATTAGAAATAGGTTTATTAGAGGGACGGCGCATGTAAGATGTTTTGGAGACAAGGTGAGGGGAGGCTAGGTTGAGATTGTTTGGACATGTGCAGAGGAGGGACATGCAGTATATTGGTAGGAGAATGCTGAGGATGGACAGAGGCAGGAGGAAAAGAGGAAGAGCAAAGAGGAGGTTAATTTATGTGGTGAAGTAAGACATGTAGGTAGATGGGGCGAAAGAGTAAGATGTGGAGGATAGGGTAGTGTGGAGAAGAGCGATCCGCTGTGACGACCCCTAACGGGAGCAGCCAAAAGGAGAAGATTTTCTGACTTTTACTCTTATTCACATGCCCTTTATTTATTTATATTACTCTTATTCACATGCCCTTTATTTATTTATTTATTTATATTACTTATTCACATGCCCTTTCTTATTAATATTATTAATAAATATTATTCTTCTCGAGGTGATGTGCATGGTAAAATATTTGTGTGTGTATGTATGTAAACGTGTGCTATATCCTCTGTGATAAAGCGGTGGGATCTGAGCATGATGAGATGTGGAAAGTTTCTAGCTGAATTCTTTTGCTTTCAAACCCGTATGTTTTAGGATACATGGTGGTTTGGTCGGATTAGTCAATCATACATTCTTTGCAAGCATTTAAAAATCTTTTCAAAATAAGTAGCTTCAGGGACTCTTCATGCTAAAGTCCGTTTCAAAGTCAGATGATGCAAAAAATGTGCAAAGTCTGCAGCAAACATGCAACATTATCCTCAATTGCTTCACGCGTGCAAGCTAAAACGGGTTGTCACGCTAAGGACTGCATTAGTGTAGCAATCTGCAGCACCTTGATCTTTATTATATAACTTTTGCACGTGATGAGTTGGGATTAAACTTTTAAATATTTGAACTAGAATCAACATATTTATTTAAATAAAGAAAATAAAAAAAAGTAAATTAAATAATAAAAATTTTCTTATTTTTTATGAAGGTACTAAGCTGAACATCAACTTAGTTTGACTTTCCATGCCGTAAAAAACCGACCTTTTGCCTGTGCTTCATTGACTTCCTGTATCAGAGCAGACAGAAACAATGACTTAAAGAACCTGGAAACGATTCATACCCTGAGGTGAGACTTTTCTCCAAAGATGTAAAGAGCCGCTTGGTGCTTAAGGAGCTGTGTATGGAGGCTTTCGTTTCCTGCAGGGGGCGTCAGATCCTTGCTCGCCAGCCGTGTCCCGACGTCGGCCACAGAGAGGTGTTGGCTAAACCTGTTGCTGGAGCGCAGACTTGCCCACACACCTTTTGTCAAAAGAGGGACACAGGGGTCTCAGTCAGGGACAACTAACAGTCTTTCACAATTGTTGACTGCGACAAACCCAGGAAGAGGAAGCAAGATCAAGGAAGTAAAGTGTTTGTCACCTAAACCAGTATAAATTACATTTCCAGCATTATGAATATGCACACGGTCCTTATCCAGTGGTGCTGGGAATTCGAACCCATGAGCTTCCGAGCACCCCAATAGCGTTAGCCCTTTGTTAACAATTAAAAATTGACTGTATTCGGTACACTGAATGCTATTCCAGCAGCTTGCAAGGTTTACATCGAATTGCAGTCCTCAGCTGGAATGTCCCAGTGATAAAACAAAATCATCACAAAACACTGTTCCTGAGTAAGCACAGACCTGCTCCCACACACCACAAAGCAGTCCTCAGACCTCAGTCTACACATATCGCAGTTCACCATGAACATTGTGGTTTACGGTGAGCTGGGATGATGATGCAGATCACTCTTTAGGAGTGGGGTTAGGAAAGGAAACTATGTCCTGACAGCAGGGAAACATAAGCATTATGAGGAAGGAGTTGTGGGAAAAGGGTTATCAGATTAGTTGAGGATGAACTATACCTTGATTGTGGAGTCTCCCTTTAGCTTGGTTTGAGTGAGTGAAAAGTTTGTCCTTGTACCCAAGTACTGGTAGATTAAAGATATGCAGAGAGAAATAGAAGAGGAAAGTACAGGGAAATTGCGTCAGATGAAGAAAAATGTATAGCACACACTCCAAACAGACCTAGCGTACTTTTCTCAATACCTCTATTAGTGTCCGAAATCGCATACGTCTTTATTATACAGTTTTATGTGAAAATGTGTACGCAGTATTTTGCAGTACAGATATGACGGATGATCATAATGAGCCCACATCAGAGAGAGGACTCCTTTAGAAATATGTGATTCGACCGTTTACTCCAAACCCACCTATTGGAATTTTAAGGATGGATCATTTTAACTACAACCTTAATTTAAAAAAAGAACCTATGGCGTTATGAGGCTTTTCTGCTTGTCTATTTTTATTCTGATGTAAGACATTTTTTTAAACCTGCATGCTAGTGATTCATGACCTCACGCTTTAATGTCACAGTTTTGGAAAGTTTTAGATACTGAAAATTGTCTTTTATCTAATGTAAGAAAAAGCATTGCGTTGAGTGCTGGAGTGATGCTGGCTGAGTCATTACAACCCTGCTTGTGGTAAACATGTGTCCTTGGTTGCATTATTTTGCTTCCAGTTTCTGTTCAGATGGATCATCTATTCATTTAAAGGAAATGGCTACACAAAGGCCTGCTAAGAAAGGGAGAAATTAAAGATTTAGAATGATCCTAAGGGCCTGCGTACTTTGATAGCCACCTTTGAGGGCCACATTTCTAGCATGTTTATAAAACTGCATTTTACCATCCTAAAGGTATATCTAAAAAATCACTTATTCTCTCATTGTCATTCATTCATTCATCTTCTAACCCGCTTATTTATTTTTTTGGAAGATTAAAGATGTAAGTAAAGTGTGTGATGTGCTACAGTCAGACTTCACTTCTGATAACACTAATGCACCTTTTTGCTCTTTGATAAATACTTATTGACAGGGACATAATCCTTATTTATTCGGTTTCTATAGCAAGTTAAATTGTGCTTGTATTTGTTGTTCTAATAATCATCAGCTGAGCTGCCCGTTGAAAATTCACAGCATTTTAAAGGTTTAACATGCCTGGTGGGGACCTAAAACTAATCACACAGTTACAAGGATCCAAAGTTTTTTAAGAAGTTATAAATTGGTTATGGGTTATGGGATAGGGGTTAGGGAATATAGCTTATGGGATAGGGGATAGGGAATAGAGGATATGGGATAGTGAATAGAGGATATGGGATAGGGGTTAGGGAATATAGGTTATGGGATAGGGGGGTTAGGGAATAGAGGATATGGGATAGTGAATAGAGGATATGGGATAGGGGTTAGGGAACAGGGGTTTTGGGTTATGTGGGCAGTGGTAGCCTAGTGGTTAAGGTGTTAGACCAAGCAACCACTTTGGGCCCTTGAGCAAGGCTCTTAACCAACAATTGCTCAGTTGTTAAATTTTATTTTTTTTTAAAGTAAGTCGCTCTGGATAAGAGCATATGCCAAATGCCAAACTGTAACTGTAAACTGGTTATGGGTTAGAGGACAGGGATTAAGGAATAGGAGTTATGGGTTAGGGGACTGTGGTCAAGTTTCCAGCTTCCAAAATACCAAAAATCATTGCAAAACCAAACAAACAACATAAAAGCCTTTAAAATTAATACAAACTTCTTGGGGCTGATAAAAGTAGCTCACCTCCTCTGGTAAAACTAGTGGAGAAGGAAAGATCCAAGTGGACAGGAACCATCTTTGGCATTCTGGATGTCCTTCTTTCAGTAGCTGTGAAAAACATTTAATTTGCAGGAATGATGTGAGTCTCCAGAGCAAACTAGCAATTTCTACTGCAGTTAATCGATGAAAAGCAATTTATTACTTTGAGGCTTCAAACTGCTGAAATTTAACATGGTAAAAAAAATCTTTTTTTTATTCCATGCTTTATAAACTGTTCCATAAACACAACAAATAGTTCAATGGGGAGAAAATAAAGCCACACCGTTAGATTGCTTTATGTGTAGGCCAGGGTCAGAGGTTAGCAGTCTGATTAAAATCTGCTATTATAATTTTTAACAGGAAATATCCTTATCATCTGTATAAACTCCTGCAGATCTGGTTGGATAGTGAAAGCATGCACTTCTACAAGCAATTGGGTTTTTTTTTTTTTAGCTTACTTTCGTTTTCCAATGTTATTTTGTATTGCTTCATCCCATGGAATGACAGCTGAATAAACAAAACCTGCATAACGACTCGATTTATTAAACACTCCACTACACAATGTGTGGTTTTTTTAAAAAAAGAATTTAATGCCCCCACTTCAATGGCCTTTTTTCCCTGGTGGTACGTAATATTGGTGGAATGGAATGGCTTTTGGGTGTTTTATAACATACAGATAAAACATTGTAAGAATGTAAAATAATAAGATTTTGCAGTAAATACATTTAAAGTGAATTGAATTATCATTGTGGTAACCACAGTTTTGTTCATTTCTCCCGAACTGCTGGAGAATCTTATAGGATTCTGGTCTAAGAGAGATTGAAGGCTGAGATTCATCTTATGCATGTTTAGATGTTTTGCTGATTCATCAGCAGATTGTTCTCTCAGAGTGAGTTGAAACAGTAACATGGATTTGAATTGACTTTTTCGGGTTTGGTTGCTCTTAAGTAAGTGCACACATTGTGTTTGAGTTCCTCTACAGCGCAGGCTCATAAATATCACTAACAGTTTGGGCAACAAGAGGAAAGAGAATGGAGATAAGACAAAAAAAGAAAAGCAAGTAGAAACGGCTTATGGGAAAATTCTTGATGGGTTCTACAAATGATGGAGATACCTGGAGAAAGACCGACGAGGGAGCGATTGGATAGAGTGTTGCTGCCGTTGGACTTGAAGTAGACAGGGATGGAGTTGAGGATGGCCTGAAGGTACTTCTCCTGTTCCAGACTACTGGATGACTCAGATGAAGAAACAGGAGCTAAAGACAAAAAAGCAAAAGAGATAGAGAATTATATACACATATATACTGTATAGAGAGAGGGTGGGGGCGGAGAGGCAGACAACAGGGATAGTTAAGAAAAATAGCGGTATAAAAACAGAGGGGAAAGTTAGAGAGAGGTGAAAAAGAGAGATGGAGAGAAAGATAAAAATTGAGATTGAGAGATGGAGCGAGAGATAGATAGATAGATAGATAGATAGATAGATGAGCGATAAAATCAACATTTTCAGACGTCTGTTTGTCGTCAAACGGGTTAAATGTCCCAATTAAATGATGCCACATATCTCTGCATATATTTATAATAAACTGACAGATGGGAGAACAGTCAGTTAGTGAGTGAGTGAGTGAGTGAGTGAGTGAGTGAGTGAGTGAGTGATTGAGTGAGTAGGTTAGCAAGAAATAGAATAAAAGAAAACACCTGTCGGGGAGGGATTTTGTGATTTAAACAGCCCCACGACACTTTTCCCGTGGAAGCCGCCGGCACGCATGAGCACAGCTTTGGTTCGAGGGTGTTTCCAGCTCACTACAGGCAACCGGTTGTGTCTGTAACAGCGTGCGACTTTATGCAGACTATTGTCCTGCACTGACTGAGGCACCACCAGCAGTCCGGGGTAACTGCACAAAAACACAACAAAATAAAAATATTAATATACCACAGCACATCCTTAAAATTGTCCCATAATCTATAGGACACCAAACTTCATAGCAACTAACCAGTATGTTTTAGACCGCAGCGTCATTATGAATTTTTCGGAAAAGGATTTTATATTTATTTCAGGTGAATTTAATTGCATTTGTGCAGTACTTTTACCAATAAACCCTCTAAAAACAGCTTTACAGAAAAACAAAAAAACCCCATTTTTTAATTCTTGAACAAACCTGCTGTAACAGTGATGAGGAAAGACGCCAGGATGTGATGTATTAGGAAGAAACATTGAGAGGAACAACTAAAAGGGACAACCATCCGCATCTGGATGACAGCTGAGGGTGTGATTATACACTAAATAGTCAAAAGGAATGAGCTACATATCAAGGAGTATCATAAAGGTAAGTTGCTCTAAATAAGGACGTTTGCTAAAAGTAAAGCAAATTTAATGACACCTGACCTGCGACAGAGTGAGAAAATCCTGTTGATGGCCGTCACATGGAACTGCTCTCCGCTTTTAGAGCGTGAAGAACTGGCAGTGATGGTGCCCAAACCCAGTCTCTGATAATCCCGGAAGCAGGCGCGCTCCACCAGCTGCTCCATGGTAGATTTGTCTGAGGCTTTCAGCGTGCTGTTGGAGGGGAGCTCACCGTCGTCGGATACTGTGACATACACAGCGGTGACATTACATCGTGACCTCTATCATTCTGTTGCAGCAACAATGCAAAGAAAGTAACTCACTTGAAACGTCGTCATCCTCGTTCCAGGTTGTCCGTATGCTTTTTTCGTTTTTCTTCTGCAGTGTGGACTGGCGTCCCATGGTGATTTTACCTGCTCTTTTTGCTCCTTTTACGATGGTTTTAGACAGCGTGCTTTAACAGAAAACAGTGTGATGGTGACATGCTACTATGTGAGTATCTATAAGAAAGCAGGCAGTTTTTACATTTAAGACAAGTACGCTGTTTCCACCTGCCCGTCTGTTCACGCTTCAAAAGTCTACAGATTCACATGGACACTGTTTATTACACACAGATTCATTCATTCATTCATCTTCTTACCCGCTTATTTCCTAATTCGGAGTCATGAGGCTCTGCTGGAGTCTATTCCAGCGCTCAGAGGGTGAGAAACAGAGAAACACCCTGGACAGGTCGCCAGTCCATCACAGAGCACACATAGACAAACAACCACTCACTCACACATTCACTCCTATGGGGAATTTAGAATTACCAATCAACCTAATGTACATGTTTTTGGACTGTGGGAGGAAACAGGAGTACTCAGAGAAAACCCATGCAAGCGCAGAGAGAACATGCAAACTCCACACAGAAAGATTCCCATCCCGGGAATCAAACCTGATGCTGAAACATGGACTCACCGTAAACCTGTGTTCCTCTCCTTTTGCTTGGGCAGGAGAAGCTGCGGTGCAGTCTGTCCTGCCGCAAAGGCAAAAGTGCTGAAGATGGATTGTGGGTAACGTATCCTTTGGAGGTGCTTCCGGAAGATCTCCACCATCTCAGAGGTGACCTCTTCGTCGAACGCTACCTTAATTAGCTGAGAGGAATCACATGGGATGATCAGTTCATGGCTGGTTTAACACTACTCTGGTGCATTAGAGAGATTTACAAGTTTGTTTACTGCGAAAACATTTCTCAGCTGAATCTGGCGTTCCTCGAACTAAAATCTGTAAACAATCAATGAAAAGTTCTAGAGACGACACAACTGCTTAGAAATGTTATAAAATGGATGTTGTTGATTTGGATCATCAGGAATCTGGAGGAAATATCTTTAGGGAGGGTTCACTGGCTTCCGTCATCCTGTGTATAGTCACTTTTCTTTTATTTATATCTCTGTGGTCGTCAGAATGCTGTACACACTGTGCACAACCCCCGGTAGATTGCCATGTTTAACAAATGTCTATTAATGTATCCCAAACTACACATGGGCAAAAAGGCCTGGACGACGCGCATTTTTGTAAGCATGCCAGCTTTATATAACGTGTGTTGGTAAAGAGATAGGAATGGGCCATAAAAAACCTTTATAGTACATGAACACAACACATGCGGCTTTGCTGTTCGGTTTATACGAAGCGTAAAGCTAGACAAATGCATGTTAAAATAAAACAGTCGCATTAGGTCAACGTGCACGTTTCACCAATTTTTCATCACAAATTAAACCCATTTTGCAGTCACCAGGCCATTACCTGCACATGAGAAGTAATTAGGATTTAATGTATTCAGAATATTGCACAAAACTGGAAATATGTTATTAAAACAGTAATAAAGCTCACAATATAAATGGTGTGCGTCTTGATCTCAAAATCCTTTTTTCCCGAATTTTGAATCGGTAACAAGCTCCGATATTTGGTGAGCCAAGTATTTTACGGTCCACTGTGATTCCTATAGTTTGTCTTTGCACTGTGTGACTGTTCCTCGCAAACACAAGCAGCCATTAGCTGCCAATTTTGCCCATTCAGTGAATATCAGGGTTAAAACTGAGTGAAGCTAAGCTACAATCATAGAAAGTGAATAAATCTTATATTCTTTGTAATATTTTCATAAAATGTTTGTGAAGATTTTATAGAATTTCTTTTAAAGAATTCTAGGATGTATTGTTATATGCTAGTCACTGTAGTACCTGGAAAGAGGCAGAGCGAAGCTGCAGGCCTTCCTGCATGTTCTGCTGAAGTTGGTTCTGAATGGTGATCTTTTTGTCTTTCGTCATTGAGGCAACTGGAAAACTTCTGATCACAGGCTGCTCGCCGACTAAACAAACACACGGACGAAAAGAGTTGTAAAATAGATGTTGTCACTATGTTGTGAGGAAAGAAACACTCCACACGGACTCTCTCCTGGTGTACTACAAGGCTCAGTACTTGGTCCACTCCTTTTCTCCCTCTACAGTGCCTTAAATCCACTACAACATCAAGAGAATTTGACATAAGGTCAAACAGTTTTGTGCAGTCTCTTGTAATTTCTGAATAATGCAAGTTTTTGGCAGGTCCACCTCTTGAGTGCAATTCATCCTCTGCAAACGATTCAGAATGCAGCTGCGCGAGTTGTTTTCAACTTGCAAAAACACAATCATGGTTTAACTGGTCCTGTCGCCATCCTCTTAGATGCAAGGTCAGCCTGCCTCAAGACTTTTCTCTGTTCTTGCACCAAGTGAGTGGAATAAACTATCAGTTAATGTCAGGACAGCTGAGTCACTGGTTGTCTTCAAGAGACGATTAAAACCACATTTCTAAAACTTATGGCATTTGACATTTCTTTCTAAAATTCCAAGCATTTGACTTTTCAAATCAATTTAAAATATTTCTATTTCACCATATTACTCTTTATCTAAAGTATGCTCCTCTTTTTAACAGTATTTCTGAGTTGTTACACTTTGTTTTGTGATCTGGATTACCAGATCTAGACTAGTTCTGTTCAATGATAATACTTAACGCACTTTTGCAAAATTGTAAATGATATAAATGATAAGACAAGACAAGCCTCTGGGAATTTTCCATGTTATAGTCTATATATGTCTACTTGTACCTAATGGATCATGAGGTGTGCCTTTAAAGATGATGCGGTAGGTAGTGAGAAAGAGCGCCCCCTCTGCAGGCAGCATGTGAGGTCCTCCCAGCAGTCCACCTGTTGCATCTTCACGGCCATCAGGATCCAGGACCACCCGCAAACCCTCGCTGATCAACTCCTCTCCAGGGAGAAGCATCGGACGGAGAATCTTCGGCTGTGGAGACAGAGTATGATGTGGGGAAAAAACAACGTTTTTTTGTGTTTCTGTATATATTTATTCATATTCTAACTTGCTTATTCGCTTATGGGGAGCAATGGTACACCCTGGAAAGGTCGCCAGACCTTCGCAAGGCCACACATAGACAAACAACTACACACACACCCACATTTATTCCTATGGGCAATTTTGATGTTTTTGGAATGTGAAACCCCAGGCAAGCGTGGAAAGTACATGCAAATCCGGGACCCTTTTGCTGTGAAGCGACCATGCTAACCACTACACCACAGCCCTGCCCTGTTTCTGTATATATATATATATATATATAATAAATTGTTATACTTGTTTTTGAATACTAGTAGAAAGAACCGGCGTCTGATGTGTTACATAACCAAATAAAAGTAAAGAACAGATTGGATGAAACGTCCCTTCAGGTAACATCATCCGTAAAAAGCTTGGCCTTTTTCAGGGACAATCCAAGGAGACGGTGCGTGTGAACTTGTTAAGGGAGCTGCAGTCAGCCAGAGGCTGTTTGTTCTGAATCCGTTTGAGTTTGTACTGGGCAGGGAGAAAAACCTGCTCTCTCTTTCTTTTTTTTTTAAATCCTTGCATTAATTTGCAACTTTTTTTTAACTTATAGGTAGAACGACACCGTTCCACCAGCTACTTTTCTACTTTCCAGTTAAGACTCAGATTTTCCTTGAGGACCTGATGGGTTTTTTTCTGCGAACCGCTAATACAGACTTTGTAATACTTTGTAAAACTTTGAACCCGCTAATACAGGTTATTTATTTGTTGTATTTTATCCCGTCGCCTCTAATACTGAGACCTGTTGCGGAAGCTACATATAAAGATACTGTTGACGGTTCCCAGTTGACACCAACAAGGTTTTGGGACTGGTTCGAAGTTTGTTGATGTGAACCATTGGAATAAGAGACTTGATCAGGTACAAAGAAATGTGTATGTGTGCTGAAAAAGAGAATTCACTGAAAACCTCATTCTTCCAAGGGACAGAATGTCCTTCTTTGTAATCACAGAGGCTACGAGTTTATGATCTCCATTAACACCATGCACAGAAAGACATTGTCCTAGGGATGATTTATTAACTCAATCCTTATGCTCTAGATCTCTGTAAACAATGTTATGTTGCTATAACTGCACATTAATGACATATTTGAAGACCTCAAACGATTAACATCTTTGCTGGCTGTAAATAATGTCTTATAAATGATGTGGTTATGTTTACATTGTCGAGATCAGTGAAGTGTTCATCCAGGCGCTGGCAGTTTGCTGAGCTCTTTGTCATTATCCAGCTCATTACAAGAATAGTAAGAATTTCAGGGTTATCTGAAAGGACAGCCTTCTCTTTTCTGGTTTTGGATCTCTTAGCAGGACCTTTACAGAAATCATTTCTATGAGGACAAGAACCTCTGGAAGAACTTCTGACCTGCTATCACAGAGCAAACAGGGGTCATTATGAGATTCTACGAGTCCCAGCTGACCTTGTAACACCCACGTCACTTTTGGTTCTAATACTGCATTCTCTCTTTATCCCCAAATAGCTTACAGAGGTCAGAACAGGCAAACACAGACAGAAGGGAAAAGATTAGAATACACTCATTCATCACTGAGCTCTCGATGTAACTCGTAGTAGAGCACCCAATTATTTTTATTATTTTGGTGCAACATTAATTGTGCAAGCGAGAAGATGTGATGTATATGGGTAGATATTATATTTCCTACAGAAAAATAAAATAATTTTGCTGAATTTGGTATTTCAAACTCTGCTGTTCTAGAATTCACTAGACCCCTGGTCTGGGAATCGAACCCGGGACTTACTTGCTGTAAGGCGACCATAGCTCTTATTAATCCAGGTCAAGAATTTTAGTTTCCCCTGCTATTATATATTAGAGAAGTAAGGAGTGACCTAATATTTTTATAAAACTAACTAAATACCCCCACTACACCCTAACACAGGGGTGTATTAAAACTTACATGGAGGTGTGTTAAGGAGGGTTGGAGCTAAACTCATGCAGAACACCAACAACAGACGACGCCATGCTCACCTTCTGGATAGGTGGAAGTCTCCTACTTTCTCTATGAACAGCCTCCAGGGTTTCCATTTGGATCGCCACAATGCCTACACACACGCACGCACAGAGTCCATGAATATGCAATGGTCTCCATTATGGCTTCCACTCTTTCTCTCTCCTTAGCTCTCACCAGGAATCATACTATGCAGGTTCTTGATGTGGTCCTGGGTGACGCCGCTCTCCGTGCAGACCTTGTCGATGAACCGAGCGATGAACCTCACCACCGAGTTAGCAATGTCGCTGTTCTCAGAGTCTTCAAAGCCGCTCTCCGTGTCAAAGCTCTCTGCGACACTGCCGGCGATGCTGTAAAAGAACAGAAAAAGACAAAAAAAGTTGGGGGACATATTTACCCATAGCGTTGGACATTTTATTTCATTCACAACTGAATTCAGTTTTTCTTTTTCCAACTTTTATGTTTAATCATAAATGAGCAGCTATACAATGTGAACATTATATGGCAGAAATTATAAATCAAGTACCTGTAACGGTCAGGTGACCCTGATTACACATCTGGCAGTGTATGAGACTGGGATTTATGACGTCGATACGGCAGCTGGAATCCGCCAGTAGTTTGATTTTATGACCAAATTGTAAACACTTTCTAAACCCTACCAAAGTGCCTACACAAAAGTGAAAGTACTTTTCGTCCAGTGATACAGGAGATTGTTTCAATTTCTTATTTCAGGTATATTAATAGCTCAAGGCCACCATACCCTTCTACTCTCTGTGATACGTCTACTGCAGAAAAAAAAAGTTTCTGGCCCCCTAAGCAAGGCCCCCTGAGGAGGTCCCGTAGTATCCAGTTCCTCAGTTGTATAAAAGAGATAACAGTAATTTTGCTCTGGATAAAGGTGTCGGCCAAATACTATAAAATGTCACACTAAATCTTGCCTAAGAGATACAGTAAGATTATGATGATTACATCGGGGAAATTGTAGCCTATTGATTAAGGTGTTGGACTTATACCAGAAAGACCAGGGTTCGATTCCCACCTCCACCAAGCAACCACTGTGGGCCCTTGAGCAAGGCCCTTAACCCACTATTGCTCAGTTGTAAAAAAGGGACCAAATGTAAGTTGCTCTGGATAAGAGCCAAATGCCAAACTGTAACACCGTCCTTATCCAGAGCAAAACTAATGTTATCTCTTTTATACAACAGAGCAACTGAGGAGACTTAACTTTCTCAGGGGCCAGCAATGGTAAGGGGGATTAATTTGTGCAACTTAAATATATTTCTTGGTTTTTTTTAATGAGCAATTACGGGTAAGGGGACTTAGCAGTGGTAGCGTGGTGGTTCTGGAAATCAAACTCAGATCTTCTGATTAACAGTCCAACACTATAAACACTGTAGTACTACTTCCTGAAAGTAATTAGCCTGAGTTTTAAAACCCCCTTTTCTTTTGCGGGTTTGCGATGTAACTGACTGCCCTATGCTTTAGGCTCTGATAGAAGAGTAGTGAAGTTGGAGCACACATTGCTCCCAGTAGGTCTGTATAACTAATGTGTTTTCAAAAAGCTACTGTGCAGCCTGGCAAGAAGGTTGGAACAAAAAAAAATTCTAGACTCTGGAGACATTCGTTTGGCTTTGCTTTATACACAACGTTCCCCCAGAATTTACCCACATTGTGATTACAAAGTGCTGGGATTCCCCAGGATTGTTGTTTTTGGTTGCGCCTAAGCACTCGTGGTGCATCAGAAGATTTTACCCACAATGCTGAGGCAGCTGCAGCAGATGGAGGTGCTGGAAAGGATCTGCTAAAGCAGTGGATGTGCTGGGAGTACGCCTGCAAAGCTGTCAGCATCGTTCCTACGACTGCCTTTCTTATGGCAAAGAAGCAGGATTCTGCCCTAGAATAATACTCCACGCTGGTGTAGGGTTAATTTGAAAGTATTAAATTGGCCACCGGAGGCCGGGTGAGTTATTTTAACAGTCTTGTATCAGCGCTTTCCAAACCGTCTGGTTGTTTCCAGTTGTGTCTGGATTTATTATACCGCAACTCGAGAGTGCGTGATCTTCTTGCCTGTTGGTGACGATGCTGTTGCTGCCGCTTTCCCAATCGGCGACGGGCGCGGTGGTGCGGAGCAGCTTGTTCTTGCTGGCATCCAGTGGCACCAGCAGGTAGACCATGAGGCTGGCGTAATGGATGGCCTGGCTGAAGACCGTGCTTTCTTCACTCTTCACCAGCTCCAGCTGTTTCTCCTTGCTAAGACTCGGCCATAAGCGCAACTGCTCGGCTGCCAGGTCCATGGCGGTTCTCTCCGATCGTACAGGGGCTGGAATTGAGCCGGAACCAAGATCCTGGAGTAAAAGAGGGTACTGCAATTTAGGTCAGCGCGAAATAATAATTATTGACATGAATATTAAATACATTAAAATGATAAACACTCTGCCGGTAAACTTCATTGTTTTACCCTGAGTTTGACTGTGATGAGAGGCTTCTCCTCTGGAGCGTTCAGGTACAAGTCCCTGATCTGGTTCTGCACCTCGGAATAGAAAGTGGTTTCCCAGAACTGCTGACTGGTCCAGATGGGGTGCTCCTGCACGCATGTGTAGGCATACTGGTTCACGCCTGGGGCCAATTTCTATATTTAATAAAATAAAAAAAAATAATAAAAAAAGTAATCAGTTTAATATCAAATACGATAATATAATAAATTAAATGTCACCCCTAAAAATCGGAGAGAAAAAAAAACATCTTGTTGCCATTGGCAACAAAGTGATCTGCCAGCAGGATGAGAACAACAAGCGTAAAACCGTAGAAACCGATTCGGGTGTGTTTTAATAATAAAGCTCAGCTGTAATGACAGTTTTATTAATAATATTATTCTGCTTGCATTCCAGCAGCACTGCCTCTTCTCTTTCACTGAAGGCCTGTGTGTCTTTTTTTCTTCCAACCCAAAACCTGTTATTAAATTTGGGTCTGGTTTTTCTTTAAGCTTCACATTGAGCCACACCAGAGACTTTTAATTTCCTTCTAATTCTGTCAGACCGCAGCTATGATCACAATTACAGATGGAGAGAGTGATGCATCTGCTGTCCAGAGAAGGGAAAAGGAGGAGAAGGTTCCCCATGTATCTGGATATTTATGTCCATCATGTCAGTGATAAGATACAAAGCAAAGTCGGATTTATAATTGACACATTTTCACGAGTACGTGTAGAAGTGCAGGTCGCATACAATCAATTCCTATGCACTCATGCAATTTTATCTAATAGTTGCATTTACTATTTTTAATTGTAATATTCCATTCTATAAAACTTTACCATAATGCACTGCGAAAAAGAGGAATTGTACATCACTTCCTTGTTTCTTATTTTGAAGAGGATGCAGATCTGTGTGACGGCAATGGCAATGGCAATGGCAGTTACTAACAAAATTATTGCAAGAAATTCAAAGTGTTTTACACCACATGCATTATGCTGTGATGCAGTTTTATTGCAATAAAGAACGTTGTAAGCACAATTTATTTATTTATTTATTTTTAGAAAAGCACTAAATGTAATAATATCATCATAAAGTCATAAGATTATAAAACCCTTCCTGGTTGCTGGAAATATGAAAGTTTACTTTAACATTTGCAGCATTTGGCAGACCTTCATATCCAGAGAGATTTACATTTCTACATCTCTTTTAGCAATTAGGGGTTAAGGGTCTTAAATCACTCAATTCAATGGGTAGTAAAAGGTGTTACTTTAAAATTGTTTATTGGAAGATCAGAAAGATGTGGTTTCAAGCCCCACCATCGACAATCTGCCACTGCTGGGTACTTAATCCTTCCTGCTCCTGGGGGTGCTCCATCAATGCATTCACATTGAAAGTACCTTTAGAACAGTTACAGCTTGGTGGTACACAAATTTTCTGATTAGTAAACCAGAGCTTCAACTGTTGAGCCACATGGTGGTATTTTACTCTCAAATGTTATGACAGGAAATTATCAGAGGAGCCTAAGTGGTGCTTTAGGAGGTCTAAATGTGTGTGTGTGTGTGTGTGTGTGTGTGTGTGTGTGTGTGTGTTCAGCCTTTTGTCTTGCTATAATTGTGATCAAGTCAAGATGACCTTCTCCAGTAACACAGCCTCCATTTGTTTGGAGAAATAGTGTGTGTATTTTCTTTCAGCAAAGAGGAATTCTGCAAATATGCACAGGGCGGTGGACGGGTGGGGGGGGGGTGGATAACTACAGAAAGCAAATGAAGAGACAATGAGAATGTTTTTACAGCAGATGTGTGATTATTTGGTGTTTCAATAAACAAATGCTTTAAAAAATTATACCACCACTTAATTACAGGGAGGCTCTCGATCCACTGTATCTGCAGTGTGGATTCAGTTACAGAAAATGAGAATTTCTAACAAATACTCTTTTTTACTTCAGAAGTTGTTTAAGATACAGAAAAGAAGGGACAAATTTGACATGACACATGGAGAGGTGTCAGCTCAGTGGTTAAGGTGTTGGACTGGTAACCAATTTATTGGCCCCCTGAATACAGAACTTTATCTCTGTTATTCAATCGATCAACTGGAGGTTAAGGTAAATCTCACTGGATAAGAGTTTGCCAAAAGCTGGAATATATATAAATGTGGTTAATTAAAAAAAATCAATCAATACTTACATAAAAATAATTCTTTAAAAAGCTTTAATGTTTGTCTGTGCTGTGGTGTAGTGGGTTAAAGCACATGTTCAAGTTCCTGCGCTCTGGCAACTCGTTTTTCCCAGAACCAACCAACCAACCAACCAACCAACCAACCAACCAACCAACCAACCAACATCTATCTATCCCCCCCCACTCTGTTTCATCACATGTAACATACATGTGACAAATAAATACTGACTTAGTTTGTTTATTATATTTGACAATCTGGAAGAAAAGTGTCTCAAAACTTTTTTGCATCTTCCATTATCATAACTTAACCTGCATATCTTTCTTCTTTGTCCTTCGGTTGCTCTTGTTAGAGGTCGCCACAGCGGATCAGTGATCCGCACATTCGACTTGGCGGGGTTTTACGCTGGATGCCCTTCCTAACGCAACTCTCCCATTTATCGGGGTTTGGGACCGGCATTAAGGCTACTCCCTAATGGCTGGGCATCTATGGCCAATTTAGACCAATCCGCCTAATGTACATGTTTTTGGACAGTGGGAGGAAACCGGAGTACCCGGGGGAAACCCACGCAAGCGCGG
>JAOTRA010000003.1:1226458-1241555 GCA_026260255.1 Pseudolaguvia tuberculata | reverse complement strand
CCACGCAAGCGCGGGGAGAACATGCAAACTCCACACAGAAAGACCCCAGACCCGGGAATCGAACCCAGGACCTTCTTAACCTGCATAGAATGGAGATAAAGTTCTGTTTGTGTTGAATTTGGTGAAGATGAGCACTGTCTGCAAAATATAAGTGTGTAGGATCACTAAAAGCCATCTTAAACCAAACAAACATCGCCTTTACAGCTAAACAAATCCTGTGCAATCAGGACAGGGATTCAAACTTTTGAAATATTTGACTCCACACTGAAAACGACAGAAGTGGCAGCTTGGATGTTCCAGGACCCAGAGTAAACACCAGGGGGGTCGGACGAGGAATAAGTCGCTTCATATGTTTTGTGGAGTAAAACAGCTTGACAAGCAAAACCGTCAATATGCCTGCTGCACAAACCCTGACTAAAAAAATGCAAACAATCGGCGCGGGTAAAGGTCAGAGGTAGACAATGCAGAATCTGAAAGTGTTATTTTCTGATGTAAGATCCAAAAACAAAATGTTATGCACACATGCAAGGATTCCTTTATTTCAGCATTGACCCACTCCAGATAAAGACCACTTTAAAATGTTGGAATTATGTGCCAATATTATGTGGCTGGTCATAACAGACACAACAAACCCCAGGACGGCCGCAGATGTTACATACCTTCTTTCATTTGACTTGACGGAATTCAACAACAAATGTTTTATCAATTTATTACCAGGAATTGTGACATTACACATGGGTATTTTCATAAATATCACATTCACGTGAGTCATTCTGCTGGATCGTATTTTGTTCCGAAACAACTGAGAACATAACCACAAGAACAAGAGGTTAAACTTTTTTTTTTTGTTAATCCAAAAATATCACAACTCTTGATTTGGAGGCATGACTCTAGCAAGACTGAATACTTTTTATAGCCACGTTAAGAACCTCCAGAATGTGATGATGTTACAAGTTCACGGTCACAAAATTATCTGTAAAGGACCAAACCAATTACAAAAGTATTTACACTGGCAGTCTGGCAGATTCTGCCTGATTCCAGATCCGCTAAGTAATTGGGGTTTAAGGGCCTTACTCAGGAGCCCAGTGGTGCTAATTTGGTGGTGCTAGGAGTCAAACCAAGATCTTCTAATAAGCAGCCCTTAGTCTTCACTAACTTAAACACCAGGTAAAGGCAGTTTGATGAAGTGGTATGGTAGCTCACTGGTGTTCAAAGATTACCACTGATCAGCACCACTAAGCTGCCACTGCTAGGGGGCACTTAGCAAAGCCATTGACTCCCCACTACTCAGCTGTATAAATCAAACAGATGTATGTCACTCTGGATAAGATAACGTATGCCAAATACGGTCATGGGATTTAACCAACAACAAAAAAAAAAACAAAAAAAACAAAAACCTTTAGCTGCCGGCCAAGCTTCAGAACGCAGAACCCTGGGACGCGGCTCTGACAAGGCTCCAGCATTGATTAAAAAAAAAATACGATTTATTGTCTAATACCTACATCGGCTGGAACGGTTTGGACGAGCTGAACTGAAAACAGTGCTGGGACACCGGTAAAGGACAAGAGAAGGTGATCTGGATGAATAGGGCTGTAAACGGGAGGCAGACAGAGTGTGAAAGGGTTTAAAAGGTTACACACGAGACCACGTGGACGGCATGTTTACGACATGACTCTCGTAAACTTATCTCGACTTGTTGAGATTTTCTACCAAACAAACCTGAAGCCAAAACTCCATCATTTGGGTGTGTATTCGAGTGTGTGTGTGTGTGTGTGTGTGTGTGTGTATGTCTGTTTGTTGTTTTATTGTGTAACCCTGCCTATCTAGAGGTTACTGGGTGAACAGTTGATGGACGTGACTCGACATGTCGGTGACACCAAAGCATGTACCATGCTGTTGTGTCTACCATACAGGATAAACCACAAAGCGTGAGACATGGTGTCTCTTCTGTCCAAATTGGCATAGCTCTATTTGTCATCCTTTGCCAAACAAGTATGCATGTTTTAATGGCAGATATTCATGTGGGTGCCAATACTTGTCTTTAGATAAAAATGTAACAAGTTAAATAATGTCTTAGTTACTTAAAAAATAAAATAAAAATATTAGCTTGCGTAAAGGAACTATATGTATTCAATTATACACTACGTAGTGTGTAGCAAAGGCACCAGGCGTTAGGCAACACTATGTGGTACGCATAAGGGACACTAGGTATTAGATCATACCCCATATAGAAGAGGTCCCTGGTCGTAACCCAGTACCAGGCTGTGAAAGCGTTGCTACCGAATCTATGTATAATGCATAAAGTACACAAGGTAGAAGCTTAAATTCTATATAGTATGCCTAAGGTCCATTAGGTACTATGTGATACCCCATGTAGTATGCATTATGAGCACTAGGTATTAAATTATGCTTCATGTAGTATGCATAAAGAGCACTAGGTGCAAGCTTATAGTCTAGGATGTACTCCATGTAGTATTATTTGTTATGCAGTATGCATAAAGGGCACAGGGAATTAAAATATACTCTATGTTGTATAAACAAAGGGCAATAGGAATAATGTGATCGTGTACGTA
This sequence comes from Pseudolaguvia tuberculata, assembly GCA_026260255.1. Classification (NCBI taxonomy): domain Eukaryota; kingdom Metazoa; phylum Chordata; class Actinopteri; order Siluriformes; family Sisoridae; genus Pseudolaguvia; species Pseudolaguvia tuberculata. The sequence goes on along the minus strand of JAOTRA010000003.1, from coordinate 1,238,982 downwards.
TTAGGCATAAAGGATACTAGATATATTTCATGTAGTATGCATCAAGAGCACTAGGTATGAGGTTACACCCTATAGAAGTACATTTAAGTTAAGAGTAAGTGAGAAATAATTACTGCAATTAACGACTTCTAATCTTGTGTTTTAAACACACCAGATTTTGATTTGGACATATTGATGCCCTTGTTTGACCTGCCTGAGACTTGGGGCTGAACCCATATTAAAGATAATCCAACAAATCCTCTAACATCAAACTATCAGCACGGCACGATCCCAACTCCCAAGGACTCAAGATCATCCATCATGCCCTCCTCTTGCCTGTGTCTCCGTTTGGCCTTAAATAGAGGAGAAGAGACACAATAGACAAGAGATAAGTGTGTCTTCGTCTCCTGCCAAGCCAGTAACATACTCCATGACAGAGTACGATTCCGGAAGCCGGAGAAACGGCGGCTATCCGCCTGTGCAAACGTTTGCGAGCATCTGTATCTCAGCTGTTGGTAAAGATTGATAACTGATAGAATAAATCTTGAGCTAGCTTGGATCCATTTGCGTAAGTAGACCGCATACAGACATCATTCCTTCGGAAAACTGAAAGAATTCCAACTCCTGCAGCATAAGGAAAATTCCCCATGCATTCTCTCTAATTGCTTCTGTCGATATCGTAGACGTTTAAATCTTATACAAATTTGTTGTTGTAGTTTTTATGATGTCTGATGGCAGCACAGACGGTCAGTAAACTTGTGGTCCAAGATGTGTTCAGTGGCGTGGAACATATTCGGACTGCAATGTTCTGCATGTGGAAATAAACACCATTAGTTGTCGAACAAACAAATTACGTGATGATGTTCCAGGCTCCCTGTGGGTGAGTGGAGAAAAGGTTTGTGTTGATTGTTTTGGATATTAGGTTGATGGAAATGGAATTTTAATGCTCACTGTGGAGACTGCACATGAGTCCATGAGAAAGTGCTTTCAGGGTACCTCCTTCAATGTTTTCTATAAACTTTCAACGTTTTAGCTCTAAATTTGGGAATTTGTCTTTGCAGCTTTGCAAAATTGCAAAAACTGTGTTTGTCCAGGTCAGTGTCTATCACACAGTGTGGATGATGGAAGGACGCAATCAGAAGGGCACCACAGAGATGTTATCAAAGTCTGTGAAATATTTGCCATGCTAAATATGCTATGCTAACCAGTACACTACCGCGCTGTCCAAAGCAGAATTGATCTTTTTATTAATAGAGACCTGGAGCCCTTTCTGGCCTTTGGAATATACAGTGAAATACATAAAATGAATACGTAAATATATGTTTATCAGTCAGCGATTCCTGCTGATAATAATAGAATAGTTATAATGGCATGTTGGAATGCATTAGAGTGCTGCACAGTTTTTTCAGTATTGTTGCGGTGCACTTTAGAACTTCAGGTGTGCAGGTAGTGGCTCCGGAATAAAGGCACGGAACCCTTCACTGCCAAGTCAGATTAAAACAATATGATTAATGTAGGTCGCTCTGGATAGGGGAGTCTAGCATACCGCAGAAATGGAATACTAAAGCAATTCATGGGGGAGGTGGTGGCTCGGTGGTTATGGTGCCAAAGGGAAGATTGTTGGTTCGAATCCTAGTTCTCACTGTTATTCAAGTGTTTGTTAAAAAAATATTATATTTAAAGACAGGTATTGAAGTTTTATTGTGTTCACACATGTCTTTAACATAACTCGTTTTCCAACGGGGTGGGTTTGTTAAACTTCGCTTTTGATCTAGCGTACCTGTATTGATTATCACAGGAACTGACGCTGTGGATTGTAAGTTAAATTAAATCTAGATATATAGAATGATAGAATAAAACCCTTTAAGGCGTCATTAATTTTACTTATGTTAAAGATACTTTTCCGCTAAATTGGCATACGTATCAAGAAAAGCTGACCTTGGCGTGCACTTACCCGATAAAAAGCGGTGGTCAGAGGAAGTAGTGCTGCAGCCACCGTATACTCTTCAGCATTAGAGCAATCCTGTGGGTGGAGATAAGAGCAACAGGTGACTAAATGGAATCATTAGCTATTTCACAGAAGAAGAAAACTGATGTTACAATGACAATATAAAAGTACACTTTATTTTAAAATCAAATATAGTAAAGTCCTCTGACAAAAATAGAAGACCTCAGTTGTGCTTCCTGTGGTTGAGGAAAAAGTTCACACTACACCAAATTCATTTTCAGCAGACCACCGTAGCCATATGCTGCCATCTGTTGGCAAGTCTGTAAACTTTCTGATAGTCATCAAATACAGAGGCGCTAATGATTAACGATATATTAAGGTGGATATTTCATGACAAAGAGCAGATGTATCCATACCACCCAGATAAAATCCCCAGAGTTTCTTATAGAAAAGGAAACGTAATGTTTATTTCTCATGAACAAAAGCAGATGAGCAAAATGAGTAGAAGAAGACGGAAATTGCAGCTGGAGACAGAGAGCCTGGGACAAACTGCTGGCTTTAATGCAACATAGATAACAAGCAAATCATCCAGGAAATGAAAAAGTTTTTACAACTGTAAAAATGTGATTTTATAGCCAGAAAATTGGCAAAACTGGTATAGTATGCTTGATTTGAAAGCATAGAGTGTGTTTTTGATTTGCTACGTGCTGTCTGAAACACCTCTTCACAACCATGTCTCCATTCCATGTCACCAAACTTTCTTTAAAGAAAAGAAAAGAAAAAAGAGCACGGTTGGAATGTAAGAGAGGAGCAAATGCAAAACAGAAGTGCACAACATGAAAGCTGTGCCACCGATACCCCCCATAACGAACCCCGCCAAACCCCTGCCTTGTGGCTCCACGAAACGGCAGATTTTTTTTTATAACGCATAGCAATGTTTAAAAGAATTCCAGAGAAAAGGAGAAAAAGGTTAACAGATGAAACCTTTAAAGATTTCAGGTTATGTGCAATGGATAAAATGTCCTGCAGTAAGATGTGCAACGTTAGATGCTGATCTGATGGTCATAAGGTTGAATAGTGAATTTCAGCAGCTGTGACACTACACTTATCACTGGGGGTCGACCGATAATCGCTTCTGGCCGATAGATATTTTTTATAATTACCGGATATCAGTTTTGTTATATGGGAACCAGTGATATACAGAAATTTTTGAGAATTGTGCATCATTACAGCAAACAAGCACACCATTTAGAATAGCCAATCCAACTAAAAGAAACCAGAGTACCCAGAGAAAACCCGGGAATCAAACCCAGGATCTTTGTGCCATCAGGTGAGAATGTACAGTTACTGTTTGGCATTTGGCAGACGCTCTTATCCAAAGCGACTTACATTTACCACTTCGCCTCACTAAATAAAGATCATTGCAAATAGTGAGCTGATAAATAGACATAAAATAAAGAACGCAATCTGGAATAAGAGAAACACACAGGCGATGCGGCGGTTTAGTGGTTAGCAGGGTCGTCTTTCAACAAGAAGGTCCCCGGTCCGTGGTCCTTGGGCATGGGGTCTTTCTATGCCGAGCTTGCATGTTCTCCCTGTGCTTGTGTAGGTTTTCTCCCACAGTCCAAAAATATGTAAGTTAGGTTGATTGGTGATTCTAAACTGTCCATAGAATAGATGTGTGTGCGTTTTTGTTTATCTATATGTGGCTCTGCAATGGACTGGCAACCTGTCAAGAGTGTACCCCGATTGCACTGGCTCAATCAGACACTCGTGACCCAGAATTATAGAATAAGTGGGTTAAAAGATGAATGAATACTCAAACACACATCTACACTAGTTTCCTCTGAGCTGCAGCACGTCCGACAATCTTACTCAGCCCCTCAGGAATGCATGACCAGCCCATGTGCCAATGAGTCAGAATGCTTCAGGTCCATACAATACGTGCTCATACAGCACCATGTGTCTGTGTGTTACAGCATGTGACCTACTTCCCTCTGGCCCTGTGACTTTTGTACGCACTAAGGCAGGAAATGAAGTTGAAGAGAAGTTGAAGATGAACCTTCCTTGTCTGCATTAGTCCACCAAATCTTTCGAGGAAGTACACAAAATCTGTCTAAAAGGTGGTGGTTGAGATGGCAACACAGCAGCCTTGAAGAAACCAGGTGTTTAAAACCCAATCTGTTCAAAGTTTCCTGTGTGATATTTGCTCAGCGCTGCTGTGCAACATCCAAATGTTCTGTGTTGTTTGTTTGTCCGAGTGATGAATTCAAAGGTCAGGGTTAATGGCGTCGCATTTACTTTCTAAGATTAAAAGTTAACAACCTGCACCTTGAAATGAGCTAGATCACAAGTTATATTCCAGAAAAAACAGTTGTGGAGACGTTTTAAAGCGACAATGGGGAAAAAGGTAAAAGTCTCTTAGTTAAGTGGTCTAAAGGTATTTAAATATACAATGGAAGCTGGATGATAAAGAAATTTTTGTCCAATTTCAAGGCTCGGTCTGAACATTGGTTTTCCTACCTCAACATGTTTGTAAACCTCCACTTACTCTGTTGGCACAGAAGCGATAACATATCACATACCGAGGAAAAAGACGTTCAGACTAAAACAAAACAAAAAGCTGAACGCATATCTGTGTTGCTTCCTGTTCGTCTAAAGGAGATGATAATTACAGTCATGGTTACAGTATTTCTTTTGGACAGGTAGGAATATTGGTGTGATGGGATTTTGGTGTGTTTAGATAGGAACTCAGTTTATGTAGTGTGTGTTTCTTGATGAATGAGTTTAACTCCAGCAGCAGTGTGAATATTTTTAGGTTTATATTTTTATTTTAGTATCTCTAATATAAAGTTTTCTCACTGCATTCAGGAGGCGTGAATCTGGCTGTGATTTGCAAAGAGGTTATAATATAATGAGAAGAAAAGGTTGGCTGGTTATGTATTGTTAGCTGCAATAATTAATTTATGGTCATTTTAACAAAAAAGATTTGAAGACTGCAGCTTAAGTAGTGAAAAAGAATAAAATGGCAAGTCGTGTATAATTTATATCCCCTGAACAGCCTTAATTCATATTTCAAACAGGGAGGAAGTTATTAAAGAATAACTATTTCAGACATTTGACCCAGCTGAGCCTTTCACCCTCTTTAAATCAATTCTAACATCATCTAAATCCTCCACCGCTCAAATCCTCATTCTTGAGATATTGCTCTCACAGAAAGACATGCGATCGGGCCGATAAAAATTTTCACCAATTAGACGACAGATCTTGAACGTGAACATGTGATTTCCAGGTTTGTATGATTACGACTAAAGAAAAACTATTTCAGATATTTGACCTTGCTGTGACCTTTGACCATGCTTGAATGCGTTCCAAGAATGTAAGAAAGGTTCATAACTGATTAAAATGAATATCAAAAACTGTTCCAGCTCTTGTTCCTGAGGTATCCTGGTCATCCAAATCCGACATTCATTCATTCACTCTAATTCAGGGTCAAGGGGGTCTGCTGGTGCCTATCCCGCCGCACATAGGGTGAGGGGAAGTGATGCACCCTGGACGGGTCACCAGTCCATTGCAGGGCAAAACATAGACAAACAACCATTCACACCTATGGGCAATTTAGAATCACCAATCGACCTAATCTGCATGTTTTTTCAACAATAGGAAGAAACCGGAGCACCCGAAGGAAACCCACGCAAGCGTGGGAAGAACATGCAAGTTCTGCACAGAAAGATCCCCGGCCTGGGATTCGAACCCGGTACCTTCTTGTTGTGAAGCGACTGTGCTAACCACTATGCCACCGCCCCGCCCCTCTGAACAGACATCTTTTGACAAATTAGGACCTTTACTTCACATCAGCACTAAACTCTATAAAGCGGAAGAGTAGTGATATCTATAGGAGACAATTTAAAGGTATTATATGTGATTTATATGTGATTTATAACTACCCTAAGCTGCCCTCAATTATCCCAACAACCTTTTATATGTTTAAAAGGATTTTGAGTCTAATTTATTTGCACATTAAACAATAAAATATCCGGATCAGGCATCAGGCACTACTTTTTTGGGGTTTTTCTGAGAGGGGATTTCAGAGCCACCGTAAAAAAGAAGGCTAAAAACCCTGATGGTGAACCAGTCATCACTCGCTCAGACTCATCCATTCATAAACTATAGACAATTCATTAGTTCCTCTCGGACTACAGTGCCTGTCTGAGCACTGGGGGGGAAGTTTCCTCCACTTTTGCGAGTTTTCTCTGTGTACTCCGGTTTCCACCCACATTACAAAAGCATGCACAGTTAGGCTGATTGGTGATTCTAAATCGCCCACTGGCGACTAGTCCAGGATACAACCCTGCCTCTCGCTCCAGCAGACCCCCATGATCCCAAATTAGGAAATCAGCAGGTTAGAAGATAAATGAAGGAACAAACGAATGAGTGAATGTACAAATGAATGAACAAATTAATGAATGAAGATTTACACAAGGGGTGAAAGAGCGATGTGTTACAGTTTACGATATCCAGGTGTGAATGCTAAGCTGACACACACACACACACACACACACACACACACGTCTCTTTGCTGGGCAGGGACGGTGAACCACACGTGCACACACCTGGTGCTAATAACATTTGCCTACTATCTCTTGCCATCTCAATTACAGTGAGGAGAGCGACTCCATCACCTCACCTCTGGATTTGGAATGCAAGCTGAAAGATGTATAAATACACACACTGGAGCAGCTGACTACCAGTTTAAAGGTTAACACTGTCCGGTTGTCACAAACTATTTCTTATTAAATGCATATAATGCTTGGACACACTCATTATACCCGCTTCACACTGCACAGTTTTGAATACTATTTAGCGATTGTTGCTTGTCATGATCTCCATGTCACACTGCAGGATCACAGCTGTCATATCATCAGACTGTAGGACAGCCAAAACACCTCCAAAAGAATTTTACTTCATTAATAGGTGACACGTCTCCTCACCATTGTTGAATCTCGCTCTTTGCTATCCAGCAGCTAAGAAAACTTGAAAATTTCATGGGGGTTCATAAGGCAGACGCGCATATCCAGAGCGAATTATAACTTAAGGGCCTTGTTCAAGGGCCCTCAATGGTGGCTTGGTGGTGCTGAAAATCGAATCCCGGTATGTCTGATGCGAGTCCAACAACTTAACCACTAAGCCACCACAAATGACATTGCTGGAAATTGTCTGAAAACTTGTGTGAAAAAACACTTAAGTGTTCAGAGAAAAAAAACGATCGCAGTGGCCGATAAACGAGTCTGGCGATTAAATACAACAGAGTTTATTTTATGACCATAAGAATCTTTTGGGATTTGAAAATTTGTCTCAGATAAATTGTACAGGGGTTAAGAATTGAACTCGAAGAGTCTGTAATTAGCAGAATATTAGAACGTTGTTCAACTTACCTGCGATCCAGCATGTACCCCTACCTCTTGCCCTATGTGAGCTGGAATAGGCACTAGCATACCCCCATGGCCCCGGATTAGGGAATAAACAGGAAAAAGATGAATGAATGTTCAACTTATTGTAATAGTTCATTATTTATAAAATTGTGGTTTTTGTTGTCAGATTTGATGCAAGATGAAACACTTGAGTTATTGTAAAAAAAAATAAAAAAATAAATAAAAATAAATCACTCAGGAAGAAAAAAAAACAAGTTGTAAGTAATTATGTCGTAAAAGTAAATGTTTACTCTTGAAGATGCTGGATTGGTTCATGGAGACAGACGATTTCTGACAAACGACAGAGTCTCGGAGCTTGTTTAATCTGTCACTGTGCAGGAAATGGCTGGGATGCCAGGATTATTTTGCACCCCACCACCCCCGCCCCCTGCAGGGTCTTTGCTTGTCTTGCTCAACATCCTGTCCCGGATATGGTTGCAATCGTCTCTTACACACATCACAGATTTATGACTAATTAAAGCATTAGCATGTTTATTACAGTCTTATTATTGTTTACAGACACCTTTCGCACTTTGGGTTAAAAACGTGAGAACGGCATGCACCGCAGGGATGCACAACACAGCGGCTTTGGTATCAGCTCGGTGCTTTGCCAAGACAAAGTAAGCGCCTACTGCCAAGCCAACCTGAGACGACCCCACCTGCACATGCCTTGCAGAAGAGGAAATCAGATTGAGGCCCTCCGTATACATAGCAAAAGCGGATGAATATTTATAGCGTTCGCATCTGCTTGGTAAACAGATTTTTTGAGTTTTGGGAATGCAGGAAGTCAGGAAGTCTGTTCCGGAGAAACAAAGAGCATCATTGCATCCCAATAAAGTGTTCTGAAATCAAAACACAAACAGCTTGCTCTCTGATTTGTTTAAGCCCTCAATCTGATTAGTTAGTGTCCTTTTTCTGTCTGGTAACGGACTGTAACGCGGCAACGGAGGAATCCGACAGCTTCGCTTATGTCTGTGCATAAATATCCCTCTGATTTAGTGCACATGTGGGTAGAACTAGTTTATAGAAACACATGGTCATGGATTTGTAGAGGAGTCTAACAGGGTGAACGGTGTAAAGGTTTCCTCCTGTGGGACACATAATATTTTACCTCTGATCTAATGTACAACCTGTAACATCTGTCACTGTAAATGCAGCAAAACAATTTTGCAGGAAAAGAAATCCAAAAAATGACAGAATGGAGAAACTTGTCACCAACAGCCTGCAGCCGGGGAGCATGTGGATCCTATAATGCCTTGACCTCGCTATGAGCGTGTACAGGAATGCGGTGCATTTTTCATGGGGGGTTCATCTATTTACACTAATGAGCTTTTATACTCAATTACAACACTGACACGTGCGATAAACCAAAAAAAAGGAGGAGCAGATTGTTTCTATCTGTGAGGTTTGTCCATGTGTCTGTGTGTGTGTTTGCTCATTTTTAACCATCGATGTCATTACATGCACATCTTATAAAACAAGTACTGGCACCGCCACCGGCCTTTCGTATGTCAGCACCCCATCCCATTGCCCTCCCCCACGTTCACTTTTTTTTCCCTCTTTGTGATAAATCAAGCAGATGTGTTTACACGCAGTGATATATGAAAACAACAGAGCAAACTTTCCGCTTATTTCTCTTTCTTTTCCAGCTCCTCCAAAACGAATCCGCCGACTGCTCGGCTGCCCCTTTTTTCCAGCAGATAATAAAGTGAGGAGCGAATATTAAAGTGGGAATATTGTTACCAGATACCAGAAAGACTGATACCAGAAAGACAGGGGTTTGAATCTCATCACTGCGACGCAATCACCGTGGTACCTTGAACAGGGCCCTTAACCTGCAGATTGCTCAGATAAAATGAAAGTCGTTCTGAATGAGACCAAATACTGTGAATGTAATGTAAATGTAATGTAAAGCAAGTGTAAAAAGGAATTTTAATTAGCCAACTTCATATCTTTCTCCGAACTCTCGTCTTAAAAAAATACTTTTTTTTTAGTTGCATGAACAGTGGCATGAAAATTACGACCATGTCCAAAATCACACTTCCATACAATATAAGAGTCTAAACTGAGAATGTGAGATGAGTTGGTTTGGCTGAATCCTTGGTTTCCAGATGATCTATTAGTCATGCCTGGATTCTGCAGCATGCATACAATGGACACTTTACATACTATCTCGTTGTCCTGTGGGAGAGACAGCTTGCCATATGCAAAAAATGCAGATACAGCATTTTCCACTTTCATGGCAGTTTTTACAGGAAAAGAAAAGTGATATTGTTCCTCAGAAGTTAAATTGCTCTCGTTTAACATCTTTCAGTTTAAACGTTATCCAACTTACACTGCTGCGACCTCACATGTCACATGACCCGTGCCGTCAAAAACAACAAAAGCTGAAAGTGGTAGCTCAATGGTTAAGATGTTGTACTGCTAATTGGAAGACCGGACTACCTGTTACCAAGTTACCAATATTGGGCCACAATGATCTGGTGTATCAGCGTAATGTCATGGGATCCCTGCAAATTTGGCACAATTGTTTTCAATCTCGATCAATCGGACACTGTGCAAGAAAAGGCTGGGATGCCAGGATTAGTAAAGCTCCCTGTAGGGTTTTTGCTCATCCTGCTCAACTTCCTGTCAACATCTAACATTGCATGTCTGCGGCTGTAATCATCTCACACCCATAATAAGAGAATTATGAATAATGTCATGTTTGTTAAGAGTCTTATTATCATTTATAGATGTCATTTTCCTTTAACCTTGCCATATTTTTGCACTTTGAGGTTAAAAGCGCAATAGTAGGACAGACCGCCGGTTGGTAAAATGCTCTCTTATTTTAGTGACAATACAAAAATATGCGGCGTTGGCGTCTCCCGTTTACCGACATTCAAAGCGATTCCCGGACGATCTTCAAGAAAGTAAAGATATACTTTTATTTAATAAAAAAAAAAAAATTATTCACTGCTCTGAATACAATAAAATCTTATTACACACCAGTAGCTATATCACTTACAGGCATCTGATTGATTAAAAAAATATACATTTTGATTACTGACAAATTTCACTAACGATTCATCAACCGGCCCGCTCCATCCGCCAAAAATAACTAATACATGTGTTGAGGTTGACTAAAAGTCAGAAATCTAACGAAGTGGCATACCAAAGCCTTTCCAAACACCGGGCCGAGAGCCAAAAACACATTACAGAGCGCATATTTGACCCCCCGTCATAGACGTTAAGTGTGAACAGCTTGACCCGGCGTGCCCCTGACAGATTTTACAGCTCCCGCATCCAGTGACCTGCAGAGCGGTGCGTCGCTACAGTCCACTCCAGCTGCAGATGTTGGAACTAATAACCTCAGCCAGATTCAGAGCACCAAATATGCCAGGAACTCGAAGTGACTCTATAAAGCTGTGCACTAGTAAAACGGCACCGTGCTGTTAAACTCCCCCCACCCCCCGATGTGGAGCTGTAAAACAAAGGACTACCAGCAGGACCTCGTTACGCTCTGCATGAGGGTAACATGACAGGAGGAACACAAAAACAGAAACGTTTACAGGGAAATTTTTTACCGACACCCTACAACTCATAACACTTCATAGTTAATATAGCACACACACACACACACACACACACACACACACACAGGTTTGAGCCCCTCTATGTTAAATCAGCCAGCATCACAGATGTTACTTTATTAAAAGACACCAGGCGAACAGGGGAGAGAGATCGTTAATATCCGGGATATTGTTTGTGGTTTAGCTCTTAAATACCTGAAGGTAAATAAGTACAGGAAGACATGCGTTTTTAGAACGTTTTCGATTGAACAGATTGTAAGCAGTTCCTGTAATAGTGAGTGTAGGTTTGTGACGCGTCCCACCTGAAGAGCGCAGTTCATCATGCGCACTATATGGTCGAACTGCTGGTGGTCCAGAATGGCGCGGTTCAGCTGCACATGTAGGCTGAGCTCTTCAGTCAGACAATGTCGAGCCGCTTTGCCTTTCAGGGCACGCAGGGCCGCAGGGAGAGCCTGGACACGACACCAATAACAACAACAACATCTCACTCAACATCAGAAACTGAAAACCGCTCAGAACTTGCAGCTCGACTGGCAGCACTGGTTATATTGTCTCCATTTATAAGGTTCTGGTCAGAATTGGTTTTTCAGTCAATGTTTGTGTTGCTCAAAGCTTTTAGCTATTTCCTGGTATCAATACAGTAAAAGTGACTCCAGCACATTAGTCAAAATACTACATGACCTCATAACACACCCTGGTTCCAATGGCCGGGAAGTGGAAGCTTGATGGTTAATGTTGCCTGGAAGGTTCCAAATCTCAGCACCAGCAATTTTCCATGATTGGGTTGTTGAGCCAGGCCCTTAAAATTATAAACTGGATGGGAATATTTGGGGATAAACTTGGAGTTAGCCTATACCAAGCTAGTTTTAAAATTTTCTTGTTATTCGAAAATGTATGCAGGTTTTAAATTAACATTTACCCCTGCCTCTCAACCTATGTGCTCTGGGATAGGCTCCAGCAGGCCCTATGACCCCGAATTAGGGTAAAGCAGGTAAAAAGATGAATGAATGAATGAATGAATGAATGAATGAATGAATGAATTCATTTTTTAAATGACCATAAAAAGCCGCCCCCTTAAACTTCTTCTCTCTGGGGGTGTTGTACCTTGGCTGAATCTCTGCTAACGAAACTGACATAAGTGAAGAAAGCGTCCACTAATATTCTTAATAAAAATTTAAAAAAATTGCCTTCAACACAGTGGATGGGGCGGAGTTATTTTGCAAAAGACCACTTCTTCTTCTTCCTCTCCTTTCGGCTGCTCCCGTTAGGGGTCGCCACAGAGGATCGCTCTTCTCTACACTACCCTGTCACAAATTACTCCTGCCACTTTTCTCCACCAGATTTTTTCTCTAACGCACTCTCCATTATGATGCACTGTTGACCCCCACGTACTTCAACTCTTCCACCTTCACTACCACGTCTTCCTGCAACCTCACCACTCCATTGCCTTCTGTCTCATTCACACACATGTACTCATTCTTACTCCTGCTGACTTTCATTCCCCTTCTCTCCAGCGAATACCTCCACCTTTCCAGATTCTTCTCAACCTGCTCC
>JAOTRA010000003.1:1211206-1226358 GCA_026260255.1 Pseudolaguvia tuberculata | reverse complement strand
GTGTGTGTGTGTGTGTGTGTGTGTGTGTGTGTGTGTGTGTGTGTGTGTGTGTGTGTGTGTGTGTGAGCATGTGTGTGAGCATGTGTGTTTGTACTCTGGGATGTGCGCTGGGATAGAGTTCAGCAAACCCTGTGACTTCAAATTAAGGAATTAGCAGCTTACAAGATGAATGAATGAATGAATAAATTATAAAATGTATACATATAAAAATTTACTGTTTCATATCTTGACAGAGATGAAATGAGAAAGGGGAAGTGGGAGCCAGAAGAACCAAATCGCTGGAGCGCAACTGCATATGTGGGTGCAGACACTAGTTATCTGATTTGTTAATGCAAAGCTGGCAAAAGAAATATATTTGACTAAGTAGTGTTTGTACGTGTTTTCTTGCTACATCTGCTAGACAATTGTATTTCTGGTGTTTTAAAGCCAACAAAATTTACAAAATATGACTAAATATTTAATCAATTAATTGAGGTTTTTATAAAAAGGCTTATCAAATATTCATTCATTCATTCATCATTTTCTATACCCACGTATTCCCTAATTTAAGGTCACGGGTGTCTGAAAGAGTGAAAGGCAGATCGCTAGTCCATCACAGGGTCACACACACACACACTATATGCAATTTAGAATCACCAATCAACCTAACCTACATGTATTGGACTGTAGAAGGAAACTGAAGTGCCTTGAATAAACCCATACAAGCACTCATGGGGAACATAAAAAATCCATACAGGATACAGATTCCTGCCTGGGAATCAAACTCATCAACTTCTTTCTGTGAGGCAACACAAAACTAAGAACCAATATCTTTCTAAACTATTTTAATAAACTCATCTCTGAATGTCAAGATACCTTTATTTGGTGAGGTAAAAGTTTATTTCTTTATGAAACAAGAAAACGGCTAAAAAAAAGTAAAAGAAAATCGTTGAAGCAATAGCGATTTCTCACACAAAAGAGAAGTGTTATAAGCTCTCCTCTGGCTTTCATTGTCGAAACATATTTTTACAGTCATTAAAATTGTGGACTTGTGTGTTGTTCAGCGTAGGACGAGCTTCATGATACATGTTATAAGTACCAAAAGGATCAACACTGGATAAAAGCTTTAGAAGCAGAGCCTCTGTGGGAAGAGTGCCTTCCAGTTCGGGCTGCTGAAAATAAACCATGAAAGAGCTTCGATTGGAAAAATGCTTGACTGCTGCTTGTGCTGTTGGATGAGCATCAGTGATTTGAGCAGACTCAAGTGCCATCTGGAAGTGTAGAGGCCACAGAAATCGTGATCAGGGTTTGGATGAATTGGGAAAGAATTAAAATGATTTTATAGGAAACTGTAGAGTGTGGAAAAGTTTTGAGAGTCGATATTCATCTATCCACTGTTCTCAGGATTGTATGCTTTAATTAGACGTATACAGAAAGTGCAAAAAAGTCACTTTTTTGTCATTAAAGTGTCTTTACTTCTACTATTTAGAATAAAAGAAAATAAAAGTATGAAGATGATGATAGCACTGATTTTCTTGCCAAATAATATGTGATGAATATATAAAGCAAACAATCACAATCAGTGTAAGGAGTATTCATTTAACGGACCACAGTAAATTATATTACTTCATTCATTCATTCATTTATTCATTCTAAACCACCACAATCTGTAACTACTATAATAACTGATGATAACAGATAATAACATAATATAAGCTCTCTTATAGGGAGGGACTATGCAAGGTGATTCAATCTCATCATAATTTAATTCCTGTCCAAAACAATCATGACTAGGAAAACACTGTTTAGGAATTTAACCCTACCATTAAGTCTTACATAATTAATGGCATTTTCAAATACTTAAGCAATGTATTTTCTGATCTTTATTCTTCTCTTTTTGGCTGTTCCTGTTAGAGGTCACCACAGTGGATCACTCTTCTGCACTCTACCCTGTCCTCTACATCTGCCTCTTTTACTACCTGCATATCTTGGTTCACCACATCCTTAAACCTCCTCTTTAATCTTCTTCTTTTCCTCCTACCCTGGTCTTACCACTATCCTCAGCATTCTTCTACCAACATACTGCATGTCCCTCCTCTGCACATGTCCAAATTATGTCAACCTATCTTATATCTGATAAGTCCTTCTCAGGTTCTTCACAGTCTCACGTTTAAAGCTGTTGACAGTTTATGCACTGGAACCAAGACACCTAAATACTTCAGCATCTATAATCAAAATGCTCCTGATATGTTGAAGTTAGAGCAGAAAAACTCGAATCTCTTTCAAAGAGCTCTGATCTTAATCCCACATTTGCTATAAACTAAATTCCAAAAGACTTTCTTATGTAAAATTAGCATATAACCTTTCAAATTCTATTGCAAGTAAACGAATAAATCTGCAAATCCAAACTCCACAATCTAGCTAGAAAGCCTCTGCAAATTGAATCAGAACAGAATTTGGCTGTCTTGTTAGTGGTCGCCACAGTGGATAGTTCTTCTCCACACTTTCCGGTCCTCTTCATCTGCCTCTTTCACCCCAACTACCTGCATATCTTGCTTCACCACATCCATAAACCTCCTCTTTGGTCTTCCTCTTTTCTTCCTACCCGGCACCTCCATCCTCAGCATTCTCCCACCAATATACTGCATGTCCCTCCTCTGCACATGTCCAAACCATCTCAATCTAGCCTCCCTCACCTTGTTTTCAAAACATCCTACATACGCCGTCCCTCTCATTACTAATCCTGCCCATCCTTGTCACCCTCAAAGAAAATCTCAACTCTGCCACCTTCAGCTCCTTCTTTGTCTTTTTGTCAACACCACTGTCTCTAAAACATTGCTAGTCTCACTACAGTCCTATAAACTTTCCCTTTCACTTTTGCCGAAACTTGTTTATACCAAATCACTCCTGCCACTTGTCTCCACCCATTCCACCCTGCCTGAACTCTTTTCTGCACTTCTCTAACGCACTCTTCATTAATTTGCACTGTTGGCCCCAGATACTTAAACTCTTTCACCTTCACTACCACTTCTCCCTGCAACCTCACCACTCCATTGCCTTCCCTCTCATTCACACACACACATGTCAAACTCAGTCTCACTCCTGCTGGCTTTCATTCCCCTTTACTCCAGCTTGTACCCCCACCTCTCCAGACTCTTCTCAACCTGCTCCCAACTCTCATCACAAATCACAATATCATCTGGAAACATCATTGTCATGCTCCCTACTCTCACCACAAGTCACAATATCATCCGCATACATCATCGTCCATGGAGACTCCTGTCTAACCTCATCTGTCAACCTGTCCATCACCACTGCAAACAAGAAAGGGCTCAGAGCTGATCTTTGATGCAATCCCACCTTCACCTTCAAACCAATCCAACATTCCTACAATGCAACTCCTTCTGGCCTTCTCTAAACTTCTCCATCAACATCCTCACAGCAAAGATTGCATCTGTAGTACTCTTCCTTGGCATGAAACCATACTGTTGCTCAGAGATGGGCACCTCTTCCTTCAGCCTAGCTTCCACTACTCTTTCCCATAACTTCAAGGTGTGACTCATCGACTTTATTCCCCTGTTACTGCACGCTTGCACATCTTCCTTATTCTTAAAAATTGGTACCAGAACACTCCTTCTCCATTCCTCAGGCATCCTTTCAACTTCGAAAATCCTGTTAAAAAATGTTGTCAGAAACTTCACTGCCATCTCTCCTAAACATCTCCACAATTTTAATAGAATGTTATCTGGCCCAACAGCCTTTCCACTCTTCATCCTCTTAATAGCTACTCCTACTTCTGCCTTACTAATGCTATCCACTTCCTGCTCCACCATCTCCAAATCATCCAATCTTCTTTCTCTCTCATTCTCCTCAATCATCAGCTACTCAAAATACTCTCTCCACCTTCTCAACACACACTCCTCACTATCCAACCCATTTCCATCTGTATCCTTTATTGCTCTAACTTGCAGTACATCCTCTCCATCTCTGTCTCTCTGCCTAGTCAACCGGTACAAATCCTTTTCTCCCTCCTTAGTGTCCAACTTCTCATACAGCTTCTCATACACCTTTTCCTTAGCTTTTGCCACCTTCTTCTTCACCTGCTGCCTCATCTGCTTCTACTCATGCCTACTTTTCTCATCTCTCTGCCGATCCAAATTCTGTTTCGCCAACCTCTTTCTCCTTATGCTTTCCGGCATTTCCTCATTCCTTTTCCTTTTTAGATGTCACACCAAGTACGTTTTTAGCTGTCTCCCTTATCACTTATGCAGTCATTGCCCAATTATTGAACAACTCTTCACCACCTCCAAGCCCCTCCCTGACCTTCTTTGGCCAACAGTAGCCCAATTTCCACTGGTACCTTGTCGGCTAACAGTACATGTGGCGATCATTGTTAACCCGGGCCATGACCGATCCAGTATGAAATTTTTATTCGTGATCTGCGTATTTGATTTGGCACAGTTTTATGCTGGATGCCCTTCTTAACGCAACGCTCCCCATTTATCCAGGTTTGGGACTGACAATAAGAATGCACTGGCTTGTGCAACCCTAATGGCTGGGTTTGTCTTGTTTTATTAATACCATGAATGATTGAAATGACCCCCCACCAGTTTCCCAACTCCATAAAGTCACCTTTAAATGCTACTATAAGTACAATTACAAATAAAAATCTTTAGTAAATGTTCTATAGTCTAAGAGCCATGCCACAGCTGTGCGACATGCCTGATATAATCCTTAACCATGAAATATAACAGCTGTCAAAGCAGTATTGAATATTCATGATGGTACTTAAATATTTTTAATTAATTATTTTGGAATTTCTCTAAAAGAGAATATGAATCATCTAAAAAACCTCTAGGAACAACATGGGAATCATTTACAGAGATAAACGAGAGGGTGAAGGAATATAGAACATTTCTATATGCAAAAATAGTATTAATGCCAGCCAGTGATACCTACATTTCAGACAGGTGTCTTTTTCATGTTGTCTCTTGCATATTTGTATCTATACTAACAAATAGCATAGTATACTTTAGGATTACACTATTGTGGATTAGTGGCTAGAACTGTCATCTCACAGTTAGAAGATTCCTAGGCTGAGGTCTTTCCTTCTTTGTGTAGTTTGCATGTTATGTTTACCCTAGGTACTCTGGTTTCCTCCTACAGTCCAAAAGATTTAATTTCCCTGGAGCAGAAAGGGTTAAAGCTCAAGGAGCCAACAGTAGTGGGCTTGTCGTTAGGTTGAGCAAAGTCTTCCTGGCCTCCTGATCAACAACTCAATGCCTTAACCATTTAAATCACCACTGCAACTAAAACCTAAAACATGTATGTTAGCTTAATGAGAGAGTAGTTGTTATTACTATTCTATTTTTCTTTTACACCTGTTCCATACAGTAATTAAGAACATTTGGGAACACTTTATAATAACTACACACTATTAATTATTGGTTAAACTTTCGTAAATAGGGAAATAATCATTAATAAATCATTGTTCTTACATGAATAACATTAATAAATATAGCCAGAGATGCCATATTCTTATAAGAAACACACACTATTAATCATTACTTCATGCTTTTTTTTTGTCCTTCGGCTGCTCCCATTAGGGGTTGCCAGTGCAACATTCTACTTGCCGAGGATTTTACGTTGGATGCCTTACCTAACGCAACCCTCCTATTTATCCGGGCTTGGGACCTAAGGACACTAAGGTTGTATCCTAAGGGCTGGTATTTTATGGCCAATTTAGTCTCACCAATCCGCCTAATGTACATGTTTATGGACAGTGGTAAGGAACCGGAGTACCCGGGGAAAACTAATCACTACACCACCCCCATTACTTTTTCATTCATCTTCTTACCTGCTTGTTCCCTAATTTGTGGTCACGGTGGTCTGATAGTGCCTATCCCAGCGCACATTGGCCGAGAGGTGGGGGTACACCTTGGACGGGTCACCAGTCATCCTAGGGCCACACACAGACCCCCTATTATTTAATACTTAATATACTTAATGTTAAAAATAATTTAATAAAGGTGAAGTAATCCTTAGAATAATATCATTCATGCATTCATCTTCCATCCCGCTTAATAAGCTAATTAGGGGCCATGGGGGTTTGCTGAAGCCTATTCCAGAAAACATAGGGTGAGAGGCAGGGGTACAGGTTGCCAGTCCATCACATGTCCACACAAATGAACTACCACGCACACACTCACTCCTATGGGCAATTGAGAGAAACCAATCAACCTAATGTACATGTTTTTTGGATGGTGGGAGGAAACAGGAGTACCCAGGAGAACATGCAAACTCTGCACATTGAGACCCCTGACCTGGGAATTGAACCCGGGAACGGTGCTATACAAGGTGTGATAAGTACTTATATGATAATATGATATCATATAAGTACTTGTAATATGATAATGCTGCTTCGTTTTTGGCTTTGTAAGGAAGCATCAGTGTTTTTAATCTGATATGTGCAGCTACTGGGAGCCAGTGGAGGGTGCGCAGCAATGTACTATTGTAAAATTATGCTATAATACTAGAGCATTTTTTCATATATAAACACACAGAATGCTTTAAAAACAAAGTTAGCAGCAATTAGACATTGCACATTGCACTTCTTGCATATCTGTGGAAAAGAGTTATCAGAACAAATTACTTTGATGAGGAGTACCAGTTGAACATGTGCACACACACAGACACACACGCCTGCCTGCCTGCCTGCCTGCCTGTCTGTCTGTCTGTCTGTCTCTCGCCAAAGTTTCACCTTCACACTAATTTGTACACTCTCTCTCATTCTTTACACTCACCTTGTCCTGATATACTTCCCAAAACCGGACTTGCTGGAGGTAGCACAAAATTCTCTGCCCCAGTTTCTCGTGTCACAAAACAAAGACAAATATACAGAACTAAATTAAATCAGAGGATAGAAATAGTAGTGGAATAGTAAGGAACAAAAAAGTGTTAGCGATGTGGTCCTCATGCTGATTAGAAGATTTTGCATTCAATTCCCAGAACAGCCAAGTTCTGCCACTGCTGGACCCTTGAGGATAGGCCCTTAACCTCTTAACTGTACAGTTGAATAAAATCATAAATAAATGAGAATATGGAGAATAAAGGAAGTGACCAGAGACCGGTAAACATATTGTAATACGAAATAATGCAGTATTACGGTGCAGTATTAAACCCCGGAAAAGACTATGACATCTGTGCCCTCAATAACAGTGCGTAATAATCTGTCATTAACATTTTCATTGGCCTCTGCGATTGATTTGATACAAAACAAACATTTTTTCAGTTACACTTATCATTTTCATTCATTCAATCATTCATCTTCTTACCCGCTTATTCCCGAATCCGGGGTCACGGGGGTCTGCTGCCCCTATCCCAGCACACATAGAAGCGAAAGGCGGGGGTACACCCTGGTCGGGTCGCAAGTCCATCTCAGGGCAACACAAAGACAAACAACCATTTACACACACATTCACTCCTATGGACAATTTACAATCACCAATCCACCTAATCTGCATGTTTTTGGACTGTAGAGGAAACCGGAGTACCCGGAGGAAACCTACGCAAGCGCTATGAGAACATGCAAACTCAGCACAGAAAGATCCCGGCCCGGGATTCGAACCCGGGACCTTCTCGTTGTGAGGCGACCGTGCTAACCACTACACCGCCTATGTTTTTGATATAAAGGATGAAAATGTAAATAAAACATTGGAGCACAACTAATATCTAAACGTTAAGCGGTAAAATCACTGGCTATTTTTAGCACTTGAGAGTCTCTTATCAGTGTATGGAAAGTGCTACACGTTGCTGGGGACTTTACTGGCTCCGTGGGGAAGTTAGCATGAAGTTCAGCCACAAAGGAGAGTTTTTCTATGAAAGCCGAAAGGTGCGTGAAGGAACCTTCCAGTGTCGAGTAACTGTTATAAGGGGAATTCGCTCAGAATACAATCAGATATGGATAAATCTCACCGGTTTAAGTGGTTTATAGATTTTTGGCTGAAGAAATCATATAGAGAGAAGTGTTAGTTAATGTTAGAATAATATTTCTGTATGTGATGGGGGAAGGGAGAGATACAAGGGGCATTTGTGACTGTTTGTTCACCTTCTTTTTCCTCCTCAACTGCTGTGTGTGAACGACTCCCCGATGGAGGTTTGATGGTGAGATTCGTTTCAACGGCATAAATAATACACTCTAATCTCTGCGCCATCTCGGACCAGATGTGTGTGTGTGTGTGTTTGTGTAATCGACATTAGCACCGCCCTTTTGCTCCCCTCACCTTCTCTGTCTCTAGTGTCTTGTTGTCAAAGATGAAACCGATGCAGCTCCGCACCACCTCTAGGCGCCGGGCGCTGTTGAACACCGAGCTGTGCCCGGTAATTGACACTAGAACACAATGAACGCAGCGTGGGTTACACACACTCATACACATTTACAGGTCTCTAAGAAAAAGGTAAGCAGTGCGGTGGTCGTTTGCTTGGTCACTTCAATTTAATATGTTCAAATGTGTTATATTTACTATTATTCATACATATTCCCTAGTTCAGGGTCACGGGGGTTTGCTGAAGTCTATCTCAGGCACATAAGGAAAGAGGAAGGAGTACAGGACGGGTCACCAGACAAACAACCACACACACACACACACTCCTATGGACAATTTAGAATCAACAGTTAACCTAATGGTACATGTTTTTGGAATGTAGGAGGAAACCGGAGTACATAGAGGAAACCCACCAAGCGTGGGGAGAACATGTAACTCACGGGTCAAGGGCCTTGCTCAGGGGTCCAGCAGTGGTAACATAGTGGTTCTAGTAATCAAACTCGGGATCTTCCAATTACTTATCTGAACCACTGAGCTACCACAAATTAGAAATACTGCGGCACTTGTGGCATTTTGGAACGAGGGAATCCCTCCACATCTGGGGGACACCAGAGGGTGGGATTATAAATGATGCCCTTACTACGCTCAAATAATTCAATTTAAGTTTTGTAACCAGCAGCTGCTGGACTGTCAACACAAATTTCTTTCCAATTTAAGTACTTTTAGTACTCACCCACAGGGGGTCCTGGAGGCACTACACACTTCTTTTCCACTCGTGTACTGACGTTGGAATGGATTTGTTTGGCCAAGCACTCTTGCATGAGCTCCCCAACTTTCTCCTCGTCTATCAGGGGAAAGGGCACAACGTGTACCCGGAGGTGAGAGCCCTCGCTGGGCCGAGGAACCTTCTGGAAGGCCATGTGAGGGTTGGGATTTTCCTATAAAGAAAAAAGGCAGGGGATTATTATCTGGACTAAAAACGTCGGCCGTGGCGAGCGGTCAAAATGTCCGGATTAATCATGGGGATCCTTGTGAGCCAAGTGACTCTGCAGATGCTTAAAAAGTTCAACAAACAAATCCTTAGTCAGTCCTAAATGAAGTGTGCATGTTGAGAGCATCAGTGGTCAAATATTTGGAAGAAATTCAGTGCTTAATCAACAAAGTGCACAGTTCAAAAGGATAGAGAGCCAGATAGAGAGAAGAAACTAAGGTCAGAAAAAAGAGAAAGACAGAGAGAGAGAGAGAGTGAGAGAGAGAGAGAGAGAGAGAGAGAGAGAGAGAGAGAGAGAGAGAGGAAAATAAAATAAAAAAACAATGAAGTCTGATGTGCTCACATTGCGGTACAGCTGTTCAGAGAGTTCTCTCAGGTGCCTCTGGAGTAGGACTGGGTTCTTATCTTCCTCCTTAAAGCGCGCCATGTCACACGCCACCAACTAACAAAAAGAGCAGAAGAATTCTTTCAGTCGAATCAATTTATTCAGAGTATTCTCAGAAATCCATAGTTTTACCGATTTTCCACCAGGGCCGGTGCCGGTGTTCGATTAGGAACCGGGCTGTGCTAGTCCACCGAAAAAAACCTAGGCCAACCACCAAACAGGCCTCAAAATCTAGTTGGTCTTGAGTAAAAATTGCTGTTGTCAGTAGGCGGAGTTTTCAGCTTGGACTGCAGTTTGAGAGGCACCATTTTTAAAAGTACCAATGATTATAAAGAACAATCAAATCAATTAAGTCAATATATTAGTGGTCAAAAGACCAGACTAGAACTTTTCTTACTACAAAAATCTATAAAAATCTATTTATAACTATAAAGTTAGAGAAAATACTTATATATCAAAGTGTTAAGAAGGAAACAGTGGAGGAATGGCAACCGATTCACTGACCAAATGGTAATCATGACAAAAAGAAAAAGAATGTAGGGATTGAAAAAATAGAGAGATGATAAGAAGTGATTATGCTCACACATTGGTGGCCTAGCAGATTTTGCATCCGACCACTGCAAAAGTGAGTTCCAGCACTAGCCCTGGTGGAAAAGCTGTATATATGACACATATAAGATTATATGTTATTGGGCTAAAAAAAAAAAAAAAAAAAAAGAGTGCTGCACTTAACCTCATCAAAGAGATCACATGCTCTGTAGGGTGGCCCCCTTTCTGACACAAACCCGGCAAAAGCCATCCCATCTAAAATCTTGGGCAAGAAATCGTTCTCGAGCAGGCCACGCTGGCCCAGGAAGGCTGCCTACAAAAAAAAAACAGTAACATGTCATGGAGAGCTTAATCAGTGATCAGAGTCTCTAGAAAAACACCACATGTCTCGAGTAATACTGAATGACTTATCTAAACTAGACAGTCATCAAACAAACAGTGTGATCAGCCTCGGCATTCCAGAAAACCGCCGCTGTTTGTGTGGATAAAAATGATTAGACGACCTTGTGCTATAAACAGATGACTACAGCGAGGACAGGCAGGAATGGGGGGGGGGGGGTTGGGGGAAAGAGACTATGGAGCAGAGCGCTGGGCCTCAGTGCAGCTGGTACACAGGGATGCTTAAGAGTTAACATGGAAACATGCTGCATTCCTTAGGCTTAATTTGAGCCATGTGGGGTGCTCAGAGAAGGATGTGCTGAGATGATGTTGTGGAAACAACCTCCCAACCAAATAATAACAACTCCAAGGGAGGCAAGGTGGTTGGGGGGGTGCACGCAAACCCGTGGTGCCTTTTGGTTTCATTGGAAGCCGTTGACTGTGGCACCTCGAGCTTTATGGAATCACCACCTCACGCACTACCACACAGCTTCCTGCTTATCTCCCGGTTTGTCCCTGCACTCCAGAAACGCTTGGTTTTAGAGAAGACAGACATTTTTACCCAAACACCTTGTTGAATTGTAGGTCTGGGTCCTAGCATATAGCAGAGATGAAACTTATTCCAGATGGAACAGACTGGAAGAAACTTACACAGATTTATGTGGGTTAAGAATATAAATCTTATTTATATTTCTGTCATTTGGCAGATGCCTATCCATTTTGCGGGGTTAGGGGCCATGCTCTGGGGCCCAACAGTGTTAGTTTGGTGGTGCTGGACAGATTTTAAACTAACATTTCTTTGAAATAAACAAGCATTTTATAGCATCTTAGAATAAAGGCTGTACACCCTCTCTACAATACAGCATGTGTTTATATAGCATTAAAAATCATCCATCCATCCAGCCATTGTCTTTAACCGTATATTTCTTATAAATGTGATGCAGATTGACTGGAGTTTATTCCAGCTGTCATAGGGAAAGTGGATGGACTGCTAATTGAAATTTCTCAGATTCCCAGCACCACAAAGGTCCCACTACTGGGCTCCTGATCAGGACCCTTAATTCCCAATGGCTCCGTCGTATAAAAAAGATCTATCGAAGTCACACTGGATAAGAACTTCTGCTAAATACTTTGAATGTAAATGTAATAGGGGGAAAGGCAGGGGTCATTACATGGCCCAACAAAAACTCTTATAGGCAATTTATATAGACAGACAGACATTTATTGGGGTTCTATGGAAAATGAAACTGGCTTCTGGGACAAATATTATTAAAAAGGGATAATCACTGAAATATAATCAGATTATAATGCACAACATTAATATATTCCAACGCAACAAACTGTTACCAAAATATTAATGATAGACGATTACAATCCAGTTTTCTTAGTGATTATTTTAAAGTTAAGCCAAGTTACCCTGCACGGAATTCCAAAAGGAATTTTCTCGACACAAACATATGCAGTGAATTACATGCCTGTGAGCGCAAGTCTAGACCGGTTTAAAGAGGACGAGGATGGTTTACAGTAATTACTCACTGGTGGACCCTCATAAAGCTTCCCCTTAGACAGAGGTTAATGTCAGAGTGCTTTGGCCCGGCGTGCCGTCGCTCACCTTGTGAAAGTGAATCACGGGTTCGGAGTGAATGCGAATGAGCTGCAGACAGGACCTGTAGCCCTGAAACAGTTGTGCAAACAAACGCATGAAGACCGCTCTCACCTCCTTATCCTGCCAGTCAGAAAGAGAGAGAAAGACAGACAGAGAGACAGACAGAAAGAGACAGAGGAGGGGAGTGACATAAAGAAAGATAGACCACATTAACTGTCATGTGTTCTGAGACATAAATAAATAAAGAATATAGGCACTAATGAAGCAACTACAGCCTTAAATCACAGTTTGTAGCCTCCCTGCAATGCAGATAATACCTACAAATCCTATACAATGATGTTTATGTGGGGGGTGGTAACACTTACCAGCAGCTTGAGGTTGGATGGCGCAGAGCGCGGAGGAGGGAAAGCGTTATCGGCAATCTCCAGATCTGGGTGCAAAACCTGGAAGAAGTCAGAGTGTAGAAAGGTAAGTTTGATGATTCAGCTGGAAGATCGATGATAAGAAGCGATGAGCGGCGAGGTCAGCCAAGAGCATTACATTAATGCGGCACATGCTGAGTGAAGCTACTGTGTGTGCCATAGACAGACTCACCATAGACAGCAAGTCACGTGTAGTGTGTAAGAGAGGCTCAGGAAGCTGTGACAGATGGATACACTCTGGAATTTTGATCGTTCCTCCGTCCAGGTCGGTGATGATCACGTCCAGCTGTGACCAACACATCCACGTTGGAGAAACAGAACGGTGATGTGTTTAAATATTTTTGAGTGGCACAACACAACAAACTCACCAACTCCTGAATTTCACTCTGGAAAATGGAGTGCACCCCGATGATGAAGGGCGTGGGTGAGCTGAGGACTTCCAGCAGCCCAGATGGAAGAATGGGAATATACGGGTAGCTGAAGAGCAGGATTAACCATATCAATAAATATAATAATAATTAAAGAAGTAAAAATTGAAATACTTTGATCTTTTACAATAAAAAATAGTGAAAGAAAGACAAAGAATAGTAAAGGAAAAAACATTGGGAAATGGGGAAAGAATGGGGAAAGAAATTTTCACTAAAAATGTGCAAGCAAAAAAAAGATTTCCCCAAAAATCCACACACCTGTATTTGAGAGGAAACATCAGGGCTTCTAATGCTCGACAGGCCTCGCCGAGTCTCTGGTAGCTGCTGGAGTGGAAAAGAACCTTGTGTTCCGTCAGAACCGCACAAAAAAGACTTAGAACATTCTGGATGCCTGAAAGCAAATTAACAAATAACAAGCGGCATATCAACTGTGCGTTCTATTAGGAAACGTCCAGTGAGAACCGCACGAGTTTACGTAACTGTATGAGTTTACGAACCGCATGAGTTTACAAAATCTTTCTAAAAATAAAAATTAACAACATTGTTCCCAGTGGGAATTACGAGCGGAGCTATGAAATTATGTGTTGATAAGTGATGATTTCATTTGGAATGTTCACATGAACCACTCACAAATACAGCCTAAATGTCCGGCATAATGAGAAGCAGGCGAGTAGAGCGACCGTTACACGAGGGTCCTGGAACGCGGAATAATTTCACGCTATACTGAAAGCAATCACAGCAGCTCACGTTTCCCATAAATCACTGCTCCGTGTTTTAGCAGAATAACAGCACTGTGTTCATGGTTTGGAGTTCCTGTTTTTGTTTGTCAGCAACATACCAAGGAGATCATTAATCAGAAGGTAGAGGGAAAAATAGAAAAGGCTATAGCCTCCGTAAGAAAGGCCCCCGGGGTCAGAGGTGCGGCTGCCTGTCAGCTCGGACACGGGTGGAACATGACCTGAACCTATTTGGACAAAATGGCAATAAAAACGTTAAACAGAAAGGCTGGTTCGATATTCTTACCATACAGAACCGTCATGACCAACTGTCTTCCACCTCCCAAAGAATGAGGACATCATTCATTTACCTTTTTATCTGCTTATTCCCTAATTCGGGGAATAATGCATTCACTCCTATGGGTAATTTAGAATCACCAAACAACCTAATGTACATGTTTTTGGACTGTGGGAGGGAACTGGAGTACCCGGAGGAAACCCACACAAGCTTGTGGAGAACATGCACAAAGACTCCCGGCCTAGGAATCGAAGCAGATATCCTTTTTTTTGTAAGGCAACCATGCTAACCACTACGCCTCGGCGATGCCCTATGATGACATCACACTGTGACAAATAAAGGTCCTCTCTAGCTTTTTGTACAGCAGCAACTTTTCTTTATCATTTTGATATGTAGTTTTTTTTGATTGGTGCCAGTTGATCAGGAAAGTTCTGATCAGTTTGTTCTCATCTTTACGTAAGTCTGCATGACTTATAAGTCTATTCGATTCAGCATTTACATGTGATGCAGTGTGTATATCGGCAATGATCACATGACAGGATGTCCAGTGTCGAGTTGGATTATAACCGATTAACCCACTGTTCAAATCACACGGTTTAATAATCAAATGAATAATGGAAGTTTATCGTTTTTGTAGCATTAATAAATTCTCCAGAACAGAAATGTACATGAAATAAAGTGTTTTATGAGATTTATTTATGATTACATTCTGTGTATAACATCAATTCTTCTGTTCAAATGAATATATATATATATTCATTTTACAGAAGTATATCATATTAAAAAGAAACCTAAGGTGCAAACACCCAGCAGTGTAGTTACTGGATCTTCTTGGGATAAACAAAAAAACGGATGTTAACAAGAAAGAATGCAATATTTTAATTTTATTTCAACATGTTTACATCCCCAGCTGCTGTCCTTGGCCTCTGACAGAAAATGTATCGTTGCATCAGCTAAACAATCGACAACAGGCTTCATAATCTGAAAGATATCCAGCTCTTCTAACACACACACACACACACACACACACACACACACACACACACACACACACACACACACACACACACACACAC
>JAOTRA010000003.1:1162348-1189703 GCA_026260255.1 Pseudolaguvia tuberculata | reverse complement strand
GTAAATTGTCCATAGGAGTGAATGTGTGTGTGAATGGTTGTTTATCTATGTGTTGCCCTGAGATGGACTGGTGACCCATGCAGGGTGTACCCCCGCCTCTCACCCTATGTGGGCTGGGACAGGCACCAGCAGACCCTCTGTAACCCCGAATTTGGGAATAAGCAGGTAAGAAGACGAATGAATGAATTAAAAACATGGTCCAAATGAGATAATTCATTAATCCACCTTTTTCAGTGTTTGCCAGGTTATCATGGAGTAAACTGTTCCAATGAGATCAATGAGTGCCTTTCTCAACCCTGCCAGAACGGGGGTATCTGCATCGACCTCGTCAATGCCTACAAATGCTCCTGTCCCAGAGGAACCCAAGGTCAGCTACCTTATCTGTCAATCTTTTCTTCTTGCACTTCACTAATTAACAGACAGTAGTAAGTGAGACTTTTTCTCTGAGATTGATTTTTCCTTGGTGGGTAAAGGCCATGAATTTAATTGCATTATACAGCTTCAGAAAACTCCTTCGACATGCATCAATCCAATTTTTAGCAGAACATGTTCATTTTATGATCTTTCAGGTGTTTACTGTGAAATTAACATGGACGACTGCACACCATTTATGGATCCTGTGATCCTGGAACCCAAGTGCTTTAACCATGGACGTTGTGTAGACCGTGTCGGTGGCTATCATTGCGATTGCCCACCTGGCTACGTAGGAGAGCGATGTGAAGGAGATGTCAATGAGTGTTTGTCTAACCCCTGTGACCCACGTGGAACACACAGTTGCATCCAGCTCACCAACAATTACCGTTGCGAGTGCCGCACTGGATACACAGGTGATTATAGTTATATTTTTTCATAATTTATCCTTATGAATTGTTATATATGTATATATATATATATATATATATCTATATTGATTCATTGATAGGTCAGCACTGTGACACTGTATTTGATGGATGTAAGGGTAAACCGTGCCAAAATGGAGGGACCTGTGCTGTAGCCAGTAACACTCCTCATGGCTTTATTTGTAAATGTCCACCGGTAAGTGGACCCTTCTTTTTGTGAATTACTTGCCTTAACATTGATGATCTTCTGACTTTTCCATC
Organism: Pseudolaguvia tuberculata; assembly: GCA_026260255.1. Lineage (NCBI taxonomy): Eukaryota > Metazoa > Chordata > Actinopteri > Siluriformes > Sisoridae > Pseudolaguvia > Pseudolaguvia tuberculata. Next base: position 1,188,603 of record JAOTRA010000003.1, on the reverse strand, counting down.
ATTTGCTGAGCACCAGCACAAACCCATGTCTTTTTTTCAGGGTTTCACTGGTTCAACCTGCGAGTATGATGCGCATTCATGTGGCAGCCTTCACTGTCATAACGGTGGCACGTGCATCTCAGGCCAGAAAGCCCCACTGTGTCTGTGCCCACCAGGCTTTAGTGGCCCTGAGTGTCAACATGCATCTGATGGACATTGTTCGTCCAAGCCCTGCTACAATGGCGGCACTTGCAAAACTATACCTGAACCACCTTACTTCCACTGTTTATGTCCGAAGACCTTCAATGGCCTGTTCTGCCATATTCTAGACTACAAATTCTCTGGTGGTATTGGCCATGACATTACTCTGCCGCCGAAAGTGGTGGCCAGCTGTCCGGTGGCTGACTGTGTATCTAAAAAGAGCAACACGTTTTGTGACAGCGTCTGCAACAGTTATGAGTGTGAATGGGATGGTGGCGACTGCTCACTTAACTTCCATGACCCCTGGAAGAACTGTTCGGCTGCACTGCAATGCTGGCGCTACTTTAACAATGGCGTCTGTGACAAACAGTGTCACAATGCTGGCTGCCTCTTTGATGGCTTCGACTGCCAGACAAGCAGTGGGGAGTGCAAGTAAGTTTCCTACAAAGAGAAGCATTTTACTAAATCCATCACATTCTAATTCTGCACCATGCTTACGTAGAGCATCTATTCATTCATTCATTCATTCATCTTCTTACCCGCTTATTCCCGAATTCGGGGTCACGGTGGTCTGCTGCACCTATCCCAGCACACATAGGCGGGGGTACACCCTGGACGCCAGTCCATCTCTGGGCAACGCATAGACAAACAACCATTCACACACACATTCACTCCTATGGACAATTTACAATCACCCATCCACCGCATCTACATGTTTTTGGACTGTGGGAGGAAACCAGAGTACCCGGAGGAAACCCACACAAGCGCAGGGAGAACATGCAAACTCCGCACAGAAAGATCCCGGCTCGGGACCTTCTTGCTGTGAGGCGACCGTGCTAACCACTACACCACTGCGTTGCCCCCTAACAGTTTAAGTTTTTTAAAGAGTTTTTGGATTAATGTTTTGCCCTTTTTTGGGCAGAGGGATAAAATGGAGGAAATAGAGAGGCAGGACCAGGAAGAACCCGAACCCAGGTCACTGGCGGTTTAACGCTCCATGTCATGATGCTGGCCAGATGCAAATTTCAACACTAAATTCTTCTTGCCAGAGCCATCAAATTTCATCGGAATATGGAAACTCAAGAAAAATGTGTCCTCCTGGCCAGCCTCAGTAACAGCGATGGGCTCTAAGTGATAAGATTCCAACCAGCCATAGGGCATCAGCATGGGTCAGGACGGTGAGGACATGTGTCCAGGAACACCCGGGGGGACATGGCTATCTTAACAGAGAGACAGACGGCGCTCCCTTTTAAAAGATTTCTCAGATTAATTCTACATCATACAGTGGGTACATCTACTGTATTTCTTTCCTTATTCTGACTTTAAGTAGTCAGTAAAGTTCTCAGGGGCCCAGCCGTGCAAATTGGTGCTACTGGATTTTACCGAACCCACAATTTTTCTCATCTGCAGGCCAACACATTAGAAGTACCTCTTTTGGGTAGCATGTCGCTAAAGTGGTAGACTTTAGATTATTTTCTGCTCCAAGACTTCCATCATGTAAGAGGTTTAGAAACAAAATGTATGTCTCTTCAGTAAAGTACCAAAACACACACACACACACACACACACACACACACACACTGGACAGAGATTGGCCAAATAGATTAAAACAAGTTTTCTTTAATCAGCAAATGTTCTTCATTCACACTTCCTATGATCCTTTACCGACATCCAGCCTGCTTCCAGCAAAACATTCTCTCTCTCACACACACACTGCTGGAGGAAATGACGCAGGCGCACAGGAAGAAAAGTCCATCAACAGCAAGTCAGCAACTTTTCTATTGGAATAAATTGTGCTCTTTTGTTCTCTGCTCACGTTTGCGTAATATCGCCTCATCATGGCAACGCTACAGAATACAAGACCCAAAGGGTTCAAATTGCTTCGAAGCAATACATCTTCGTTTGGCTGTATTGATTCCAATAAGATATCAGTTTCTATGTGCTGCCATGTGAATGTAAACTGCCCAAAGCCTTCATTTACATTTACAGTATTTGGTCGACGCTCTTATCTGGAGTAACTTACAATTGAATTAATACAACTGAGCAATTGGAGGTTAAGCTAGTTGATTAGTGGTGCTGAGAAACAAATTACGGTCTTTCGGGGATCAGTCCAACACCTTCACCACTAAGCCACCACTTCAGAATCAGTTCTTCCTCCCATGTAGCTTTAAGAATAACGTTTCTTTAACCAATCATGTTTTCAAACCCACCTCCCAAAGACCCTCTGCTGGTACCCCAGACCTCCTTACCTGAAATTAGTGTCTGATCTCACTAATACTGTTGGAGCTGAAAAACAATGATGATGATGATGATGATGTAGAATAAGGGAAACGGAATGCCACAGGCTTTGCTGTTTGGTCCGATTAAATTTACAAGACATAAAGAAAGAAAAAGCGAAGTGTTTATTTCTGAGACAAAAATGCTATAAAACAAATCAAAAAGCATGAGGTATTAGCTGCAGGTTCTTCTATTATTATTAGCACGTTTTGATAAATTTAGAAAAACTTTGTGAGAGAGAGAGAGAGAGAGAGAGATGGTGGGGAAAATATTGTTTTTACTATAAAAAAGGGATTAATTATTTCATTTAATTCCTTACAAAATCTAAAATTGTAAAAAGGAGAGAAATGTAAAGTGGAGGATGAGACATTTTTTAATAAAAACAAAAAATTGTGTTACAGAGAAACATCTGGATTGCTACCCTGTTAATCAGCTTCAGGGAGGAAAAGAGAAAAACTGCTTTGTGACAGCATCTGGCTGTCGATTTTTAATCTATATTTGGCTTATGTTCATATCAATTTTTATCCAACTGAGTTGCTCAGGTTTAAGGGCCTTACTCAGGGGCCCAGCAATGCTAGCTTGATGGTTTTAACAGTTACACCATGATGCTCCGATCGGCATTCCGCCAAGTGCATCAGTGATTAATCAAAGATTACAGTCACACATTTTAATGCTTGAGAATTTAAAGTCAGCTTTAAAACATTTCTTCATTCATTCTCTCACTCATCTTATCACTAATTCCTAAATTCCCCAATTATTTCCCTATTTCTTTATTCCCTGGGATTTGCTGGAGCCTATCCCATCACACATAGGGCGAGAGGCAGGGGTACACCCTAGACTGATTGCCTGTTCATACCAGGACAACACACACACTCCTATGGGCAATTTACACATCACCAGAATTAAAGTAATGTACATGTGTTTTGGACTGTGGGAGGAAACCGGAGTGCCAGGAACAGTTATAGAATATCAGAAGTTTCATAAATTAAATCGATAAAAAGATCAGTGGCCTGTAGTTCATTAGCGTGAAACCTTATTCAAGGCTCCTTTATTAAAAGGAGAGCAGTGAAAAACAAACACTCGTGAAAATGTATTTATGATCTAAAACCATGACAAACCTCTGGTGCTAGGGAAAAAAAATAAATAAATAAATGTTCTCCGATTTGCTTGGGGAGGGATTTCCAACAAAAATGCTGATGATGAAGATCAAGTCATGTCTCGTTGAAAGAATTGAACAATGAGATCATTGGAAAAAAGGTGGAAAATTGTGTGGTAAAAATATTGCACTGGGAACGGCGGCTCAACCGGACAGACCATGAGAAGTAAAAGGGAAAAAAAAAAAAAAAATGATCTTATTTCTCCCAACACCATCATGTTTACACCAAACTAAGCAGAGAATAAAAGTGTTGAGTGCTGATGAATTTCAGTCTTAATATATATACATTATATATATATATTTATATTATACGAACATCTGTCCTATCGTTACGTATTCAAACTATATAGAAATAAATCTTTCAGTAAAACTTTTTGTCCATGTATATTTTCCTTTCCTTTAAAAAAAAAAAAAAAAAAGGTATTTGGCTTCTACTGGCGTGACCAACTTTCTAGTTCAAGTTCAGTTCAGACTGTCTCGTTTGAGATGTGGTGTCACTCAGGTCGGGAACTCTTTGATCCCACTCGTACGCCTAAAAACTTCTTCTCCGGAACGTTCGCCTTTTCCGCCGTGGCGTCTGTACGATCGGTATAAACGCTGCTGAAGAAGTGTATGATGTTGACTAAAAGAAACACTCCCAAAAATAAAGTCAGTAAAATCCATAACGTCCGGTTTCTTCCCAAGATTTTGGGACATACTCTTTCAAAGACGTCCAGAAGACGTCTAAACCTGCACAGAGAAAACAAGGGTATTTAGTTTGGATGAATTGAAAAGTATTTACATCAGAATTTAGCCAATCTGATAAGAGTCACACGCTCGCTAAGCTGGAGGAGCTTAGGCCAGGACAGGGTAACACCACCAACTGACACTACTGGGCCCCTGAGCAAGGCCTTTAACCCTGAAATGATCAGTTTAATAAATGTAATTTACTCTGCATAAGCGCATCTGGCAAGTAATCTTTATTCATTCATTCATTTTATAACCTGCTTATTTCCCAAGTCGACATCACAAGGTTCTGCTGGAGCCTATCCCAGCGCACATAGGGCGGAGAGGCAGTGTTACACCCTGGACAGGTCACCAGGTCCTGGGCTTAATTCCTGGAGAAGGAGTCTGTGTTTACATGTTCTCCACACGATTGCATGGGCATTCTCCAGGTACTCCAGTTTCCTCCCACAGTCTAAAAACATGTACATTACACCATTGGAGATTGGTAATTCTACATTACCCGTAGGAGTGAGTGTGTTGTTGTTTCTTAGTGATAAACTGGCAACCTGTCCAGGGTGCTCGCCCTATGTGCGCTGGGGTAGGCTCCACCAGACCCAATGACCCAGAATTATGAAATAAGCAGGTTATAAGATAGATGAATGAATGAATGAATGAATGAATGAATGAATGTAGTTGTATGACGTTATTTCATTGTTTTGTTACTGACTGAAAAGAAGAAAAATTTTTATAAATTTAAAAAACCCAAAAAATTACCGATTAGTTTTTTTTCCTTCTTCCAGCTTTTCTTTAGTTAATTCTTCCAACTCAATCGCTTTTTGTTCTGCTTTTTCCTCTTCCTCCTTCACTTCCTGGAGTTCTTTAAGTCTTTTTAGCCCGTCTTGATATCTGTAGACATAAACATACTGTATGAATTCATGCAAACATTCAACACATTCAAATGTGGTTTTATGCGCTTGAGATGTTGATTTATGTAATATGATCCTGAGAACGAGCGAGTCCAATAAACATTGTTACTATTGGATGAAGCTCCAGTTCTTCTAGTAAACCCTTCCAGTCCAATGAATGCGAGATATCTCTTCATTCCGCTCCAACAGTATTAGTGAGAGCAGACACTTATGTCAGGTAAAGAAGGTCTGGGCGGGGGGGGGGGGGGGGGGGGGGGGGGGGGGGGGGGGGGGGGGGGGGGTAGTCACCATTCCAGTTCATTCAAAAGGGGTTCAGTGGTGGTAAGGTCAGGACTTTGTGTCTCTAATAATAACCCAGCATGTGATAATGGTGGCCAGGAGTTTTGTGCTCAGGCTCATTGTCATGCTGGAACAGTGTTAGAGTCTCTTAAATCCAGTGAAGAAATACAAACATTTTAGATTTACTGTGGGCTTCCAGATTTGTAGCAACAATTTGTACAGGAACCACATATGGCTCTGATGTTCAGGTGACCAAAAACTTGGCAGTATAGTGAAGATACAGATTTGAGATGTAGTGGCAGATCTTAATCCACAGTGTGAGACATGACTTAACCCTTTTGGATCTAAGGGGGCTGCATCATAGCTGGTCCTTCCAATTTGGAATATGTGAACATTTATCTACCAAAGTTACCAATGGCCTGTATATTACATACAGTCAAAATCTATACAAACATCTTACAGTTCGTTAATTATTGAACAGTTATCTAATATAAGCGAAAACATTGTGGGGGTTTTTTTCAACCCTCCTTAGCGAGCCAGCCAGAAGGTACATTTCATTGAAATATATAAATGGGTGATTGGAGATGGTTTTTGTAAACGTAATGTTAAAACCCTTAATAAACTTTCTAAAATCAGAACATTGAGGTGTTACCCTTTATTGTAAGCTTCCTCCTCAATCTTGGCCTTGATCTCAGCTCTGATCTCTTCTGAGCGACAGGATAATTTGGCTGGAGTAGCTGCCTCACTTTCCTGCTCCAGCTGAACTTTTCCACTACATTGTTTTCAAATAGGAAAGAGGAGTTAGCACGGTGGCTATAAACATGCACCACCAAAACACAGCTGGACATTGTGTACGACATTTCGTACGTCACATATTAAACATATTGTCTTCTGCTCAAATATCAGGCTTAAGATAAGAGATATAGTAACTCAATGGTTTGCTTAGTTTCAGCAACACTGTCAAACACTCCAGCTAAATTCTTTAGTTAAATCACTCATATTTACTCCTATGGGAATCTTAGAATCCCCAATCAACCTAATCTGCATGTCTTTGGACTATGGGAGGAAACCAGCATCCCGGAGGAAACCACAGGGAGAACATGCAGACTCCGCACAGAAAGACCTCCCGCCTGGGAATCAAACCCAAGACCTTCTCGTTATAAGGCAACGGTACTAACCACTATGCCACCACGCGGCAGACCGAGAAAGCATTGATCAAGTAACTTTAGATATAAAAAATTCCCTCCCATGATAAGGGAGGAAGTTTGGTTTAAAATGTGCATTAAATGACTAACTGAACACAAATACCTTTAATGGAAACCTATCAAAGTTTGGAAATTTAATGTTACTCACTTTTCCCCTCTCGCTTGCGGTGCTGGATTGGAACCGGATTCACTCTTCATACCGTTTGCCTCACACTAAACAGCAAAAGAATGATCAGCACTAAATGAGTGTGCCGATTTGGGAGAAATATGTGCATTCTCAGACACGCAAGCAGATAAATCATCATCAATCACATACACAATACAAGGCTACACTGCTATCAAAACAGGAAGAAAACCAAGCTCACCAGTACAGGAAGTGCACCAGGGCCAAAGTTTGAGTTAGGACCAGCAGCAGTGCCAAGGCTAGGTCTGGGACCTGGATTAGGGCCCGCTGTGCTAGGAGTCTGACCAGGAATGTTCAGGAGATTAAATTTGGGAACCACAGCTACGCTGACTCTCCTTCTAGGTAAAGCCTTAGAACAGGAAGTACAGAACATGACTACATTTATCAATCTGGGACATTTCTGAGGGATGTGGATATTAATTCAACAGAGGTTTAATCCCACAAATAAATGTGTTTGAAATCGAAATACCTTGCCCATCGTCAAAGACATAGATCTGGCTGTACGGGGAACACCATCATCTAGTCCACATAAGCAAAGAAACAAAAACAATTAGCACCAAGAGGTTTTTGTTCATTGGGAATTGGAGCTGTATTTATTTTACCTCCAGCTTCCATTGAGCTTCCATAACAGCGGTTCGAGTTCTGGTTGGCCAACTTCTTGAACTCCATCAGCTCGGCATGATCTTTCTCATAGGTTCTCTTTAAGTTCTCCACGTACTGTAGCATTACCTCGGTAGCCTTGTTCATTCGTTTCTCCTGATGGTTGGAAACATATCATAATTCCTAATGGTGGCACGGATATTCCAATAAATTAGACAATAGAATGATTTAGTAGCTTTGTTTAGAGCACTGTAATGTAAATGACCAAATTGTACCAACTTTTAAAAGTCTAATAACACTAGAACTTTTATGTATTTTTACAATGTTCCTCTATTTCTTTCGGCTGCTCCCGTTAGGGGTCGCCAATGCAGATCGCTCTTCTCCACATTACCACTGTCCTCTACATTTGCCTCTTTCACCCAAACTACCTGCATGTCTTCCTTCACCACATCCATAAACCTCTTCTTTCGTCTTCCTCTTTTCCTCCTGCCCAGCACCTCCATTCTCAGCATTCTTCTACCAATATACTGCATGTCCCTCCTCAGCACAAGTCCAAACCATCTCAATGAATGAATATTATGAAAATGTATGTTTTACTTGTATACGTCTTTTTTTTTACTTGATGATGTCTTTCCGTTAGTTAGTATTTGTTAGATACCCAACCAACAGGACTTTTCACTCAAACATGATACAGCAAAACATCTGGCCAAACATACTTGTTGCTTTCATTCGTAGTCTAGCATTCGTAGGCAATTAAAATCAGAAAATCTCTAAAATAATACTGGAAGTCATGCCAGCTCATGTAATTTCCTGTTACAGATCCACGTGATCTATTAAAAGGAGGAAAGATGCTGTGGTCCTTATAGAAAAATAGCATGTGGATTCCTGGTCTAAACGGATAAGAATTGTAAATGCACAATTGGTTCTAAAAATATTTACAAGGGCAATTGGTTGCATCTGGTCAACACCAAAGTCTACAATTATTAGCGCAAATGTACATTGTTTCTTCATCACCCTATTTAGAACTTCACTTATAGACACAATAATTGGGTTTTATTAGCTCATTCATTATGAACTGGGAGCGGTGATGTTGAAGCTAAGAACTTTCTCATGATACTAGAAGTTACTGGAATTTTCCTGGGTTCATAGAAGATCATGATGTATTGTTAGCTTAAGAAACAAAAGGCACGGTTATTCAGAGCTAAACTACAATAAATTAGTTTAAACAACTTTAATGGACTAAGAGCAGCCATAAAGGAATGCGGATTCTAAAATTAACAACGTTGCTCAGGCAAATCATAACCAAGCACTTCAGTACTTCTCTCCATTCACAAAGTTTACTTTGGCTCAGACATTCCCCGCATGAGCAAGAGCTTAACATTAACAAAACATATCCTATCTGCTGAGAAACAGGAGGCCATTCAAACAAAATAAGGAACCGAGCATTAGAACTTTATTTTATCCTCCAGAGGATGGGTTATTCGTACCTGTCGCACTGCTCCCACCATCTCTGCCCGACTAGACAGGCGGTTGGCGAGGCGGTGCAGAACGGCAACAGTCTCCATGAGGCGCTGGTAGAAGTCCCTCTGCTCTGCATTCTGCCATAAAGACGTCGTACACTGAAACGCAAACAGAAAGACATTTGACCTTGGCTATCTGGCGTGCAAGGAATTCAACATGATGGCTAACTGAATGTGACACTATCTCTGAAGGGTTCTCTTCCCACAGCTCCAACAATGGAGTTCTTATCACACTCCGTGGAATAAGGAATTTATTCATCCGCCCCCAAAGTCAATTATTTACATTGCAAATAATTCACTTGCACTGGAGGAACGACAGTTCAGATATGGTCTAAAGATTATGACTAAAGCCAGACTATGTCCAGGTCTTTTGTTACATCTTTTAAAAATGTTTGAGCCAAAGATGAGACTGAGGCTTAAATTGAATCTAATATTCTGCATCATCTCATGCATCATTTATCTTCTAGATGTACTTCAAGTCTTAATTCTGGCTCTGTTAAATTTTTTCTGAGGTGAATGGGATCTTTTTTTCAAAAAACATCTACTAACCTTATAACTTTTTCCACTGCAGTAATTACAAGAACATTTGTTTACCTCTATTCTGCTCTCAACTCCTTTATGGAACAATCATTTGATTTGAATGTTATTTTGGGGTGAGAAAAACTTGGTATGCCTCAAGGATCAGTCCTGGGTGAAACTGTTTCCTATTACTTTTATCCTAGCACAAATTTTCTCTTTAATTCTCTGTTATGTTCCAGAATGCTCTGCGATGGACTGGCAACACCTCTGCCTTTCGCACTATGTGCCCCATGACCCCGAATTAGGGAATAAGCGGATCGAAGAGATCATGCATGACTAATCAGGAAGTCAGTGCTCAGTAGTTTAAGGTATTGGAAGATCTTATCCAAGACCACCAAGCTGCCACTGCTAAGGATCTGAGCAAGTTAGATTTAAAAAAAAAAAAGAGGAGAGATAAATATAGCGTTGAATAAAAGGAGTCTGCCAAATGCCATTGATGTACAATTCACTTAAGACCCAGAAATCTGCCAATACGCCGAAGATCAAACCATCAGGAACGTCTGCTTTCTAAGAAACACTGTGCATGTTCTTCTAAGCAGACTGACCTTCAGTGTGTTTTTAAACTCCTCCAGTTCCTTCTCAGTGTTCTCCTCTGTAAGGTTGCGCTCCCTTTCGGCCTGCTTCAGTCGCGTCTCCAGCGTATAGTTGTCGTTGCGGAAGGCTAGAGACAGCTGCACAAAGGCATTCTGTATAAAGAGGAAGTATTTTGCGTCATTTGTCAGCTGCACGAAGAAAAGATAACAGACACACAAGCCAGGAAGCCTAGAGATTCAACCGGAAACTAATATACAAGGTGGCGGTTATAAACAAGGTCAAGCACACACGAAAAAAGAGGGGAAAAAAATGGAGAGAAAGAAGATAGGATACCTTACAAGATGACCAGCAAATAAACATAGGCATCTAATCCATCCAGAGAGCCCTATAAACCTTCCAGGAGAACAACAACAGTAACGCCCTTCGGTTAAGTCTTTTAGCATCCCGCTCATTAGGCAGGAGATCAAAGCAAAAGATGGAACTTGAGATGCAGAAATGTCCTTCAATACACTCGGATTTACTCTCACAATCAAAGCAAGCGGTAGCCGAGCATGAATGTCAAAAGTGGAAATGCCACCTAGAGCAGAATAGCAGGCCGTGACCTTTGTCGTTTTGCTAGCGTCATCCTGGGAGCAGCTTGCATCCAGGCATCAAGACTTGTTTGTGCATCTACATAGGGGACAGGAAATCACCAAGGTCTAGCGAATAGGTTTATCCGAAGCTGGGTTTGAGTGCACTTTTCCATAAACGATCCATAAAAACTATTTCAGGGACACTGTGTACCATTAGAATGAGTCACTTAACCTTCCAAACATTTTTTCAACCTCTAACGTTTTGGGTTTTTTTTTTATCAAAAAGCCAAAGCGTTCCTATGGTGACTTGAGCTTTTTTCCCCTTTAATACTCTTAACACAAAGCAAAGATCCAGGACATTCAGTTCCCCTAAATAAAGTAGACGATGTGTGCATAAATCCCATTGAGTCATTTTTAAAATGTTAACCATTGTTGGAGTTTTTTCCCTCTCTATGTTCGAATCCCAACTTAACCCTAAATGAGACTAATCAGGGTCTACGGGGTCTGCTAGAGTCTGTCCCAGGAGCCACTGGGTGAAAGGCAGTGATCACCCTGGACAGATCAACCGCACAAACAAAGGAAAGAAATGCAACCTCCACACAGAAACTTTCTAAACAAAAAAAATGAGAGGAGACGCTCACCTCAACTTCTTTTTCTGTGAGCGGTGGAGCACTGAAAAGAAGGAAATAGAGAATTTTTGCATAGATAAAAGAGAAGAACCCCAGCACCTCCCTCTCTCTTCCCTCCACACACAAATCTACGCTATAGACCAAAAGTTTTAGGTCATCTGAGCATAACAAACGTGTAATTTTCAACATCTTCCAGATTGATTCCCATTGTTACTATTGGATGAAGCTTTAGTTCTTCTAGTAAAACCTTCCAGTCCAATGTTGTGTTTGAATGTGAGAATCTCTTCATTCAGCTTCAACAGTATTAGTGAGATCAGATACTAATGTCAGGTAAGGAGGTCTTGGTCAGTCACTATTCCTGTTCATCCCAAAGGGGTTCAGTAGAGGCAAGATCAGGACTGTGTGGAACATGGGTGTTATTATTATTATTATTATTATTAGAGTGAAAAAAACACCCAACATGTGATAATGGAGGTCAGGGGTTTTGTGCTCAGTGTCATCGTCATGCTGGAACAGTGTTTGGAGACTCTTATTTCCACTGAAAGAATAATGTAATGCTACCAACAAACATTCCTGGCTTCAAGATTTGTTGTTAACAGGAGAGGAACCACATATGGATCTGATGGTCAGGTGACCAAAAACTTTTGCCAATATAGTGTATATCATATATTGATACAATATGCACAGATTTCTAGGATGTAACACTCACCAGCCTGGTAAGCCTCTGTGTAATTTAAGCTTGCGCAGCATGAGGTCTGATATATTAGGCATGGCATCAGATTTCTCTTTCGACTCCTCCTTTGCTGAGGACAAGTTGGTTTCTGAGATAAACAAGATATTTCTAATACACGTACAACCCTTGGTATGTATAAATCTTTCTCCAAGGTGTGAATATGTGCGTATAATGACATATTGCCATCTAATGGTATGAGCAGGTAACTGCATTTTGTGTATTTCAATATAAGGAGAACAGACTTAAAGGACTTAAGGTCGCACCTTGATCTTGTTCGACCGATTCGTTGAGATCCGGCAGCTTGGACCCGGAGATGCTTTGAGTCCTTAACAGCTTGTGTTCCTGAACAATGAGAAACAATTAGGAACTCAGAATCCAGTCATATCAGACTATCAAGTTCACCCAAAAATTGTGAACCGGTCTTACCTCCCGAAGTTTGGACAACTTCGGGGTGTTCACAGGAGGATTTGTGTCCGGGTAAATTGATGGGGTCTGGCCATCTTCTCTTTTAGGTCCCCCATTCCTTAAGTTTAAACCCACTGTATCCCAAGAAACTGCCCTCATGAGAGGTGGAAAAGCACCAATGGTCTTTATCTCAGCAGTGCACGGAGCTTGCTGCATGGCTGGTCGCGGTACTGGCTTAGCCACTCCAGTTGCTGGAGTCTGACTGTCTGGTTTTTGGGCCGTTGGAACTGGTTTTGACTTTTTCCCCCTGTCTGTAGAGACACATGGCTCTGCACTACCTTTAGAGGACGTCGTCAGTTCCTTGGGGATTTCAGAGGAAGAACGGCACGAGTTGAGCGTGCCTGAGGAAACCTTGCGCTTCTCAGGTGGTTTTAATTCTACAGGTTTCTATAACAGAGAAAAACGTTACTGCAGTAGGAGACAAAGTAAATTCTAGTATTTATATAATAACACCAAATTACTTCTATGGTGTCAAAAGTGTTAAAGGTGTTTAGAACATTAGCTATGATATGGGTCAAAGGACGCAGTCTTAACCAACAAATTCAACACACACACCCCTAGTTTGCTATCCTTCTGGGATGAACTGGATTTTCTCTTTTCCCATCTTTATCTTTAATCTCCTTCTCCCATTCTTTAACCCTTATCCCCCCCCCCCCCCTTTCCCAACACTGACCCATAGCCCCATGTTTGAATTATTAGATTTTGGATACATGGAAACCTAAATTTTGGTCCCCATGGGTCTGTGTTTATTCAGGTTTAGATCTCTACCAGGCTCGAAAAACCCGTGCATACACACACACTCAACCTATAGTCCAACCTATCTTTTTACCTGCTTATTCCCTAATTTAGGGTAACTGGGGTTTACTGGAGCCCATCCCAGAGCACATAGAGGCAGGGGTACACCCTGGACAGAACGTCAGTCCATCACAGAGACAACCACTCGCACACACATTCACTCCTAAGGGCAACTTAAAAAGTCAAATCAACCTGATATACGTGTTTGTTCATTTATTCATTCATCTTACTCGTTTATTCCCTAATTCAAGGTCATAGGGGTCTGCTGGGGCCTATCCCAGTGCACATAGGGCAAGAGGCGGGGGTACACCGTGGACAGGTCGCCAGTACATCTCAGAACACACTGACAAACAAGCACACACATTCACTCCTATGGACAATTTAGAATCAACAACTGACCTAATCTGCGTGTGATTGTGGGAGGAAACCGGAGTACCCGGAGGAAACCCACGCAAGCACGGGGAGAAGATGCAAACTCTGCACAGAAAGTTCCCCGGCCCAGGAATCAAACGCGGGACCTTCTTGTTGTGAGGCAATCATGCTATCCACTACGCCACCGCACTGCCCCGATATACGTGTTTTTAGATTAAATGTTTTTTTTTTAACTTTAGAAACTAGAGATGGACTAACCTTCTGCTCTGGTTTATTTCCTTCCCCGTGGTCACGTACTGCAGGCAGATCTAACCTCTGGCCAGACATACAAACCATATTTTAAAAAATTACTACATAAAAAAATTGTAGTAATGACTAAATTGTAGAAAACCAACCTGACACACGGATGGGCTTGAGAAAGAATTAGCAAAGACGTCTGTAAAAGAAATAAAAATAATGACCCCACCCCAATAAAACACACACACACACACACACACACACACATCACTGGCACAATGTACAGAACAATACAGATTTTTTTTAGAACTATTAAAAAACTACTATATGTAGTGAATGAATACCGGTTTGAGGCGGTGTAGAGATGGAGCCGCTTCTGGAAGGTACAGGAGACGAGCTTGGGGTCAAGTTGGGTGAGAGAGCTGAAACAGAACCCAAAGAAATGTTAACATCTTCACTTTACGCATATGACTGACTGATGCAGAAGAAATGATCCCATCATACAGTCAACTTTTCAGTCTTTCAAATATTTCAAGTACCGTATTTTTGGGACTATAAGGCGCACTAAAGCAGCCGACAATCCATCCAGCGGTGCGGCTCCGTAGCTTATAAAAGTCATACTAAAAAATTTTAATAGATTTTTAAAATCACCACAGAAAATAGTTTTGAGGTCAGTAAGCAAAAGCAGAATTAATACATAAGGCGCACTATAGATTTTTGAGAACATTAAATGATTTTATAATCCAAAAAATATGGTATTAAAAGCAGATCACAACCGACTAATTAATGAATTAATGAAATATTAGTGCAGCTTTATTAACTAACTGCTGAAATAAAAATCACTAATTAATCGTTCCTATATTTATAAAATAACTTCATTTCCTAACCCACTTATTCCCTAATTCACTATTAACAGTATCCTTGGTTGCATCCCTATTGGTCAGACTCACTATCAAAATACTTTTAATTATATAAATATCGTAGATTTGGCCTGGTCGCCTCACAGCAAGAAGGTCCTGGGTTTGATTCCCAGGCTAAGTTCTTTTTTTGTGTAGTTTGCGTGTTCTTCCAGTGCTTGTGCAAATTTTCTCCCGGCACTCTGGTTTCCTCCCGCAGTCCAAAAACAGAATGATTCTAAATTGCCCATAGGAGTAAATGTGTGGAAGGGATTGTTCGTCTGGAAGACATCAGTGATCCCAAATAAGGAAATAAGCAGGTTAGAAGATGGATGAATGAATGAATTTGATTGAGTAAAGTGTAAGTTCTACAGAAATAAACGGGATTTTTAACTAACTTTTAAATGCCAACAGATTTGCACAGTGCTTTTTCGCTACATGTTATCTTTTTAAAGTTATTTTTTCATTGCTTCCATCTCCCAGGAATACAGTTAGCCGTGAGCTACCTTCTGTTGGTGCGAGTGGTCGGAACGGCAGTTACCTGTAGGAGACTCGGGGAGGCTACACCTAGACCGACGACCTCTGCGGCTCAGAAAGCGATCGCTTACTTTCTTGGCCTCCTCCAGCAGCCCCAGGTTCTTTTGCCGTTCCTCATCAGAGAGCTGCATCTCAGGAAGCTTGTCCTTTACCAGGTCGATTACATGACCATCATTATCTGTCACACACACACACGCACGCACGCACGCACGCACGCACGCAAAATGTGCATCATCAGAAATGCCATCAGAAATTAAATCAAAGCAGCATCCACATCCACTCGTTAACATTTGTTTGCCCAAAATAGACCCACAACTAAAGTCTCATGTTTCGTACTTCTATAATGACTATATATGGACAATTACCAGAACCTGTTTCAAATCTGTACATGCTGGAGTGGAAACCCAATCCGTAAATGTACTCGGACAGGGAGTTCTAGTTTCTGTAAGCAGACCATAACATGAACTAAAAGCACATATTTAACACTCCAGGATTAATCTGAAGTAACATACCCACTGTAGTGATCGGCCCAGATGTGCTGGTGTTCCTCGAGAGCCGGGGTCTCGGGCTGTGCGGTCTAAAAGGGGGGGGGGGAATAAACTATTATATTACAGCTGCAAGCTGGTGAAATAAAATTTCTCCAACAGACAATACATCGGACAAACCTGGCTTTCTCTAAAGGTCTCGGCTCCTGCTTGATGACTTGTCTTGGCAGGACGATAGTAGGAGGAGACAGCGTGACGTTCACTAGTTTAGATTCGAGTGCCATAACCTGGAAAAAAAAAAGTGTCCAAAATCCAACAGTTACATAGATTCTAATTTAATTTTGTTTCTAACTTACATTATACACAGTACAACATATAGTTGAATATTCATGACTTTTAACAATTATATTTCCAGGCAATGAAGAGTTTCTGTTTTCCCTGCACTTGCGTGGGAAACTCCAGTTTCCTCCCGCAGCCCAAAAACATGTACATATGGTTGATTGGTGATTTTAAATAGCCCATTGGAGAGAGTCTGGAGGCAATCTGTCCCTGCCTTTTGACCTGTTGGTATAGGCTCTGGCAGACCCTGTGACCCAGAATTAGTGAATAAATGGGTTAGAACATGGAGGTCAAAAAAAAAAAAAAATAATAATAATAAATAAATAATCCTGACATCCTATCCCATTTCCCTCCTTTTGCTTCAGAGTGCATGTTATTTTTCAAGATATGCGTTCATCCTTCTGCATTTGTGTCTCAAGGGAATCTTTAACCTTCTCCAGAACTTCCACAGATGTGGAAAAACCAGTTGGCCATCATCTACACGTCTGCATTCCTTTCTGATTTAATGAGTTTAAAGTAACCTTCCCTAATAGAGGATTTTATTCTTCTCTGTTTAAATCCTCTTCTTATTCCTGATCCCTCACAAGACAATTTTCCTGTAGCACAAGCTTATAACAGCGAGTGTAATTCAGTCATCAGTCAAACTGGAGAGTCACTTTTATTTCAGCTGTAAACTCAGATTCCAGCCGTCTGAGTTGGGATGTTTCTTTTCTTCACAAGAATAACAAAGGCTGTACTGAAAGTGTTTTCAGGAGAGGAACAGAACTGCGAGAACGGACATTTCCTTGGGAAGAGTATGATGATCATGTGGTAAAATGGAAAGCAAAATATGAGGCTCGGAAATTTGCTTTGAGGTCTAAAGGGACTATTTTCAGAAAATGGAACTGATTAAAAATATCCTGGGTCAAAAGGTTGAATTTACACCACATACATCATCTGATTTTTTCTCTCTAAATGTGATGCTGATATGTAAATAATCCACAATCTTCAAAGCAAGAAAATGGATGAGACATTGATTTCAGGACACTTATATATGGACGTGTATAAGAGTGCCATAAAGGATAAAAGACACACGCACACACCTCCAGTTTGTAAAAAGCCAAATGATTTTTTTTTTTTTTCGCCAGAAAAGTAAAAAGCAGCTTGGGTGGTACTGTAAGCTGATCTGAAAATCTTTAGATCAACATCCTAACCACCAGGCTACCAACTTCCTCTAAGCAGATTTCAGCGACACATTAGCTTATGTATGTACTAGAAATAACAATAATAAAACGATACGATTAACACTTAGATTACAAGGTTTAAAACTATTCAATAACTATTATAATAATAGTTTTAAAGTATACTAAAAAGTTCAGTTATTTATTAGGCAGCTGATCATATGATCAAGTGGGCAGTCCAAATGTCAAAAATATTAGTAGTCAAAAAAATTTCAAAATTCAATAATTTATTGCCCTGTATCTATAAACAGAAACAGATAATATATCTAATAGAATATACTGCAGTAAACTATACTAACAGACGGCGGTGAGCTGCCGGCACTGTCGACATCCTCAGGAGAATCTTCCTCTTCTTCAGGTAGGGTGGGCATGCTGGGGGCGGTTGAGGGGCGAGAGCGAGTGTGAGGGAAAAAGAAGGGTGTGCTTGAGTCCTCGGATGGTTTAGCAGGATGTTCCGCTGCCGTACATTTGGCAGAGATTTCTTTCTACAACACACATATACACACTTAATCAATATTTGGATTATTCAATGAATATGGTGTTGCACTGCTTATCAAATGACCACCATACCAACAAATATGCCACTGCTCAGCAGAAGAAAATGATAAAAATGCTATAAATTTAATTTAGCATTTGGGTCTATTAAATCAAGTTAACAAACATTTTTACTCTCATCCTAAAACATCTACCAGGGCAACTCAAGCGGAAATAGTTCTTCATGCAAAACTGCATGTACTGTACTGTCTGTAAAGACCCATCTGAGATTAGCATCAGTGATAAAAGAAAAATAATCCACAAGGAAATAGAAAAGGCTGCGGTTCGCAGTTTTCTCTCTTCCTGATGAACAAACTCCCTAAGAATAATCCTTGTTTTCCCATGGCTGCATTTTCAGAGCTGGAATCCCATGTTTATAAAGTCATAAACGCGTCCGATCTTGGTTACAGTGAGCAACACAAAACATCGGTCAGTAACGGCCTCTCAACATCAGAATGGAGACAGCCAAATTGGGAGACTTTGGCAAGAAATTAATTCCTTAATCAAATGCATCGAGAGAGAGAGAGAGACAGAGTTAGAGAAAGCAAGAGAGTGAGAGCAAGCTATAAAGCAAGAGTGTGTGAGAGCTAGAGAATAAGCAAGAGAGACAGAGTTAGAGGAAGACAAAAAAATCTGAGAGAGGGAGACAAAGGAAAAAGCAAGCAAGCGAGTGAGAGAGAGAAAGAAAGAAAAAAAAGCAAGAGAGACAGTCCTAGTGTTTGCAAGGGGTCTTTCTGTGAGGAGTTTGCATGTTTTCCCTGTGCTTGCATGAGCTTTCTCCATGTAGAAGGCAGGGGCACACCCTGGATAGATCACCAGTCCATCACAGGGCCACACAATCAGACTTACTCCTATGGGCAATTTAGAATCACCAATCAACCTAATGTACAAGTTTTTGTACTGTGGAAGGAAACCTGAGTAAGGAGAACATGCAAACTCCTCACAGAAAGACCACCGACCCAGGAATCGAACCTGGGACCTTCTTGTGTGAGGTGACGCAGAAAGAAAGAGCACAATCTTGTACAAATCCTCACCTCTAGGGTTTCAGCAGGTTGTGCGGTCTGTTCCTGACAGAGGTGAACACTTCCACCTTCAAAGGCATCAGACCTTTGTATGTTCTCCAATTCTGGAGTGCAGCATGTCCACTGGGTCAGTGAATCCTTGACATTTTCATTCGTCTTCTCTTTACTGGAATATTCTTCCAAACGTCCACCACTTTTCTCTACACCTTTGTCTAAAATAAAATTGGGCTTTTGGAAAGTTTGGTCAAACTGCTGTGGTTCTGCAGACCACTTTTTCTCTTGAGGATCAAATACTTCACTAATTGCCGATTCCAAACTTGTTGATGTTCGGCTTCTTCCGGTATCTTCCTGCGTGAGACTTTTGTTTTCCTTTAGCTTAAAGGTTTGACCATTTTGTAAAGAGTTTATTAGAGACTCGTCAGCGTCACCTGTTTCCTTTAAGCCCAAGTGGAACCTAGAGGAAAATATTATTCTTTAGAAATACCAAACAGGCTTTACGAGAATGGATTAATCATTGTGCTTAACAACAACAACAAGGAACATATCCTGTTTTATTACATAAGCAACCAAATCCATGTCCTTGTTCAATGTGATACATGGACTTTCATTCCAAACTACAAGCACTCTGGATTTTAGCAGGAACTCGCAGAGAGCCGCTTGTAATTAATAGGAGCTTCGCTTGATGACAATGTAAACTGTATGGCGTTTCTGCACAGTCTCACCTCTTTGCAAGGGGATTTTACATAAACACACACCCACGACTCATCCTGCAAGAACTGGAAGAATGTAAACACTGACCTAGCTTCTTTCTCTCGTGTGTCATGGTGTGTTCGTGCCTCACAGCCGTCGCTCCGAGAGGTTTCTGTTACGGGATCGTGAGCAACGGTCGATACTCCCTCACTGCAGTTCTGCACTGGTGGGTTTTGTTTGTTTAGCGGTCCCACAGGAAAAGGATCTAAGGAGACATGAATCAGAATCATCAGTCTATTCTCCTGCAAGAGACAAACTGTCCTCGTTTATCCACTAAATAAGCTCATTTCAAATTTGATACCTGATACAGGTCTCAGAAGTTGGGACTGGAGCATATTTAAAAAAAGAAGAGAAATTTTGGTCCCATTCCTTCCTGATTCAGGTTTCCAGATGATAAAGAGTTTATGGTAATTCTAATGTATTATTTATAGAATGATGCTCCAAATGTTCTCAATAATTGAAAGATCTGGGTTAAATACAGGTCAATTCATCACCAGGACTACGCAGCCTTGCTGTTCTAATAGCTGCAGTATGTGCTTTCTATTGGCCTTCTGAAATACACTAGGTCTTCCCTGAAATAGACATCATCTAGAAGGAAGCATATGTTGCTAGATCTTTCAGCATTCATGCTGCCTTCCAAAACATGCAAGTTGTCCAGACCGTATACACTTATACATCTCCATACCACCAGAGATTTTGGCTTTTGAACAGAGCAAACACTGGAACGTCTCCCCCTTCTTTATCCCAGAGGACATGTTCAGTGATTTCACATTTTACCCTCATCCAATCATAGAACATTGAATCAGTCCATTTTAAATGACTCTTTGACCCACAGGACATGACAGCACTTCTGGAGCGTTTTCACATATGGCATCTTTTTGTATGATTGCAGCTACTAATTAAAGCTCTGATGGCACAGTGGATTGTATTTACTGACATTGATTTCTGGAAGAGTCCATTTAATAACATCTATCACAGAATTACACCCATGACTGCTGTTAGGGTCATCTGATTTCCTGAAAAACACTGGCATCCAACAAAAGGCCCACAGGCAGCTACAAAGTTTTCTTGATTTTAAATTCGTAAAATCTTTTTCTTGCCCTCTTTCACAGATTGGAGAGCATCTGCCCATCTTTACTTCTAAAAAGACCTTGCCTTTATTGTATAGCTAATCATGCGACATGGATGATGTCGATGTCAAATGTCTCAAAAAAAGTTGGCATGTTGTCAGTTGTAATGAGCAGATTAATTAAAAGTCTCTGTTTAATTTTCAGTTTATTCATTTTATTTAAAAAAAAAACATCTAAACCTTTCCAGAATTCTAGTAGTAAAACCACAAAACTCAAATCATTTCATTTTAGCAGCAGAAGCAGCAGCTTCCCAAAAACATAATGAGGGCACTACCTGAAGAACTTTCACCAGTCACCAACAGTTCAGACAAATCGTTAAGTGTCCTTAAGTGTCCAGTCGTGTCCTTGTCCTGAAACACAGAGGCATTTAGGTTCCACCACAATCCTCGAAATTAAATAGCTGCATTTTTAAAAATTGTGTCTTTAGAACCTACAACCGTTAACTTACAATACACTCCTGCAGAAGTCTTTTTAAGAATTTATAAAATGTCTGTTGTAACATTGAAAGCTTTTATATTTTTCTTTTTCTCCTTCTTTCTTTCTTTTTGGTTCTTTTCTTTCTCTCACTCATTCAGTCATTCCTGTTTAACACTAACAGTACCCAGGCGATATTCATCGATCTGTTCAGGGTGTACCTACCCCTGCCTCTTGTCCCATGTGCATTGGCTCCAGCAGACCCCCTGTGACTCCAAATAAGGGAATAAGGGAGTTAGAAGATGAATGAATTGCATCATTGGGGGTCATGAGAAGAAAACCTTTAAAAAAGTAATTGATGCTAAATCTGAAACATCAAAAAAAAAAAGCTTTACAAGGGGGGGGGGGGCCCCACTGTGATTAAGGTGTATGACTGCCACTTGAAGATTGTTGATTCCCAGCTCCTGAGCAAAACCCCCATTACTTTAGTTGTATAAAAAGTTCTAAATGTAATCTGCTTTGGATAAGGTGGTCTTCAAATTGTTAAAGGTGTTCAGTTGTTGATTGTGAGACCTGGCTTAAAGCCACAGCACTGCCAAGGAAAACCAGGACCAACACCACCCAACCTGCCACTGTTGGGTCATTGAGGAAGCCTCCCTGCTCCAGGAGTACTACATCATAGCTGACCCTCATGGTCGCCTTGCAGCAAGAATGTCCTGGGTTTGATTCAAGGGTAAAGGGTATTTTTTGTGGCGTTTTCATGTTCTCCCTGCACTTACGTGCGTTTCCTCACACTGTTCAAAAACATGTACATTCGCTTGATTGGTGATTCTAAGTACCCCATAGCAGTGAGTGAGTGTGTGGTAGTCTTTACTTCCTGTTTTAAAATGTTAAACAACCAAAGATTTGGTAAACAAACATGATCTTTTTTAATTAATCGCCTTTCAGGGCGATGCGCTGGCATAGTGGTTAGTAAGGGGTTTTTCTGTTTTGCATGTTTTCACTGCGCATGCGTGGGTTTTCTACAGGTATTCAGATTTCCTTCCATGGTCCAAAAACATGTACATCAATTTGATTAGTAATTGTAAATTGTCAATAGGAGTGTGTGTTGTTTGTGTGGCTGTGTGAACGGGTGACTTGTCACCCTATGTGTGCTGGGATAGAATTCAACAGACCTCCCATGACCCTGAATTAGGGAAGAGGCGGTTTAGAAGATGAATGAATATTATTCTCAAATTTGGGGTTGCAGGGTTTTGGATGGAGGGAGCTGAAAGGGCAGAAGAAGTACACCCTGGACAAGTGGCCAGTTAGATTCGAGACATACATGGCAGATAACGGTTGTAAAGATTTTTTTTGGGTCCAAATTTAGCCTGATTATAGGCAAGCATGCCTAAAATCTCACTGAAACCAGCTGATTGGAAAAGCATTTTGAACATCTGGACTACCATGTTTTAAACCAGGGGCCTCCAAACTCAGTCCTGGAGGGCCGGTGCCCTGCAGAGTTTAGCTCCAACTTGGTTCAACACACACCTTTAAGTTTAAAGAATAGCTACAAAAGATCTTGATTATTTGGTTCAGATGTGTTTGAACTAAACTGCAGGACACCAGCTCTTCAGGAACAAGTTTGGAGATCCCTGTTAAACAGTCAAAATGTATGTGGAAGTATGTAATATTCATGTTGTACGGTGTATAATCCTGGATGTGACAAATAAGCCAAACGATCAATAGGTGTGAAATCAGAGGCTGAGGCTAGCAATCAGTTATCCTATGTACTCTTCCTGTCTGTAAAGATGCTAGGTAACATTTCAGAGTTAGTTCACAAACAGCATCATGATAATACACCAAAACACCATCAAATCTGCCTTTGTCCCTTCATCACAGAAACACCCCCCCCCCGCCTCTCATTGACCAGAGCTATTTTTAAAGTTTCCTCCATCTCACTGAAAATGTTCTGCTCTAAGAAGAAAATAAGTCTGCAGAAGGTCACGCGTCTGCCAGATCCCATGGGCTCCCCTTGGAGAAGCTCTCACCAGGGCTTCATGAGAAAGTAAACTGCTCTCTGTCTGCACTGGTTATGTAAAAAAAACATTTTTGGAAAAAAAAAAAAAAAAGAGATACCCTCATCGAACCGAGATGCTGACACGATAGCATGCAAGAATCACACCAGGCATCATTAACAATATAGAACCAGTGGAATAAACATAACCGATGAGAAAACATGCAACAGGACATAAGTTGGTAGACAGATCAGGATTTTTGGTGGAACAAACACTGCAATGGTTACAGTTTGCCTTTTAGGCACAAGATTGAAATAAATCATATTCAACTGTTAAAAGCATGTAAGAATTAGAATCCATACCTGAAAAGTCCTCTGCAGATCACACTCCTACTTTCTCTCCTCTTCTTTACTATTCTGACTCTAGCGCTTGTTTCCGCCCCCCCTTTCCAGCTTCCTCTCTGCCCCCCTAACCCACCCTGCCCAACAGCTTTCCCTAACTTCTGGGAGCTTTGACCATTTAAGGAGAAGCCTTTTTGTGGCTCTCTGGGGGAGAGAACTGACAGCGTTAGCTGAACAGACACTATAGAAAACTGCAGTTGAAGGAGGAGCGTGTCCCGTGTACCATCTACCCTGCTACCACTTTACGTTGAGAGAAGATACGATATGATACTTAAACAAAAATTAAATACATTTATTCAAATGGTTCAGAAAAATGTGCACCAAGAAACTATACAAGTTTATTAATGTTATTCCATACAAACTCGTACAAAGAGAGAGAGAGAGAGAGATTTGGCTTTACTAACCTAGTTTAACGAAGTGTGTTAAAATTTAATAAAAGCTACATGTTCATTCATTCGTTCATTCTTCTAACCTGCTTATGGGTCACAGGGGTCCGCTGGAGTCTATCCCAGCACACAAAAAAAAGGGGAAGCAAGTGCACAGCATGTTCACAGCTATTTTTTTGGGATCAAATGACTAATATTACATACACCCTGTTCCTGGAGAAGGACCAAAGTTGCAAATATAATAAAATGTGAAGATCTACCAAGTAACAAAATGTCTGATTAATTACCAGAACATCTAATTTCTGTTCACTACATGAATAAGGGCTAGTTCAATAAGGGAATGGACGGCTCAGTAGAATCAGTCAAACAAAAATAATCCAGCAATGCATTCAAGCCTTGATCAGTAAAGGGAGGAATATCAGGAGAAATAGAATCAGCCCGGATCATTAGATTGTACAGAGAGTTACAGCATCCTTAAAAAACAAATCAATAAATACTTACAACAGAACATTCAATCCAACTGGAGAGAGAGAGAGAGAGAGAGTGAGAGAAAAAACCCCATACCTTTTGCTGTCGGTGGTCATCCTCATCTCCTGGTTGCGGAAAGCAGTCACCTGTTTGAAAGGAAGCGGATACAAAGAGACGCATGAGTTTATTTGCATCTCACTGGTCAGTCATGTAAATGACAGTGTTAGAACCCGTTAAAACCGGCAGCTGCTGACGCACTGAAGCCGGTTCAGATAAATGATTGGTGGTCGAGTTTTCCATACTTTTCAACTCCCTCTGCTTGCTCAGTCTCCATATCTAGGGGCAACAATAACCTGGCAACCATTTACATAAGCTCCTCAATTGCACTGCCCACACCATGGACATGCATTTGTGTGTGTGAGTGAGAGAGAGATGATTAAGCTGTTACTGATTATGTTCATAACTTGTACATAAAACAAACAATCTGCTTGAGTATGGAGGAGTCAGACAGGAAGACGAACACCACCCACCCACACACAAAGATATTTATAGTCGAGGACTTGAAACCAGTTGTCTATACTGAATTTATGGTTCCTCACATTATTGTGTCTACCCATATCTCTGGCCCTGAATCATCTGGGATAGGCACCAGCAGACCCACGTGACCCCAAATTAGGGAATAAGCGGGTAAGAAGATAAATGAATGTTAGTGTGAAAAATATTGTGAAAACCCCCATAACTTCTTATTTAATCTGGAGCTTTTGTAAAACGTTGATTGAAAGATATTTTGTGTATCACACACACACACACACACACACATCACAGTTCAATCCACTAAAGCAGAACAGAGACACTAGAACTCATAATAATCAAGATGACATTCCTCAAAATGCTAGTTAAACCATAACCATAAACAAAATAAAAAATAAAGTAAAACACTTTTTTTTTTAATATCCAAATAATCAGTAAAATGCTCATATGTTTAATAAGGGTGGTCTCTACCCATGATGGTGGCTCTTCACCTTTAAAATAAAAAGTAGTGTTCCCAGTGGCGTACAGTCAGAACCAAACATGTTCTCTGCTGTTTTTTTAAACACTATTGGAAGCTGACCCAACATTAACTACCTGAACACAGTGGTTGCTTGGTGGAGCTGGGAGTCAAACCCTGATCTTTCTGGCAGTCAAATACCTTGACTACAAGGCTCCCCTAGAAACATTAGGCTCATCTGGGATTTGAACCCAGGACCTCTTGCACCACAAGCGAGAATCGTACCCCTACCCCATACTTGCCCCATTGAATTTACCCAACTGTTTATTCTCTTCATTTTCATTGCGTTTCTCTTGGCTGCACTGCTTCCGGTACGTGTATGTGGAGGTTACATTTCTGGTCCAATCAGATTTCAGTTACTACATGCCGCTATTTTAAAGCCTTTTAAAGTAGTAATAGATAGATAGATAGATAGATGTGTGCGGTAGGAATGTTGGACTGGTTCAAGGTGAAAGTGGGATTGCATCAAGGATCGGCTCTGAGCTATTTTTTGTTTGCAGTGGTTATGGAAAGGTTGACATGAGATCATGTTTGCGGATGATATTGTCATTTGTGGTGAGAATAGGGAGCAAGTTGAGAAGAATCTGGAAAGGTGGAGGTACTCGCTGGAGAGAAGGGGATGAAAGTCAGCAGGAGTAAGACTGAGTACATGTGTGTGAATGAGAGGGAAGGCAATGGAG
>JAOTRA010000003.1:1131458-1156586 GCA_026260255.1 Pseudolaguvia tuberculata | reverse complement strand
TTCTCATACAGCTCCTCATATGCCTTTTCCTTAGCTTTTGCCACCTCCCTCTTCACCTGCTGCCTCATCTCCTTATAATAAAATATATTAAATAAAATGAATAAATAATAAGCCCAAAGTCTCATTTACATTTCCAGCATTTGGCACACAGCCCTTAAACAGAGTTGCCTTGCTTAGGGGTTTAAGTAACCTGGGTTTAAGTCCTACCACCGGCAGCCTGAATTGTTGATCTGGGGACCAGGAAGGCCTTGGTTCAATCCTTACCTTTGCCAGCCAGCCAACCACTGTTCGTGGCATCATAGCAGATGCTGTACTCTGACCCCAATTTACTGAGATGGGATATGTGAAGAACAAATTGTAACAAAAAAAACCAAAACGTTGATTTATCACTTGCGCAACATTCTAATGCAAACAGACATCACATACCTTTGTGCAGGAATAAATACGTGCCTCCAGTCCACTTAGCTGCTTATCAGTGTCTGTGGTTCTACTCAGTGCTTCCTCCACTTTGCAACCGACGGCCTCTACCCTCTCCCTCATCCATCGCTCACTTTCACTCAGCACCTCAGCAGCCTTCAGCGCCCTAGTCACCACTGCCTCCAACATCCTGAGAGTCTCCAGAACTTTCTCTGCCACGGCACATTTCCACTCATCCTCAACCTGTTCCGTCTGCACGGCTATGTCAGTCCTTGGAGTCAGAGCATTTGCTTTGCCAAGCTCCATTCTGCTCTTTTGAACCTAAAATCATTAGAATGGGAGAAGAGACGTTTTCACATTATAAAACTGACAAGAAGTAACCAATCAGAGTCCAAGGATTTAGACAGAACATCTAAATTTGTTTAGCTCTGTGATGGACTGGCAACCTGTCCAGAATGTAGCCCTGCCCTTCACTGTATTAGGAAATAAGCGGGTTCAAATGTGAATTTAAAGAAAGGGTAAACATTTACATACACTGTTATTAGATATGGTGGTACTTTGGATTGAACCATACACTGTAAACTGACCTACCCATTTCCCTGTTGTTAATTTTGCTGGTTTAAATAAAAATCTTTTTATTCAAATACACCCCAGATTCTTCAGTTTCGTATTAATTTGTCACAAAGTAGAGCTTCCAGTATTTACCAAGTATGTCCTGTTACATTACAGTCATTACCTAGTAACCTTTTAGAAAGTCAAAACCAGTAGCTAGTTAGCATAATCCATTTTTGATGGTTGGTTGTTCTAGTAATATTATTGCATTTTTGGGGGCCCCATGGAAGTCAGGGCCCCTCCAGCACTCAAACTACAGAAGTCATAAACAAAGCTAGAACATATTATCCGCTTATTCCATAATTTCGGTGTCACCGTTTGCCGGATCCTATCTCAGCGCTCATAGGGCAAGAGGCAGGGGTACACCCTGGACAGGTCGCCAGTCCATCATACGCTTTTGGACTGTGGGAGGAAACTGAAGTACCTGGAGAAAAACACACAAGCTCCAGGAGAACATGTAAACTCTGCACAGAAAGATCCTCGGCCAGGGAATCAAACCTGAGACCTTCTTATGAGGTTAAGCTAACCACTATGCCACAGCACCACTCGTTGAACCCTAGGCATTGGATTGATACTAAGAAGATCAGGGTTTTATACCCAGCACCACCAATTAGCCACTGCTGGGCCCCTGAGCAAGCCCTTAATCCCCAGTTGCTTAGCAGCCGTTACTCTGAATTAGGGAATAAGCGGGTTAGATAATTAATTTTTACATTCACACAAACACATACCGAGGCATATGTTTTCTCTTTACCTCTATCTGTGCCTCATTCAGCTGGGCCTCCAGAGCAATGATCCTCCGCTGCATCTCTTTGGTGGTGTTCAATGTGTGTCTCATGTCCCCCAACCTTATCGCTTTCCACCAAGAGTTGGGTGATGCTTTGGATATTTCCTGGTTCCGATGAGTGTCCATCTGCCTGCGTTCTGGTTGCCAGTCTAATCGAGGTCGGGGTTGATCCAGCTTTCGCAAACTAAAGACATCACAAGCTGTAAAGTTAGAACGCTAAAAGTGGTCCAATGTAAAGGGATATGCAAAGAACAATCTGTATAATAGACAATCTTAGAAGGTTTGGGTCAGAGCGCAGCGTCAGCTATGATGCAGCGCCAAGTTAAGCACCTTACCCATTTGAGCCACATTTGCCTCCTGAACAAGATCAGACTCGAATACTGTTAAGTATATGTGCAGTGGCATAGTGGTTACCAGAGTTTGATTCCCAGGCAAAGGGTCTTTCTGTGCAGAGTTTACATTTTCTCTAGGTACTCTGGTTTCTTCCTACAGTCCAAAAACATGGACAAACAACCACACATACAATCATTACTATGATTAATTTAGTACCTAAATGTTTGTGTTGTCCTACAATGGACAGGTGACCAGTCCAAGGTGTACCACTGCCTTTTACCCTATATACCCTGGGATAAATGCCAACAGATCCCTGTGATGCCAAATTAACAAAAAAACAGGTTGGAAGATAAATAATTGGTGTCAGTGTACCAGTTCATCCCAAAGGTGTTTAGTGTGAAAAAGTTGGATTTATGAAAGTTCATCAGAACCAATCAGAACACAGCATGTCTACATGAATTTCTTGGGTTTTGCATTGCATACTATTGTAGCATGATGCCTGCACAGGATTTTAGTCTCTCAGTTCCAGACTACAAAATAAAGATGTTCATGTTTGAGGAAGACACCCATGTGGTTTTACTAGGCCATGAACTTCCTTTTTTTTTTTTTTTAAACCAAATACATACAGTATACAGCTAATATTTGGTGGACTTGAGCTAAATTACTGTAAGAATGTAGGTGATATTACTTACATCGTCAGTAGCTGCTGTTTGTTGCTCGCCTGCTCTGGCTGGTCCTTTAGGAATGCATTCTGTAAAGATTCAGTGGAACAGCCATCCTAAAAAAAGCAAACTCACAGTTATTAACTTTATGTCCTCATTGACTACATCCATATCCCTCCTATTTGGACATCCTCTTTGCCTCCAGGCTGCAGCTCCATGTCCATCCTTCTCCTACCCAACTATGCGAGTACGGAGGTTAGGTGACACATTTCGGGGAAAACATAGGAAACAAACAGAGAGAACCTTGAACATCAAAATTCTGCTACCTTAAAACTCTGGCACAGATGTGTGGCGGAGATTAAAAGGGAGAACCTAACCAACATGTTTTTGACCTGTGGGAGTAAACTCATACAAGCACGGGTAGAACATGTAAACTACACACAGGGTTCTCCTATAGGCAATCCCAGCACATTTGGGGCCAGGGGCAGGGCCATACAAAGACAATAAACTGTGGGAGGAAACCAGAGTACCCCATGCAAGCACGTGGAGACCATGAAAACTCTGCACAGAAAGGACTTTCTTGTTGCAAGATGACCGTGCTAACCACTAAGCCACCCCACACTTATTACATCATAAATATTACCAACACCAACACAGGGCCCTTGAGTTAAAGAAGGGTTTGAGGAAACATCATGCAAGTCAGTTTCCAAGGCAACCGAAATAAAGCACTGGAGGACACACCAAAAGCTTCATTTATAGTAGCTAATAAAGGTTTTGAGCATTTCCTATCGGTTGCCATATTGCACCTTAATCTGTTCAATAAACCACCATTTCTCACCTGCAGCTCTGCAGACTTGACCTTCTGGTTGCAATTGTACAGATCTTTCTTTGGAGATGAAGGAGGTTGAAGTTCAGACATCAAGTCACCGTTTTCCTCTGCACATTTCCTCTAAAGCCAAATAATATAAACATCACATTGAAACAGGAACTTGCAACTCATCACAGTTAATTCTAAAAGTGTGTGTGTGTGCGCGCGCTTTACCATCTCAACATCCTGGATCTCATGCTGCAAGGTGTAATGATTTGGGACTCCAGAATACTTCAGATTTGATGAACTTTTATCAAATCTGCCGTAGAGAAACAGTGGAGAGAAATAAAATTGTTTATTTTTGAGAATTTTAAAGAAATACTTACTTACTTGGAAAGAAAAACTAAATCTCCATGATAATGAATAGGGGTGGGAAATAAATTCAGTATTCTTAAACGATTCCTGAAGGTCCAGAATTGATTAAAAATTTGAATAAGATGGCGACGGTGCAGGCCAGTGTGAGGGTGTGTGTAACAAAAAAAAAAAATTCAGTGTAAGAGAGCGTTTGTCGCAGGTTCACCCAAACACTTGAATTTAATTAAATAAAGAAGCAAAACATACTGATCTCCCTTATTAGATACAGACATGAAACTTTTTATTGTGCCTCACACCCCTGTGCGTTCTCACCAAACTACGGCAAGTACAGAGGGGGAAAAATGCATTCACCCACACACAGAATGACGCTGAAACAGGTTACCACGTCTAAAGTTAATAAAACAGTTTACAGTTAGTTTGGCATTTGGCAGATGCTCTTATCCAGAGCGACTAACATTTGGTCTTTTTTTTTTTGACAATTGGGCAATTGTGGGTTAAGGGCCTTGCTCAAGGGCCCACAGTGGTTGCTTGGTGGTGGAGGTGGGATTTGAATCCGTCTTTCTGATATTGATCAAACACCTTACCCACTAGGCTACCACTTCCCACAGTATAGGGAATAAATGGAGAAGAAACTCATTCATCCATTCATCTTAAGTAGACAGAAATTGGAAATAAGAAACAAGAATTAAACTACAACAAAAAATTCTCTATTAACTTTAGGGTAAAACTTTCCAGTCATTAATATGTAACATTCGATTAGGAAGATGTAAAAAACATAACCTAAATTAAAATGTTGTATAATATTATAATAGTAGAGGTTCCCCTAAAGGTTTTTTCCTAATCCTACTCCAGGGAGTTTTTCCTTGCCAGCATCGCCCCCGGCTTGCTCAGAGACAAACTTATCATTCATCTATTTATCATTCATTCTGTAAAGCTGCTTTGAGGCAATGACTATTGTTAAAAGCGCTCTACAAATAAAATTGAATTGTGTATAGTGAGTTTTGTGCGGCATTTCCTAAACCTAAACTAGTGTGGAAAGTGTTGGCTTAGTTGTTGATTTGTTAGACTAATACCAGAAAGCCCGGGCTTCAATTCCCAGAACAATCAAGCCACCCCTGTTTGCCCCTGAGCAAGGCCTTTAATTTCCAATTGCTCAGTTGTAAGCCGGTCTGGATAAAGGCTGCCAATTGTAATTGTGGGAAGTGGTTAAGGTGTTGGATAAATACCAGGAAGACTGGGGTTCAAATCGCACCTCTACCAAGCAGCCACTTGAGCAAGGCCCTTAACTCATTATTGCACATTCGTAAAAAAAAGAGACCAAATGTAAGTCGCTTTGTATAAGAGCCTAACTGTAACTGTAAACTGGGGTGCTGGGAATCGGGGGTAGAGTTATAACAATTGGAGCACAAAGGCAGCAAATATTTATAGGAACGCATCAAAATTCCAAGAGGAAAAACAAATGATTTTCAGTGCTGCATTTTTTTTTTTCTTTCTGCAAATGGGGAGCCAGGCCTGAAAAACGTAGGACCCAAACGATTTATCGGGTTTGATCATCTGTTACAGCAGGTGGATTGCAGAGCTTTACCTCAGAAGTGTTTTCTGTGAGCGTTCCTGTAATCTCATCAGATCACACTGAAGACCCTGAAAAAGAACAGTAAAAGCTAGATTTATTTCAAAACATTTTATAACCCCCCCAAATAAAATTGATTCTTTTTTCCGTACATCGATGACTCTGTGGTAGTCCAGAAATGTCTCCTTCAGCTTTTCTAGCGTGCAGTTTTTCTGAAAACGTAACCCAACACCATTAGTCAGTAAACAGGATGTAACCGACAACAGTTCCATTTACACCATTTGGCAGGAATCTTTATTTAGATCAGCTTATATTCATTTTATTAATACTACTGAGCAATTACAGGTTAAGGGCCTTGCTCAATGGCCCAGCAGTGATAACTTGGTGGTGCTGAGAATTGAACCTAATATCTTCAGGTTAGCAAATGAAACATAACCAGGTTTTACTTAGCAATGCTAATCAACCTAGCTAGAAAAAAAAACCCTGCTGCTAATGAGGTCACTACTCACTACTACAGCAAATACCTTGTTAACCTTTTATCCCTCACAGCATCTCATTATACCCACCATCTACCCAAGTCTTGTTCCCCTTCCTCCACATTCTATCCATCTCACTCTTTCACTCCTTGCTCTTCCTTTCCACCGCCAATCAACTTCTTCAACCTTTTAAATCATAATATTTTTATGTAAATCAGACGTGCATCTGCTCACTTTAGTGTTTTCCTTTTCCTTTATTGCAAATAACACTCGCATTTCCTCCAGCTCCTCCTACAGACAGGAAAAAAGGGCCAATTGTTAACATTGAAGTACAAAATAGAATAAAAGTTTAAGTGACACATTGCACAGTGAAATACATTAATTCATTCATTCATTCATCTTCTTTTACGCTTATTCCTTACTTCGGGTCTGCTAGAGCCTATTCCAGCGCACATAAGACGAGAGGCAGGAGTACACCCTGGACAGGTCACCAGTCCATCTCAGGGCCACACATAGACGAACAACCACACACTAACTCCTATGGGCAATTTAGAATCACCTTTGACCTAATGTACACGTCTTTGGACTGTGGGAGGAAACCCAGACGTACCTGGTGGAAACCTAGCGTGGGGAGAACATGCAAACTAACAAATATCCTCCTCTCCGGATTCGAACCTGGAACCTTCTTGTTGTGAGGTGATTGTGCTAACCACTACACTACCGCGCAGCGCACAATGCTTTTTATTAAACTAAAATCACTGTTTAGCACTGTTGAGTCACAGCAAGAAGGTCACGGGTCATGCTTGCATGGGTTCACTCGGGGTACTTCGGTTTCTTCTCACAATTCAAAACATGCATGTTGGGTAAACAAGTTTGAAGTATGTGTGTAAAAATCATAAAAATAGACTTTATGTTAGCTTATAATTGAAGATCCCATCCAGTCACCACAGCTGTACACTTACAGTTGAGCATTTTGGCAGACACCCTTATCCAGAGCGACTGGGAGTTAAGGGTCTTGCCCAGGAACCCACAGTGGTGGCTTAGTGAAGCTTGGAATTGAACCCCGATCTTTCTGGTGTTAATTTTTGGTGTTTATTTCTTCACTTCTTTGCAAAAGAAAAAAACCAACCCAAAAGCTAATTTCGGGTGGCTTAGTGGTTAGCATGGTCACCTCACAACAGGTTTGATTCCCGGGTTGTGGGACTTTGTGCATGTTCTCTCTGCTTGCCTGTTTTTTCCCCCCGGGCGCTCCGGTTTCCTTTCACAGTCCAAAGACATGTATACATTAGGTTATTTGGTAACTCTAAAGTGCCCAGAGGCGCGAATGTGTGTGTGTGTGTGTGTGTGTGTGTCTTTGTGTGGCCTTGCAATGGACTGATGACCTTTCCCCCGGTGTACTCCAGCAGTCCCAGTGACCCCGAATTAGGGAATAAGGGGATTAGAGAATGAATTTCTTATATTTATATGAAATAAATTGTTCCATAAAGAAAACTGCAGCTCTGTTAATGAGTCCAAACAAGTTCACCATATTCATAAAACTATTTTCAGCCTTACCCCGATATCCGTATTTGCCAATTTGAGTTTCTTTAGTTGATCCTCTGCACGGTTCCTCTCCATCAACAGCTTTTCATTCTGCAGACAAAAAAAAAAAAAAAAAAAAAAAAAAGCGTAAACAATCCACACAATTCACTCATTAATCTTTAGACTGGGTAAATAATGCAAACTGCATACCATCTCTTCCGTGATTTTAATACGAGTCTTCAAATGTTCCATCTCGTTTATCTGGAAGAACAAACAGAAGCAAGTCAACCAAGTTACACACAAAAACTTGAAAAATCTTAGGATTTTTGGAGATTTGTGCTTTTAGAATTCTGATGTCAGATATCTAATTCAGACAGGTTCGGATGTTAACCGTGGGCATGGTGGCATAGTGGTTAGCATGGTCACCTTACAGCAAGAAGGTCCTGGGTTTGATCCCCAGGAAAGAGGACTGTCGGTGAAAGCTAGCTAGCTATACAGTTATTAAACATTAAAATAGCTGTTTCCCCGTACATGTTGCAATTGGGCGGCATGGTGGCATGGTTAGCACTGTCACCTCATAACAAGAAGGTTATTCCTATACGATTCCTGTGCTGAGTTTGCATGTTCTCCAGTTTCCTCTCACAGTCCAAAAACATGTACGTTAGGTTGATTGGTGATTCTAAATTACCCGTAGAAGTGAGTGCAAGTGGTTGTCATTGTGTGGCCCTGTGATGGACTGGCCACCTGTCCAGGGTGTATCCCTGCCTCTTGCCCTATGTGCGCTGGGATAGGCAGGCAGAAGCCAATTAGATGAATGAATGAATGTTAGCAGCTTATTTGACATTATAGTGAACACACCAGCGAATGGCTGTGAGCCTGAGCTAAGCTGGTTCTCTCCTTGCTTTCTCTTAGTGCTCGCCGGGCTTCGTCTAACTCCTCAGCCAGAGATTGAGCTCTTCCTGCACACAGCTGGGCACTGAGGTGATGAAAGGCATAACATATTGCGATGGTTGTTATATTTGTAAGACTTAACATACAAAAAAACAACAACAACAACAACAACATTAATACCTTGCTAATTTCCTGCGAAGCTCGGACACATCGATCATCAGCTGAAGGTTGATTTCCTCACACTGAGATATGCTCCTCAGCAGGCTGCTGTTCTGTCCCCTCAATCTGTCCCGAGTGTGCTTCAGTTCCTCCACAAGACCCAACAAATCACCAGAGTCACTGCAAAATTCGTTAGGACAATCAACGAACATAAAAATATAAACAAAAGCTTGTAGGTACAGCTAAATGACCACAACTGGCCCCCTGTGTAAGGCCCTTAACCCCTAATTGCTTCTAAATCCTTAAATCTGATTAGTCAAAGTTTTGATTAATCATATTTGATAGTACAGCTGCAAAACAATTATTTACACCCAATTCCAAACCTATTTTCTACTTCCTACTCCTTTCCATTGGCCCTTAAAACAGAGGAGCAATTGGTAGGGATAAAAAAAAAACCCCTAAGAAATGGGATGACACTATGACACTAGTACAAACAATCATACATTTCATTCATTTATTCATCTTCTAACCCACTTGTTCCTTAATTCGGGGTCACATGGGTCTGCTGGAGCCTCTCCCAGCGTACATAGGACACACAGAGACAAAACAACCACACACACACCTATGGGCAATTTACATTCACCAAGCAACCTAAGGAACATGTTTTTGGGCTGTGGGAGGAAATCGGAGTAACCGGAGGTTCATTCGTTCATTCAACTGTTAACCTGCTTATTCCCTAATTCAGGGTCACAGGGGTTTGCAGGAGCTAATCATGCAGGGCGAGAGGTGGAGTACTACACCATGATCAGGTCACCAGTCCATCGCAGGACACACACACTTTTCTATGGCCAATCAACCTTACGTACATGTTTTTTTGGACTGTTGGAGGAAAACCCACCCATGGGGAGAACATGCAAACTCCACACAAAGATCCCCGGCCTGGGACTCAAACCCTAGATCTTGTTGTGAGGCGATCGTGTTAATCACTACACTGCCCTGGGTCGTTGTTCTGCAGACCTACTTAACAAAGGCAGACTGCTCTGAAATGTAGTTGTTAAATCCAGAAAGTACAACCATATTACTTTGATTTCGTCCACCCAGCATTGGCTTCTTTTTTTTTTTTTGCTTTGCTTTTAAAATCTTGCACCGTTGAGGCATTTTATAAATAATTAGCATCACCTCCATTTAAGCAAGATCACCAGTCTACCAGATCCACCCTGCTCTCAAAACTATTTGTTTTTATCTAGCACCCAAACCGTGTGTCTGCCTCCTGAAGCGTTGGGTAGTTTATCAGCTCAGTTTCAATCTAGATTAAAGAAACATCTTTCTAACCAGGTTTTCACAGAATACACTTGCACATCTTATCCAGGCTGTTAAACAAAAACCAGGAACCACCACCAATAACCAAACCACCACCAACAATCATAAGAAGAATGACATCTAGTGGTAGCTCAGTGGTTAAGGTGTTGGACTGCTAATTGGAAGATTGGGGTTTGATACCCAGCATAACTAACTGGCTATTTCTGGGCCCCTTGATCGAGTTCCTCAACCCAAATTTCTCTCCTTATATAAAAACCAGATCAGATCAGATAAGGTGGTCTGACAAAATAAGGACAGCGCATGTAGGAGACAAGGTGAGGGAGGACAGGTTGAGATGGTTTGGACATGTGCAGAGGAGGGACATGCAGTATATTGGTAGGAGAATGCTGAGGATGGAGGTTCCGGGCAGGAGGAAAACCAAAGAGGAGGTGTATGGATATGGTGAAGGAAGACATGCAGGTAGTTAGGGTGAAAGAGGAAGACGTACAGAACAGGGTAATGTGGAGAAGAGCGGTCCACTGTGGCGACAGATAACAGGAGCAGCCAAAAGGAGAAGATGATTTCAAATTCCAAAAATCCATGTTGTGCCGTTACAGGGAAATAGTTTGGTCCCTGAACTATGGCATATCCCCACTTTTAAACAGTCCCAGAGAAATATGTCAAAGATGTTCTTTGCATTGCTAAAAAGAGGTTGGCTTGCAAACTAAAATGTTCTTCTCTTATGAATCGGGTGCTACTACATGCCAACCAGACAAAATAGCTAAAAAAGAGAAAAGTTGATGAAACACGCAGGATATTTAACGTAATGGGGCGGCGTGGTTACCAATACGGTGGCCTCATAGCAAGAAGGTCTCGACGGTTGTTTGTCTAATTGTGACCCTGCGATGGACTAGCGACCTGTCCAGGGTGTACCCCTGCCTTTTACCCCATGTGCGCTGGGATTGGCTACAACAGATTCTGTGACCCCGACTTGGGTGACGAAAAATGTATTTAGCAAATGGATAAATAAATAAACACTTAATCTCCACAATCTGTCACAGAAAGGTCCCCTGAAAACTCCTGGATTTGGGATTGGTGGCACCAACAATCTTTCACATTTATATGATTAGATAACTAATCATTTGTGCCATATCAATTAAATGTACTAACCAATGATATTCGTTTTGGTCCGTGAACGTCGTTTCAGTCAGCGAGGGAAAGAATTCTGCTGCTACAAACATCACAGCATGAAAAAAATCAACACAACTGAAAACCCACTGCGTTTAACAAAAAAAAAAAAAAAAAAAAAAAAAACTACAAAATTATTGGCACCCTTTATGAAAATGGAGGGGAGAAATATAAACAACTAGAAGTACATTTATATGATCAAAATTATTAGGACACCTTATTACTTCCATGTGTTGATCAGATAGTTAGATAGATGCCCTCTAAACCGTGTCATGGGACTTGCATTCATTGGGTTATTAAATAAATCCATATAAATGGTGTACAGTGGCTCCCTCTCAAAGCTTAGTGCAGGGTATTTAAGTTTATACCCACCAACCAGAAGACAGCCTGGTGCATAGGGGCATTGTCATATTGAAACATTTAGTTCAAGTGAAGGAAAAAAAAACCAATGCAAAAACAAAGATTTTGATTTGAACTGTTAGGGGACATGCTAGTAAACCTTATAAAAAGTTTTATATCGTGTATTGTTCACGAATATCAGAATCAAAGACTTTCTGCAGTAGTGCAATTTAGATTAATGCTCATTTTGGTATAGGGGTGCCAATAATTGTGTGCCATTTTTAGTTTATGGATACCAAGACTTACTGTTTGGAGTTGCTTTACAAGGTTCAGGTCCGGATGGCGGGTAGCTGTCATCAAATAATCTACAAGTCAATGGTAACGCTCCTCAAACACCCCAAGTTCCAGCATTACAAAAATAACATTCTAAACTGTAATCTAATCATTTCCAACACATTATTTATTTATTCATTCATTCTTATATCCCGCTTATTCCATAATTCCCTAGGTCTACTGGAGCCTATCCCAGCACCGGTACAACTTGGACAGGTTGTCAGTTCATTGTAGGGCCAGACACACGCCCGCCCCCACCCCACACCCCCCACACACACACCCACCCACACACCTTACAACCGAGAAATTATGGGTTAAGGGCCTTGTTCAGAAGCCCACAGTGGTTGCTTGGTGGTGCTGTGAATCGGTCTTTTATGCATTAGTCCAAAAACTTAACCACTAAGCCACCACTCCTTCTCCATACACACTCACACCTATGGGCAACTTAGAAATCACACAAAAAAGGCAATTTTCCCATCTCACCCGTCCTGACTGCACTGAGTGATCCACTTCTTCATAGTGATGTGAAAGGTGTCTCTGTCCATAGCCAGATCTTGGTCTTCAGGATCCAACATTTGTTTCAGGACAATCAGTTTGTCCTGTTCCCCGTTGTGACCAGTCATGGCCTGCAAAAACTCCAACACAGTAGAGGCCAGAACTTCTCCTAGTGACGAGAAAGAAATTCTTACAAGTTTGTATCTAGAATCGTTGCTGTTCGCTTGGAGTGAGAAAACTAAATGCAGAGTTTACCTCGTCCTGCAGCATCACATGCCTCAAACGTCACGTTCAGAAGCTCTTCTTCTGAAAAGCCACTCATATCCAGTGGCTCACATAAATAACTGACGTCTAAAAGTCCATCAGAAATTAATCGAGTTATAAAAAGGCGATAAAATGTTTATTTAACTCTATTAGCACACTGAAAATATATTACAGTAATTGTATTTAATTATTTATATCTAGCTATCTAGATAGATAGAGCAATAGTTAGATTGCTAGACATAATAGATAGAGTGGTAGAGAGTGATAGCTAGACATAATAGATAAGCAGACAGAGTGATAGATAAAGAGACAGACAATTTTTTTCAAGCATCCTAATTTAATCCTATAATAATCTCCACATTTTTCATTGATTTGTGCACAGCAGCATTATCATGCTAGAAAACCAATTTGGTTCAATAATATAATTCTCAAACATGTGAAGTCATTCCAGACAACAGCCTAGTTCAGATTTTGGGGAGGACACAATGATGCTACAAACTCTTGACCATGTATATAAAAATCCTGCACAGAACTCAATAACAACAATAAAAACAACAAGCCTACTGTCATTGTCACACTGCAGCTGGCAAAGTTCAACTGAAGAAGTTCCAGAATCCATGGACAAACTCAAAGCTTTGTTTCCATGATGTTCTCCATCCTGCTGAGAAGAAAAGCTGGATTCATCATGGATCGAAATATCAGGAGTGATCCAGTCAGCATTCCCAATCCCGGAAGCCATGAGCACTGGGAAAACAATAAACAAACACTCTTTCGGCATTAGAACAAATTCCTTCAGAAATCAACAAGAGATGGGAGCAGCATTGATGGATACAGGATATACTGAAGCATCACTGAGAAAGTAACAAGGTTTGGAATCCAAAAAAAGGAAGGAAGGAAGTACTTTGGTGTGCTTTATTTTTAGATGAATCAGCCTCAAACTGAAGATCTGAAAAATTGTACATGAATGAAATGAAATGAAATGAAATGAAATGAAATGAAATGAAATCACGCGCGCACACACTTTCTTTTTTTTTTTAACAGGTTTGTGTTTCTTCCCGTAATTTAACTGGAAGGCATTCTTGGTAATTAAGTGATGAGTTAAATCAGGTGTGTTTAATGAGGAAGAAGGACACTTTGACTCAGCATGTCTTCTTATCTTCTACACTTCTTTGCTGTTTAGGTCCAACACATGTTTATACGATTTCATAAAGCTTAAACCAATCCTGGAATTGTGTTAATATAGAACAGTTATACTTACATGCTTTTTAGTTGTTTATTATCCCACTGAAACCTTCCAGTCTACCACCTCTTTGCCTCTCATCCTGGGGGACCATAAAACCCGAATGTGAGCCGCATCCTGGTCTGTATTGTTCAAATGGAAATCTGGATGGGCGCTTTGCTTGTCCTCATCTCAGCACACACATCAAGACCAGCTGACATGATCACCCTCCTCCTC
Source organism: Pseudolaguvia tuberculata (assembly GCA_026260255.1). Classification (NCBI taxonomy): domain Eukaryota; kingdom Metazoa; phylum Chordata; class Actinopteri; order Siluriformes; family Sisoridae; genus Pseudolaguvia; species Pseudolaguvia tuberculata. Next base: position 1,142,604 of record JAOTRA010000003.1, on the reverse strand, counting down.
CTCCTCCTCCTCCTTCTCCTTCACCACCTTCACCGTTCTCCAACCCACGTAACCCAACCCCTTTCTCTCACCCCGCCGTTGCCTTCAGAATTCACATATTACATAAGTGTTGTAATTGCTCATTGTAATGAACCTAACTGTGGTTTTCCATATCAATTGGACGATGCCAGACAGTAATCAAACTCCCACTCAGGGCTCAAAGGCAGAAATCAACCTCAATGAATACTGATGATAAGTGACGGCTGGGTGTAATAATATATACAGCCAGCAGGGGTGTCCAAACTTTTATTGATGGGGGCCAGATTAAAATAATGTTTATATGTAAAAAATATGTATAAAATGTTGTATTAAAATTTATGTATATATATGTGCATTTCATTTTCTTACCTGTGTATTCCCTAATTTGGAGAGAGGCAGGGGTACCAGTCCATCTCAGGGCACACATAGACTAACAACCACTCACACACACATTCAAGCATACTGGCAATTTAGAATCAACAATCAACCTAATGTTCATGTTTTTGGACTTTGGGAGGAAACTCTGCACAGAAAAACCCGCAAAATTAAGTTGTCCTTACACAAGCACGGTCGCCTCACAACAAGAAGGTCCCAGGTTCGAATCCTGGGCTGGGGAGTTTGCATGTTTTCATCAGGTAAACATACATGGATTTCCTCTAGGTACTCCGGATACTTCCTGGGAGTACTTCGGTTTCCTCCCACAGTCCAAAAACATGCAGATTAGGTCGATTGACGATTCTAGATTGTCCATAGGAGTGAATGTGTGTGTGAATGGTTGTTCGTTTATATGTTGCCCTGAGATGGACTGGCGACTCGTCATGCCTCTCGCCCTATGAGAGCTGGGATAGGCACCAGCAGACTCCTGTGACCCCAAATTAGGGAATAAGTGGGTAAGAAGATGAATGAATGAATGACCATGCTAACCACTCCGCCACCCAATCAATCATAATCATCTGATTTCATCTGCATGTACCGAGCAAATCCGCCTCAATCTATTATATGTGTTGATGTTTGTAAACAAAATCAAGGTTCAAGGTTCAAAGTGTTTAATGTCATGTAGAAATCTAGTGTTATACATGTATTTTTTAAATAAATAAATAAAAATAATTAAATGTAATACATTACATGTGAATTTAACTCATTTTGTGGGAAATGGTGGCTTAGTGTGTTAAGGTATTGGACTGATACCAGAAAGTCCGGGGTTCGACTCCCAGCTTATACCAAACAACTACTGTGGGCCATTGATCATGTAAAAATGTTAAATGGTTATAAAAGTATGGCTTCATTCATTTAACTTCTAACCATTTTTCTTCATCTTCTTATTTCCCAATTTCGGGTGACAGGGGTCTGCTGGAGTCTTTCCCAAAGGACAAGAGGCAGTGGTACACCCTGGACAGGCCGCTAGTCTATCACAGGGCCATACATACGAACAACCACATACACTAACACTCATTCCTATGGGCAATTTAGAATCACCAATCAACCTAATGTACATGTTTTTTGGACTGTTGTAGGAAACTGGAGTACCTGGAGAAAACCAGGGTTTATGTTTACCAGTGCGAGAGGGTTTATGGCTTATGTTTCTTAAATTTTAAAAGGTGTTTTAATTAAATAAATTTGACCCGGTTTTGTAGTAAGAATGTTGTTATTGCACTTCTACCAGTTCAGATTATTTTACATTTCAATTGTTCATCTGTGAAAGTTTCAGTGTCTAAATTCATCAATGTTTATCATTCATTCATTCGTTCATTCATTCGTTCGTTCACTCGTTCGTTCCTTCGTTCGCTCGTTCATTCATTCATTCATTTTCTAACCCACCAATTCCCTAATTCGGGGTCACTGGAGTCTGCTTGAGCCTTTCCCTGCACATAGGGTGAAAGGCCCTGGACAGGTTGTCAGTCCATCGCAGGGCCACACATAAATGAACACCCACACAAACCCACATTCAGGAATTGAACCTGAGACCTATTTGTTGTGAGGCGACTGTGCTAAACACTACGTCACCGCGTCGCCCCTCATATTGTTTAATGCTTCAAAAGTTTGTATGTTATGTTATACCCCATTCCATTTATTTCAGGAAATTTTTTTAGTATTAGTATTATTATTAATAATAATAATTTATTTATCTTCCAACACACTTTTTCCCTAATCCTGGGTCTGCTGGAGCCTATTCCAGCAGCCATAGGGCAAGAGACCCTTCAATATATTTCTGGAAAAATACCAAATTATTATTATTATTATTATTATTATTATTATTATTATTATTATTATTGTCATGATTGTTATTAATCTATGTATTTTAAGTGACTTTGCGTCTGTGAGTGTTTATCAACCTTTACCGCCTTTAGTAAGCGGAAGTTGTGACACCGGAAGTAAAAGACTTTGTTGAACACCATCTTCAATCATTAACTACGAGAAAATTAGCCGAACTATTAACCTGCGAGAAAATTAAAGGATTGGAGTTTCAGCATGTCTCGGGGATCTATTGAAATCCCCCTGCGGGACACGGATGAGGTGCGATAACTTTATACTCGTGTATTAGATATTTTTACACGTTTATTTATCGGTGAAGAAGTTTTGTTGATTAGTCCACTAGCCATGCTAACGGCTAACGTTAGTGCATAGCAACCTAGATTAAATCTACTCGTTTGTCAAGATAGGATTTTAAAATGATTTTATTAAAACACGAAATATTAAATACATATTGGTTAATCTGACCGTATATTTTACTATAAAAAAATTACATTCGTAATATTACAAGTCAAGTCACTCATTTATTCGTTAAAAATGTTACTGTATACACTTGCATTTTTAGTGTAGTTTTAACATTATCTATCTATCTATCTATCTATCTATCTATCTATCTATCTATCTATCTATCTATCTATCTATCTATCTAGTTTATAGCATTTATTTAAATAACTTGACTTTAAATCAATTAATTAACTTGATTTTCAAAATGATATTTTAATAATAGAACTGTAAATTTAAATAATTCAGTGGAAGCAGTAATATACACTTTTATTAATAATGCTATAAATTTTGTCTTAAATTATTTTAAAATCTGTATTCTCTGAATCCAAGCCTGTAGGGTTAATAAAAAAAAGTAATGTTTGGTTGGGGAAAGTTGAGGACTAAATTAATGTCGGGTTAAAAAAATCCAACTTCTTTTTCTTTCTCTAATAATAATAATTGTATAAGTATTGGGCTTATTATTTAAAAGTTAAATACTAAATCTTTGTTAGTAATTTAAGATTTATTTTTCCAGTTAAATATGTTCAGCCTGACAAGATTCATTGTATTTGGGACAGTTTTTGTAAAATGATATACAAATCATAATATATACTTGTATACTAATCTCAATGGTGAAACATTCTTGCGTATGGTTTTTGATTGCAAGTCTGTTACCTTTTTTCCGTTTAGGTGATTGAGCTGGACTTCGATCAGCTTCCTGAAGGAGATGAAGTGATCAGTATCCTGAAACAGGAGCACACACAGCTGCACATATGGATAGCGCTTGCTGTACGTATTTCACAGAGGTTCATTTTCTTTAAAAAAAAAATGCAGAAATTTCCGTAACATTTTTTCTTCTCTATCGCTCTGTGCAGCTGGAGTACTACAAGCAGGGGAAGACAGAGGACTTTGTGAAGTTGCTGGAAGCGGCGCGTATCGATGGAAACCTCGACTACAGAGATCACGAGAAGGACCAGATGACCTGTCTGGACACCCTCGCTGCTTATTATGTCCAACAGGCTCGCAAAGAAAAGAACAAGGATGCAAAAAAGGACCTCATCAATCAGTCTACGCTTTTGTACACGATGGCGGATAAAATCATCATGTACGATCAGGTGAGAGTGAACAAAGGGTTCGACACGGCTGCTTGTTTGTCCCGCAGAGTATATAGATGAAACAATTTTTGCATGTATTTCTTTTTGTAACAGAACCACTTATTGGGACGAGCTTGTTTTTGCTTGCTGGAAGGAGACAAGATGGATCAAGCTGATGCCCAGTTTCACTTTGTCCTGAACCAGTCTACTAACAACATCCCTGCACTGCTGGGTGAGCCAATCACTTCCATCTTACAGAAAAAGGAAAAAACTCAAGCTTATATTAGTATTCTACTAGTAAAGTTTTTACCCTATTAATCAGGACATTTGTAGCATTTTCTTTTAAGTTCAAGCTGTGCTAATGACCATTGGAAAATTTTCAACCTGTAACCTGTTTCTTCCACACGGTTAAGGATACATAAATTAAATAAATAAAGTAAAAACCCAGACATCATTGTCTACAAAATCTGGAGTCAAATAGTAGTTTGGCTTCGAAAATAAAAGGAATTATGTTCATATCCATTAATAAACTGAGAACAGAGGTCTCAGTAGCCTAGTAACCAATAAATAAATAAAAACAAGGCAAACATAATAAAGCAGATTAGTCATATGGGTTTTAAAGAACTAACGATTAATGAATTTCCCAACTAGAATGTAGAAGGTTAAAAAATAAATAAAACAAAATGAGGAAATGAAACAACTCATGTTTGCTTCATGATCTCAATAAGCTTTCTTAAAAGACATATTTTAAAATGGTTGTTTTTCCTTCTTTCCGGTCTTTCTAACAATTATCCCGTCTTTCTTACAGGCAAAGCTTGTATTTCCTTCAACAAAAAGGACTATAGAGGAGCTTTGGCTTATTATAAAAAAGCTCTGCGCACAAACCCGGGATGTCCAGGTGAGACAACTAGTTTAAAGATAGTATCCGGATTGAAATCTACAGCATAACACTGGAATGATGACAACAGATGTGCGGTGGTGGCTCCGGTTAAAATATTTTTTTGGCTGCTGGAACAAACGGAAAAATCTAACTGTTAGTAACGCAGGGTTGTTAATAATGGCTGGTGATTATGTATCACAGAGGTGTCTAAACATTTTTAAATGGGGACCAGAGTCAATGTAGTGGACATACTGTGCCTGGGGACTTAAGCCGTCTCATTCTATTTACTTTTAACAATAGTCATTGTCGCATAGCAGCTTTACATGATCAAAGATCGTGTCCCTGATGAGCAAACTGATGAAGACTGTGGTAAGAAAAAGATGGTAGTAGGTCGAAACCTTAAGAGGACCAAAACTCACCAGAAACCCACCTTCCTATGGCTGAGGAAAAGATATGTGCAGGAATAAAGCAGTCACACTGTGTGTAAGCAACTGTTGCCCTTACAGAATCGCTGGGGTGTCTTCATGAGAAATTGAGAGCATCACCATGGCATTTATCAGTAATAATTATGACAATAAAACATCTGGAATTTTATATTATAACATTACATCCAATATTTTTGCATAATTCTATTTCCAGTACGTCTACTACAATACGACATTTATGTGTAGGGGGGAAACCCCTTTAATTGACTTTAATCAATTAAAGTTAAGCTTTAAGTTACAGCTTCATGTTTAATTACTTATTTAGTTTTTGCCATTTTATTAAATGTGTGCAGACATACAAATTCTTATAAATGACTATAAAGAGAACCTAATTATGAGGAGATTAAAATGGTGTAATTAGTCATGATGAAATTTTGTCTGTGGTTTCCGCTTATAAAACATCAGTATAGAAATGATTATTGACGCTTGTAATGTTTTTCTTTCTCAGCTGAAGTGAGGCTTGGGATGGGTCACTGTTTTGTAAAGCTGAATAAGATTGAGAAAGCTCGATTGGCCTTCAGCCGAGCACTGGAGCTCAACCCAAAGTGCGTGGGAGCTTTGGTCGGTCTCGCCGTCCTCGAACTCAACAACAAAGAGGCAGACTCCATCAAAAACGGTGTTCAGCTCCTTTCCAGAGCCTATACCATCGACCCCAGCAACCCAATGGTGCTCAACCACCTGGCCAACCACTTCTTCTTTAAAAAGGTGGCAAGAATATTGTGTATAATGGACAGTTTTTTTTCTCCTTCTTCTTAATATTGTAATTTTAATCTTGAGCATTTTATATTATGTTCTTTTTTCAGGATTATAGTAAAGTCCAGCATTTGGCTCTTCATGCGTTTCACAACACAGAAGTGGAAGCCATGCAGGCTGAGAGTTGTTACCAGCTGGCTCGTTCTTTCCACGTTCAGGTTAGAACCGTGCTGTAGCTCTCTGAACTTTGTGCAGTGTGAGTTTACATTTGTGAAGCATTTAAATGTGAACTAATTCAATTTTTGTGTAGGAGGACTACGACCAGGCTTTTCAGTATTACTACCAGGCCACCCAGTTTGCCTCGTCCACCTTCGTTTTACCGTTCTTCGGTCTGGGACAGATGTACGTCTACCGAAGAGATAAAGAAAACGCAGCTCAGTGCTTTGAGAAGGTTTTGAAGGCGTACCCGAACAACTACGAGACCATGAAAATTCTCGGTTCGCTTTACGCTACATCAGACGACCAGGAAAAGAGAGATATTGCTAAAGTAATTTTTTTTTAAACTAGCGATTTTTAAGGTGGTTTGAAACAAACAAGCAGTTTAGTATTGATTGGTTGTGTTTCCCTGTTTTAGGGCCATTTAAAGAAAGTAACTGAGCAGTATCCGGATGATGTAGAAGCCTGGATTGAACTTGCGCAGATTCTAGAGCAGACGGACATACAGGTATGGTGGAAGTGTGGAGACTGAGCATAATTACAAAAAATGGACTCTAACTGCCATTTTGTCTTCCACAGGGTGCGCTGTCTGCATATGGCACTGCTACACGTATCCTTCAGGAGAAAGTACAAGCTGACGTTCCGCCTGAGATTCTCAACAATCTGGGAGCTCTGCACTTTCGACTAGGCAACCTTGGTGAAGCAAAGGTATAAATAGATGATTGGGTGAAGGCAGAAGCGAGGAGTAAGGCCTTATATTCACTTCCTTACGTTTACTTGAGGATTTTTGGAGAAATTTTTGTCTTCATTTTACTCTCACTCAAGTTAATTTCTAATCTCAGACTTAGGGGTGTGACTTATTGGTTAGGTTGTTGGACTGATACCAGAAAAATCAGAGTTCGCTTCACTAAGCCATCACTGTAGGTCCTCGAGCAAGGCTCTTAACCCCCAATTGATGAGTAGTACAAAAAGAGAAAAAGAAATGAAGTTTCCTTGGCTACGCGGGTCTTTCCATTCTGGAACTGGAAATTGACTTTCAATTCATTTGATGATATTTCTACTTTACTATCAATTCAATTACATTTTATTTATATAGCGCTTTTTACAATTGATATTGTCTCAAAGCAGCTGTACACAGTGAAGGATTCTGACAGTTTGTCCCTGATGAGCAAGATGGGTGTCCTCTGATGGGAAAACTGAAGGGTTTTCTCCCACAGTCCAAAAACATGTGCATTAGGTTAATTTGGTGATTCTAATTTGCCCATAGAAGTGAATGTGTGTTTGGTTGTCTGTCTGCGTGTGCCCTGCAATTGACTGACAACCTGTCCAGAGTGTACCCCTGCCTCTTGCCCAATGTACTCTGGGATAAGCACCAGCAGATCCCTGTGAAGCTCAAATTAGGGAATAAGTGGTTTGGAAGATGAAGGAATGAAGTAAACATTTGGTGTCCTCTACACCTCTTTGGTTGAAAGTAGGATTAAAGATTTTTCAAATGTAGATGATAAATCTGCTCGTAATCTGGAGCGGGTACAGACTTTCAGATGCTGCTGGTGTCTGCATTCACTTTTGGGTTTCGCGGTTTTAAATGGTTGGACATGTCCATGTTTATGCGGATCGAAGCTTATTAATTGTTTTTAATAAGCACAAGATTGAATTGAAATCTAATCTTGACTTTGTTTCAGCAAGATTGGATATGATTTCATAGCTTTGGATTGAATGGAATGGAACAGGAATTTATTGGTTTAATTGGATTCTTCCCTTTTCACTTTTCTAAATCTTTAAAATATTTTCATTTATAGTTTTTAGGCAGATTCCTTTTCGTGTATTTGCATTGAATCGTATCTGATGTTTTGTGTAAATATTTTACCCATTTTTGTGTTTTTCTACAAAATAATAGAAATACTTCCTGGCTTCTCTGGAGAGAGCCAAAGCAGAAGGTGAGCACGATGAACATTACTACAACGCTATTTCTGTGACCACCTCCTACAACCTGGCACGCCTCTATGAGGCCATGTGTGAATTCCATGAGGCAGAGAAGCTCTACAAGAACATCTTGAGAGAACATCCAAATTACGTTGACTGTAAGAAATCGAGATCTCACTACCTGTTTCCATATTTCTCAAGGTCTCAAGCTTGTGCAATTGTTAAATTCTGATCTTTAATAGGTTACTTGAGGCTTGGAGCAATGGCCCGTGACAAAGGAAACTTTTACGAAGCTTCAGATTGGTTTAAAGAAGCTCTTCAAATCAACCAGGTAGGGCTGATATTTATTTTCCCAGCACCACCAGGTTAGCACTGTTGGGCCCTTAGGGAAGGCCTTTAAAACCCAGTTGCATAAATGAGATAAATGCAAGATTTGGACTGTTGCATCTCTTTTTGCACCTTTTTCACTTATCCAACTTTTAATTAAAAACCCCAGATATTTTTAAATAAATGTTTTTTTGGCTTTGTACTTTTCATTATACTTCGACTAGCTGATGGACGACACTTATTTTTTATAATGTACAAAACAATTACCAGCTTTTTTTGGCGCGCATAATTTTGTTGTGAACATGAGTTTGCTAAAAATAATAAATAAAATCATTCATTCATTCATCTTCTTACCTGCTTATTCCCTAATTCGGGTCACATGGGTCTGCTGGTGCCTATCCCAGCTCACATAGGACGAGAGGCGAGACGGGTTGCCAGTCCATCTCAGGGCAAGACATAAATGAACAACCATTCACACACACATTCACTCCTATGGACAATTTAGAATTACCAATCAACCTAACCTGCATGTTTTTGGACGGAGGGCGGAAACCAGGGTACTCTGAGGAAACCCACGCAAGTGCGAGGAGAACTCGGCATTGAACGATTCCTGGGATTCAAACCTGGAACGTTCTTGTTGTGAGGCGTCCGTGCTAACCACTGTAACAATAAAATAACAATAAATAAAATATATTAAATAAATGTTCGATGTCAATAAAATAAGCTCCACCTCTTCATGATGTCTCTGCATTGGTTTTCAGGATCACCCAGACGCCTGGTCCCTTATCGGCAATCTTCACTTGGCCAAACAGGAGTGGGGACCGGGACAGAAGAAGTTTGAGCGCATCCTCAAGCAGCCGTCTACTCAGAACGACACCTACTCCATGCTGGCGTTGGGCAATGTTTGGCTGCAGACACTACACCAGCCTACCAGAGATCGAGAAAAAGTGTGGCTTTACTGTTTAATGCAGTGCAAGTTTATTCAGACCAGACATTCGGTCTTCTCTGCTTACCGTTTCTCTGATATTGTTTTAGGAAAAGAGGCACCAGGACAGAGCGTTGGCCATTTACAAACAAGTTCTGAGGAATGATTCTAAGAATCTGTATGCTGCCAATGGTATTGGTATGTACTCACGCACCCTTTTAAACACTTACTGGTTGATAGGTTGAGCAGATCAACTACAACCACGTGATATTTAATAAACAGCATTTAAAAAAATTATAATCATCAGGGCGGCACGGTGGTGTAGTGGTCAGCACAGTCGTCTCACAACAAGAAGTTCTTGGGTTTGATTCCTGGGTCGGGGCTCTTTCTGTGCTGAGTTTGCATAGTCTCCTCATGCTTGCTTTGGTTTCCTCCAGGTTTCTCCCACAGTTCAAAAACATGTACATTAGGTTGCGAGTGTGTGTTCGTCTATGTGTGGTCCTGTGATGGACTGGCGACCTGTCCAGGGTGTACCCCTGCTTTTTGCTCTGTGTGCCCTTTGTGACCCTGAATTAGAAAATGAGTGGCTTAGAAGATGAATGAATGAATACAATCGTTATGTTTCTTCACACACACCTTTACAAATTCATTGTAAAGGGTTTCCCATATATATATATATATATATGCGACTTATATTTAATATTTATTTTATCTACATATATTCATTCATTCATTCATTCATTCATTCATCTTCTTACCCATTTATTCTCTAAATCCAGGTCAAAAAATAAAATAAAACTTGAACCACTTGGTGACTATGTATATTTTATAGTTTTGCCCCAATATCAACACCGTTATTTATTGAATAAAAGCTTTACAGTACAGTGTTATTACATTGTTCTTATGGGTATTTATTCATAAGTGACCAACTTGCAGCAAAGTAATTCCAAATTTTTTTACTTGTATATTGAGTGTATATAAAACTTTCAGTATTAAAACCCATTTTGTCTTTTGGTTTAAACTTTAATACGTTTGTTTGTTTTTTGCGTTACCCAGGAGCTGTTCTGGCCCACAAGGGTTACTTCCGCGAAGCGCGTGATGTGTTTGCACAGGTTCGGGAAGCCACGGCGGATATCAGTGACGTTTGGCTGAATCTGGCACACATTTATGTGGAGCAGAAGCAGTACATCAGTGCCGTGCAGATGGTGAGAGATGAACGAGAGTGAGGAAGAACTTTGACCTCGGTCAAAAAAGCCGCTCAATTTTAACGTTTTGACTTATTTTTCATGTTCTAGTACGAGAACTGCCTGAAGAAATTTTACAAGCACCAGAACACGGAGGTGCTACTGTACCTGGCTCGCGCACTGTTCAAGTGCGGAAAGCTGCAGGAGTGCAAACAGATGCTGCTGAGGGTCAGTCAGATTCACCGTCTTCTAATCATTGATCAATTATCATTTCTAGAACGATGTGTGTTGAACTCTATGTAAACCTTCTGTTTTGCCCACATTCACAGCATTTAAACATATTACTAGTCACTATGTTCACACTAACTATTTATATGGTTCTATAAATCTAATGTTCTTAGAGCTGCAGTCTGTAACACTTTTTTTTTTTTTTTTTTGTCATTTACGTCCGTAATTTTAATATAGTCATGGCTTCATCACTCGTATAGCACATTTTGCTATGTTGATTGTTGAGGATGCTGAGATTTTCATTGGGGGTGACAAGGATGGACAGGATTAGAAATGAGTTTATTAGAGGGACGGCGCATGCAAGATGTTTTGGAGACAAGGTGAGGGAGGCTATAGGTTGAGATGGTTTGGACATGTGCAGAGGAGGGACATGCAGTATA
>JAOTRA010000003.1:1108546-1125232 GCA_026260255.1 Pseudolaguvia tuberculata | reverse complement strand
CACTAATACTGTTGGAGCTGAATGAAGAGATTCTCACATTCAAACACAACATTGGACTGGAAGCTTTTACTAGAAGACTGGAGCTTCATCCAATAGGATGATGGGAATCAATCTGGAAGATGATGTATATCGCATGCATTTCTGATGCTCAGGTGACCACCAATTTTTGGCAGATTAGTGTCAATTAATTTAGGGGCTCAAACTATGATTTATGAATATGATCCATCTATATTTGGTCCTTAATTTCTTAAAAACCTGCCACAATTTCTCTCCCCCTCCCCCTCCCAATTCAATCTTTTAAACTATTCGTTTGTTTTCTTACTTATTCCCTAATTTGGGGCCACGGGATTTGTCTATTCCAGTGCACATAGGGCAGGAAACAGGGGTACACTCTGGACAAGTCGTCAATCCATTGCAAAGCTGCACAGATGAACCACCACATGTATGTTTTTGGATTGTGGGAGGAAACAAGAGTACCCAGAGGCAACGCACAAATGTAAAAGTAAACTTTGAAATGTTGAATTTCCGGGATGAGCAATTAAGATTTAACACACTTTACTTTTACTTAAGAAAACAAATTAAAATCGTATTTGCGAACCGGCCGGTTCTACAGAAATCTCCAGTCACATGATCCTGGTGTGCAACTTTTATTGAAAGTTAAGCGAGTGGTACACAGAACATTCAGAGTTCTTCCATCATTACAGTAACACTTTAAATAGTGAAGATTCAACGTACAGACGTAGAACCACCTTCTTCTAACTACAGATAATCAATCAAATCAATCACTTATTCCATGATAGAGTTCAATAAATATCTGTTATAAATGGACGACCGTCTTCAGTTCTCAAAGTTGACATCAGTTTTAATCTTGTTTTAATTTTATTTCATGTTAAAAAAATTACAAGTTTTTCGATTTGGATTGGATTAGCGGTGGCGGCTGCTGCTGCATCTGAAACGGGCCGTGTTTGCTAAAATCCCTGAACTACATGCTGTAAAGAAAAAGGAGGGGGGGAAAAAAAAAAAAAAAAAAAAGACAGTTGTTGAACACATCCCCACATGGCTTTCCTTAGTCACAATCGGATCAGCATAAAGCAAGTACACCGTGGGTTTGATCCCAGCCCCTCCTGAGTCACTCGAGCACCGATACAAAATGGGAAAAAAAAAGAAGACTTAAAATCTAACCCGGGATTTAAACCTGAACCCATCGCTGAAGAGGTAGAAATAAACTGCTGACCGTTTGTAAAAAATAGACGAGGGCGCGGTATTGCAGCGGCGCAGGATACTGATTACAGAGTGCATTTCTGCGCTTGTGCGGTGTTACAGCCGCAGGTAAAAAGCTTTTGCGAATGCGATCTTAAAAATGCAGCTAAAATACATATATTATCTATGAAACCTGAGGGGAAACCCGGCTAATACAGTTTCAGGAGTTTTAAACGCTGTAAGACGTTACATGCTTTAGCTGGCGAAATGGGCGGAGTTTCAAATGTTATGCATGAAGCAACCGGCAAATTAATAAAAAAAAAAAAACCCCCAAAAAACTACAGTATGAGTAACGATACAGCAAGTTTGCGTGGGAGGGAAGGGACGGAGCAAAGCCTGATGTTTGACCCTTTCAGCTCTTCTTGAGTGGTTTCTCAATCAGCCTCTTCTTCGGACTCTTCTTCCTCAGCCGTCTCCAACCAGGTCAGCCACTGGTTTACCTATTAAAAAAAAAAAAAAAAAAACCCAAAACAGAACCACACCTCTTATGAGAACCTGGCCTTAATTCACAAAGAAACCTCCACTTGTTCCTGAATAGTATATTATAGCAGAGCACCGTGACCCCAACCTGGAGAATAAGTGGGTAAGATGAATGAATGAATGAAATACATTAAAACATTCTCTTATTACAATAATAGTATAATTAGTCCTACGGACACCTTTTCAAAGCATTTTTAATGATTTAAACACTGGCATACAGAGGGGAATTAAGTTCAGGGGGTTTTTTTCCTGACACTTCTACCATCATGTTGTAACGTGCAGTAAAATCCGTACCTGAAACAATGCTTTGCCTTTGCCAGGAAACTCTTGTGTAATATCTTCTTTCCATGAAAGGAAGGCCTCCTCTTCGATTATTTCCATATCGTAAAAGTTAACAAAGAATCGCAGCAGCATTCCTGCGAGGAAGAACAGATTTTAAAATAAATAAATACGTTGAAAATCAAAAGTAGTTACTTTAAATATTGCGCTTTGGGTTCCAGACCTTTGGGGAAAGTTTTGGCGTTGCAGTGCACTTGTAGTGCGTATAGAGCGCTGACCTCCAGCTCCACGTGATCGTGCAGGAACTTCTGCAGCACTGGTTTGAAACCGAACAGCAGCTGTTTCTCCTGGTCCAGCTGTTCCTTTGACGGAGAGGACAGCTGCTCGTCGGTTTCATTCAAATACACCTCATGGAATATATACTGCAAAAAGCTAATCAGGAAAAAAAAAATAAATTAATTAAAAGTCACAGTAAATAAAATAAGTCAGTTTTGGCCTGACGATACAGATGAATCACGATATATTTGCATTATGTAATTTATTTCATTTTTTCTTATTTTACAAATTAAGTAGTTTTTCTGGCTGTATGAGTGAAAGACAACTACAGGGGTGGAGGAGAAAGTCTAACGTACAACGAGGGCTTTAAATAGAAATCATTTTAAAACGTTGCTTAAATATGCAGATACTAGAGGTTAAAAATCATCTTCCGCTGTGGTGACCCCTAACAGGAGCAGCCTCTTCTCCACACTACCCTGTCCACTACATCTGCCTACATCACCCCAACTACCTGTATACCATTCCTTCACAACCTTGATCTTCCTCTTTTCCTCCTTCCCGGCACCTCCATCCTCAGCATTCTCCTACCAATATACTGCATGTCCCTCCTCTGCACATGTCCAAACCATCTCAACCTAACCTCTCCCACCTTGTCTTCAAAACATCCTACATGCCCCGTCCATCTAATAAACTCATTTCTAAACCTGTCCATCCTAGTCACCCCCAAACTCAACTCGATAAAATATTATGGAAAAAAAATCTTGAATGGTTGGACTGCTGATCACAAAATCACGGGTTTACTTCTCACAGCCACTAAGCTACCACATCTTTGCCCCCGAGCGAGATCCTAAACCCTCAAATGTTTGATGTTTACAAGTTCAAATGTATTGTTACAAGTTGGAAAAAACTATCAGAAGCAAGAAATACTAACCTGGTCATCAGAATGTTAACAAAACCCTTATCAGTGTGAAGTTTGGGTGAGATGTTGTCCTTGATCCACTTATAGATGGTCTGGGGTGCTGGGTCTGCTTTAATCTGCTTCAGCAGCTCCTTTTCCAGTTTCATGAGCGGGAACAGGAAGCTCAGACCCTTCCCTTCTAAAATCTCCAACATACGGTCTTTGTTTTGGTCTATTTCTGCAAACACAGGATCAGTGTTATTTATTTTATTTTATTTAAAAAGCATCATCTATGATGTGCTGCAGAAAAATGCTTGTAGGTTCTGGAGAGAATATAAACGGGTACCTGGCAGCATCTTCTGCATGTTTAATTTGCTCTGCTGGAACAGGTCAGCGAGCCACTCCTTATCCTGCAGCTTAGCTGTTTGCTGCAGGCAAAGCAAGAAGAGAGGGAAGTGTATACCGTTCTCCAGCGGATAAGCCAAGTCTGCGATACTCATGAGGTCGTCGATGATGGCACGCGCAGCAAACTGGGCCAGATAGGACTTTACCAGAGGAATGTCACCCTCAAGCTTGGGACACTGGTCCAAAACGTTAAGGAAAGCCTACGGTAATGAACACCAGGGAATGTCATTTCGTTGCTTAACATTTTAGGGGAGAAAGGAATGATTAGATAGTCAGAATACAAAAAACCCACCTGCATGAAGTTCTCACTAGTGATGAGGCCTTCAGTACGCAGAGCACGGAACAGACAGCTAATATGCTCCTTGTCGTCATCAGAGCTGTCCAGCGAGCATATGATCATCTTACTCAACATCTCAGACAGGAAGTGTTTAGGCGCCTTCATCTCCCTCACCCCGTTCACAGCATCACTGATTTTCTTGTTGCTCAGATACTCTTTAATAACAATTTCCTACAAGACAGACAGGTCATGCCTATGGCTTTGCAAGTTATCAAAAATGACTATTGCCAGGTTTTGCACTTTATAATATATGGTAAAAGTTTTAAGTTGAGGCAGATTGTAAGATATCTGCCTTGCGCATCTGCTGCTGACGATTTGGTGCCAAAACGAATGAGCACGGGGAAAAATGTATTTATGTTGGTTGTATCATTTTTAAGATACAATATTGCATAATATACATCATACCAAGATGCACACCATACAAAACTAAAATAGCCAAGGACAATAAATAGTTAACGCCTCTTTAATCAAATCAAAGTGCACAATGTACAAAAAGTGTTCTTGTCAAAAGGAACAGCCCAAGAACGTCTTAAGATACGCACAGTAATCCTCAGCAGTTCCTCCTTGCTCAGTGCAGGTTTCTTGCTTGTCTTCTGTGGTTTCTCTTGAATGGGTGGTGGATTTGCCTTTAGGCCGAGCTGTGGAGGCTGATAAAATGAAAGAAAAAAAAAAGGGTCATGCACACAATTTTTTATTGTGAAACTATGTGGAGTAGAAGACCTTTGGTAAAACCAGCACCTGTCCAAGTGGTGGTGTGGATGTGCGTGGAGGCTGAGCGCTGGGAGGAATCATGTTTGGAATCTGAGGCTGCAGCTTTGGCACTTGGGATTTGTTCAGAAGAAAAGACTGGGCCGGTCTGAGACTAACCTGTAGAATCGCATAGAATAAAAATGAAATCAGAAAGGAGGACATTAGCTGCTTTAAGTAATCGGAATGAATCTTTTTGTTACCTCATCAGCATTGAGCAGCCCTTTTTTGCTGAAACGTGACGGCATGTCTTTGGACTGAGCTTGCTGCTGATTCTGGTTCTGAAAGAGAGTCTAATCGATGTACAAAAATCAACTTAAACGTTCCACAATACTGAAATGCACAAATTAAGACATCAGCTTATACCTGATTGGGCTTCATGAAAGGCTTGTCAAACTGAGACTGAGGAACAGGAGTCATGTGGCCACTGTGGCCATTGAAAAGCGGGTTTGTGCGATGACGCCCCATGGTGGGGGAATACCGGTCTTGAATCACCCCAGGTCCAGTTCCAATCCCACATCCTAAGAACAAACAATGATCATGCCTGCCATGTTCTATAAGATCTTTAGGATGGTTAAAACAGATTGCAAGTTATAAAGATATACAAAAGTGTCTCGCTGTACACAGGAACATCCACCAGAGAATTTGCATAAAAATCATGCAGGGTTTATAAACAGCCACCAAAAGAATGTTCATTTTCCAACAGTGGGTCTGACTGTTACAGTTGGATCAATGCAACAATTAAAAAAAACACAATTCACTTTAATGTATGGAAGAATATCCAATATAAACTGAAAATTCTGGTTAATATTTATAATTATTAGCCAAGTTTTTATATATAGTGTTTATATAGTGTACTGGTGAAATCGTAAGCCAAATACAATAACTGTTTGACAAGATAATCTGCCTGGCCAAAAGAAAAAGTCTCGACCTGGCTGTAACTAAGCATAAGATCTGAGGTTGGTCTGCAGTTGGTCAGGTGGAGGTTCAGTAACAGTATGTGCTCAGAGTGAGATCAGCTCACTACCAGAATATACTGGATGACCAGGTTATTCCCATCAACGGATTTTTAATTCCCTGATGGCACGTCCATGTTCCAAGATTCCAATGCCAGAATTCATCAGGCTCAAATTGTAAGAGTGTGATTCAGGAAGCATGAGACATCATATTCATACATGAATTGGCCACCACAGAATCCTGACCTTAACCCTACAGAGAATTTTTGGGATGTGCTAGAGAAGGTTTTGCATAGCAGTCAGACTCGACCATCATCAATGCAAAATCTTGGTGAAAAAAATACAACATTGGATGGAAATAAAACTTGACAATGCAGAAGCTTATAGAAAAACACCATAGCGAAATCAAAGCTAAAGTCAAATATTACAGTATGTGACCTTTTTTTGGCCAGGCAGAGCAAATAAAATTATTATTATTTTTAAATAGTCGCATACCAAACGAACAAGAGTGCTAATCCGTTTATTCTGCTGGTTCATGTTTAGGTTGACGTCACCTTATTGGTGGTACATTTTACGACTGCTGCCTCTCAAATGGGCAAGTTTAAGCAAGTTGACTTGCAAAAAAAGTTACCTGGCTTTATTTTGTTTATTACCAAAAGGTAGTGAGGTTAGGTGTTACACAGAGTACCACAGGAGAGAACAGTGTTTACCTGGCATTTGTCCAAACATTTCAGCCAAACTCCCGAGAACCTCCCTGCATAGACGAGCTGGCAAAAATGGGTTTTCTTGAAAGAAGTCGTTTCTCATTCCTGGAGTCATAGCTGGAATGAACACACCCAAATCCTAAAACCAAGAGCGAGAAATGATGAGTCATCGGTTCTTCTAATCGCTTTCAATGAAATAAAAACATGTTAACAGAGCACAGACCTTAACGGCATCCTGGCGGACCTGGTTGATAGTTTTGGGTCCGTTATCGATGAAAGCTTTCCGAGGCACCCAGTTGTTCTCACGCAACTCTGAAGTATCCTGCAGCAGAAAACGAATCCTGGCAGGCAAGTCCTTGTTATTCATTAAGGATCGCATACGACTGAAATACTGGTTCATTAAAGACTGTAAAAGAAGAGTTTCAGTGTTACAAGATGGAAAATAATCACAAACAAATTTCTGGGTTTTTTTTGTTTCTTACCTTGGCTTTGTCATGATCCAGTCTTGGCCCCACAGTCCTCATTATCTGACAGAGGCACTCCAAATCCTCCCCCATATCCTCAAGTTGGACTCTTTTCTTCTTTTCCAGAAGCTACAGTTGTAATTGGGGAAACAAATAATGAACAAACCTTCCCCTCAACCACTTCCTTTTAGTTTTTGTTTTTCTTTAAGGAAAAACTTACTGTTTTGATGCATTTATGAAGGATAGACTCATGAATGAGATCAAGTTTTCCAAGCTCCCCAATGAATTTGATGTTGCCCAGCATCTTGATCTTGGCAATGGCACGCTGCTCCTCCTCTTCAGAGGTAAGAGGACCATCTGCCTTGTCATAAACTGAAAAATATCAAAAGGAATGCGTTCATTAAGGTAACAGCAATATTACAAATTAGTAAAGTCATCATGCCGTTGCAAATAGAAATAGGTAGGAAAAAAAAAAAGAAGGGTGCTAGATGTCCTGCAATGTAATCTTTATTTAGCCTCTGAATTTGCCTCTACAGATCTTTGCTTTTTGCTCTGGAAAAGAAATCATTTATTTTCTTGCCAATTAAGAATGTTAATAAACTAAGTCAGAATGTATCTGCTGCTTATATGTAAACACACTTACTATCAACATTTCTGGTGCGGTTTTCAAATTCATCTTGAAGCTTTGTAATCAGAAGTCGTCTGAATGTCTGGAATACATGAACACATGACAATCATTCAGAAATCTTCACAGGAACCATTAAAAAGGGTGTACTTACAGTGCTCTGCTTTTGTGATGACTGAATCTCAGATGGTTGGTTATCAAAGTTTGGAGCATCCTCTGCCAGACGCAGACATAGCTGAGCATATAGCGAGCTATACTTGGGCTCTTCGAGGGCTTTGTCTACAATCTACTTGAAGGAATGACACCAAAATGAAATATTTTATATTCACTAAACTGAACGATCAACAAAAGCCGTGAACACTCACCAGCAAGATGATTCCTTTGAGGACGAGTTTTGAATCCACGCCCACATTTAGAAGCTCAAGGCATAGCTTATCAAACTTCTCAGGAGTCAGTTTATTGAGTATGCTGCAGGAGGAACAATTTTTAATACATCAAAACCTAAAATGATGACAAAAAGCTCTTAGAAGTGAATAAGAAGGACAACTCACCCTCTCACTTTTCTGAAGATTGCATCATGATGTTCTTTTTCGTTTGAGGAGCTGGCATCTCGTCTAGTGCTTCGTGAAGGAACCCATTTCTGAACGCTAGGCCCTGGGGATTTCCCCGAGAGCTCGCTGACAAAGCAAAACAAAGCATCAATCTCAGTGAACATGCCTGATGTTTACCCACAGTACTGGTTGATTCTCACAACTGATTGGTCGAGTAGTACTTGAACAGCAGGTTGTACCGCAGGATGGCTACATGGGGAAAAACATCCCACCAGTTTTCCCACCAACATGACAATGTGAACATCATCAGTCTAGTTAATGCCAAAAGTTAAATATAGCTGTTATAAATCGAACAAAAGCAGAACTGCAGATGGATCCTTAGTTGGAAGCTGTACAACACAAAAAAACGCTATTCATTAATAAAATCGCCATTGAGTTTTATTTAAACTGGTAAAACAGACCAGAACCTCGATTCCACCATGCCCATAAGGGTGATATTTTCTGACCTGTCAGTTTCTTTAACGTAATGTTATAAACACACCTGTTGACGGCAGTCGTGGGACAGTGCTGAAGCGCACCTTGACCTCCTCCGGTAGAAGCACTGTAAAACCACAGGCACAGAAATTATACCATTAATGCAGATCACAAAATTTGCTCAAAGACAACTCTGCAGCAAGTAGAAGTTCAGTGGTGGACTGCTGATCAGACCATGAGCTCAATATCTCCCAAGCCAAGTTGGGGTCTAAATTTAAAGAATCCATCAGATTTCCTGATTCAGTGCAAATTACAATATTCCTATACAACTGAGCAAACAGTTGTGAATCGAATCCACCAATCGGCAGTCCACCGTGCTACCAGCCTACTAGGCCTTAATCCAGGACCCTTTGACGCACAACAGCATAAGAGAAATGCACATTGTTCCAGACAAGGAAATAAGATAAATAGCAGAAATTTAAAGGGTAAGGAAATGGCAGCATATTGTTAAACATGTTGGACCGCTAATTGGAAGGCCGCCAAGTTACCAGTGCTGGGCCCCTGATCAAGGGTCTTAACCCCCCAGATCATCAACTCTATAAAGAGACCAACGTAAGTCGCTCTGGATTAAGAAGTTTGTCAAAGGTTGTAAATGTGCCAAAAGAAAATGAAAAATCAATAACCTGAAACGAGAAGCACCCCCCTCTGCAACCACACTCTCCACTTTGGCGGCTTGACAACGAAGGACAGTTGAAAAGAATAATGATGAAAGGATGGGGTGGAGAAACACGATCTGAAAGAGAATTAAAGGGGAAGAATGTAACCAAACAACTTGTTGGTGAATCCTCCCCCCCTGCAATTACACAACAAACTGATCCACGATCAAATCCCACAATATATTTAAACACCTCATGTCCCTCTGAAAACTATTCAAAGAATCAATCACAAGATTCTCATTAAACTGTTGAAAATATCGAGCTGGGTGATGAGTTAACTTATCTACGATCAGCACAGGGCCTCTATAACCAGACAAAGGCTTTTTCTAATCCAGTTGTGGCTCGGATGTTAGGGGTGGGAGAACACTGGGATGGGACACGAATCTACATCCTCTGGGGAAAGATTATTAACATCTGGATGTTTTATAACCTATATTCTCGCCTCTTTAGAATGAAATACAAACAATAGGAATAAAAATGGCAGGCCTCTAATTAGCTTATTAGCTTTTTGCCCTAACCTTCTAACAGGATGTTTTCGGTCTTTAAAGTTCTGGATCATCTATACTGGTTCACAAAACTGAAAATAAATAAAGAAAATCAGATCTACTTATATATTTTACTTGCTTTAAATGACGATTTAGCAAATTGCTGTGACAAGCCGCCATCTTTTTTAAGGCATGGAAATATATAATTTGTTTTTAAAACACAAGTATATCTTTTAAACTCTTATTAAAAACAAACTGTGACTGACAGACGATATTTAGAAATATTTATTAATAATTTCTTTGTTCAAACGGTTGAACAGAGAGCTAACAGTCGTTTCCAAACTGGCGCATGCGTTAAACAATCTAAAGAGCTCCCAAACGCAAACAATAAATGAAGTGAAAATAATTACCTTCCTTAAAAGACCGTCAGTTTTGTCGTGGTTCTTACTTCAAAAAAAGAGAAAAAAATCACAGGAAATAAATTATTTAAACGTTAACTTGGTATCGCCCCAGGAGCTGAGCAAAGCTAGGCTAGGCTAAGCTAATGTTAAAAGGACTTGGGGGCTGATGCTAATGGATTAGCTGATGCTAATGCTAAGTTCACCGGTAAGGAGGGCCACCGTGCGCCGTCTGCGGACTGACGTCAGCGATAGGAACTATTTTATTCGCCAGATCTACCGAACTTGCTGGTTGTTACGTCAATAACATTTTTGTATTAGATGTCACAGTGGGCGGGGCTTCGTTATAGCGCTATAATGGCTAATGAATATGTTAATAATTAAATATCATTAGCAAATATTGTGAATAGTTAACAATTTGAGTTGATGAAACACGATAGTTTAAATTGAATTAACCTAAATATTATTCGTTTTTTGGTTAAGATTTGGAATCAGTTAGTTGAGGTTTTATTATCATTCATTCATTAGGACAGGCGTGTACGCAGGGGTACACGCAGGGGATACACCCTAGACAGGCCGCTTGTCCATAATTCTTGTCACTGAACGTAATGAAATCTCATATTGGGATCACTAGATGGCGCCAAAGATCATTTATTTGACTTCAATAAACACTAGTAGTCAATATTACCCCAGTCATGTAACCATAGCTTTAGACAGAAGGCACGTCTGATGAAACGCCCTCGCTCTACTATCACTATACTGACACCTTACTATCACTCTACTATCACTCTACTATCACTATACTAACACCATACTATCACTATACTATAAATATAATAATCATTATACTATAACAATACTACCACTATACTACCCCTATACTAACACTATAAATATACTATCACTATGCTAACACTATACTGACACTATACTATCACTATAACATAAATAGGCCAACACTATACTGACAATATACTATCAATATACTGGCACTATACTATCACTATACTATCACTATACTACAACTATACCATCACTATACTATAAGTATATTATCACTATACTATCACTATACTGCCACTATACTATCACTATACTAACACTATGCTAACACTATAGTATAAATATACTATAAATATACTATCACTATGCTATAACTATACTGCCACTATACTATCACTATAACATAAATAGGCCATCACTATTCTATAGTATAAATATACTATAAATATACTATCACTATACTATCACTATACTGACACTATACTGTCACTAAACCATACTTATACTATCACTATGCCGTCACTATACTAACTATGCCATCACTATACTGACACTATACTAACCCTATACCATCATTATACTATAACTATATTATCACTATACTATCACTATACTGACACTATACTATCACTACACTAACACTATACCCTCACTATACTATAACTATACTACCACTAAACAATAAATATACTATCACTATATTAACACTATACCATAATTATACTATCACTATACTGACACTATACTATCACTATACTAACACTATACCATAACTACACTATCACTGTACCATCACTATACCATGAGTATACTATCAGTATGCCATCACTATACTATAATTTTTTTTCTGTCCTTAGGCTACTCCAGTTAGAGGTTGTCACAGCAGATCATTCCTGTGATCACTCCTGCGATTCGCACATTTGACTTTTACGCTGAATGCCCTGTACAAATGCCAAGATTCACCAATTTGCCTATTGTACATGTTTTTGGACAGTGGGAGAAAACCGGAGAAGCCCACACAGGCATGGGGATAAAATGAAACCTCCACACAAAAAGACCCTCGACCCGGGAATCGAACCTGGGACCTTCTTGTTGTGAGGTGACCTTGCTAACCACTACACCACCACCCCGCCCCACCCCACACCACCCCGCCCCGCCCCGCCCCAATCCCACCCCCCGCCCGCCCCGCCCCACCCCACCCCTATACTATAACTATACTATAACTATACTGACACTATACTATCACTATACTAACATTATACCATCACTATAATATGACTATACTATAACTATACTATCAATATAACATAACTATAAAATCACTATACTATCACTATACCATTCATTCATTCATTCATTCATTCATTCATTCATCTTCTGCGCCTATCCCAGCACACGAGAGGCAGGGGTAATCCCTGGACGGGTCGCCAGTCCATCTCAGGGCAACACATAGACAAACAACCAATCACACACACACACATTCACTTATTCTGCATGTTTTTGGAGAACATGCAAACTCAGCACAGAAAGATCCCCAGCCCCGCTTTCGAACCCGGGACCTTTTTGTTGTGAGCGTGCTAACCACTACGCCACCACCAATACCTATACCATCACTACACTATTACTATACTATCACCATACCATCTCCATACTAGCACTATACCATAACTATACTTTTACTATACTATCACTATACCATCTCTATATCATTCATTCATTCATTCATTCATTCATTCATTCATTCATTCATTCATTCATTCATTCATTCATTCTTTCACTCATCTTCTTACCTGCTTATTTCCTTCGGGGTCACAGGGGTTTTGCTGGAGCCTATCCCAAGTGGCAGGGCTGGATCACCAGTCCATTGCAGGGCCACACATAGACAATAACCACTCACACACACATTCCTTCCTATGGACAATTTAAAATCACCAATTAATCTAATGTACATGTTTTTGGACTGTGGGAAAAAACCGAAGTACTTGGACAAAACCAACGCAAGCACAGGGAGAACATGCAATTTCTGCACAGAATGATTCCCGGTCCGGGAATCGAACCAGGGTCCTTCTTGTTGTGAGACGGCCGTGCTAACCACTACGCCACCACACCGCCCTTGTGAATGAAGTTTGATAATATAATCGATGAAAACATTTCACCTTATTCTATTCCAGTCTGGTGGCTGGTGGATTCACAATCATTCAGGCTATTTCTACACCCACCCACCCACACACACACACACACACACACACACACACACACACACACACACACACACACACGCTCCAAAACTACTTGAAAAGGCAATTTCTGAAATCCCTCTTTGTTGACTTTGTTGGCTCCTGCTGCTGCACTCGCCCCTGCGGCTTCTCTTAACAATGACATGTCGGTTCTTTAACAGGAGGTTATGGTTATACACTGCTGTTTGTTCTGTATAAACAAATCCCTCATTATTAGAACCTTTCAGGGTGAATGAATCCTAAGAAACATTCATTCATTCATCTTCAAACCGTTTATTTCTTTATTATAGACCACTAGAGCTCTTTTCAGCAGACATAAGGTGAGTGTTTATTTAGTTTATTTAGTAGACACTTTAACTAACTAAGTCACAGCACCACCATAGCACTACATAGCGGTGTCTTGTCATGGGATTTTCCTCCTTATTGTCATTGGTTGATTGGTTCCTCATTGTCTTTAGGTGTTTTCCTCTAATTAGATCGTGTGACTTGGTCTTGCTGGTGGTTTCTCGAAAGCTTATTATTCATTAGGTGTACATGATTATACAACATATTTTTCATTCATTCATTCATTCATTCATTCATTCATTCATTCATTCATTCATTCATTCATTCATCTTCTAACCCACTTTTTCCCTAATTCGGGATCACAGGGATCTTCTGAAGCTTTTCCCAGCACACATAGGGCAAGAGGCAGGGGGTCACCCAGGACAGGTCACCAGTCCATCGCAAAGCAACACATAGACAAACAACCACACACGTTTACACTCACTCTTATGGTATTTAATTTCGAATCAACCTAATGTTTTTGGACTATGGGAGAAAACCTGAGTGCCCAGAGAAACACAGAGACATGCATACTCCTCACAGAAAGACCTCGAAATCGAACCCAAGACCTTCAGGTCATGAGGTGACCATACTAAACACTACGCCACCCGTGCACCGTACTAGATATAGTTAAATGTCTTCGTTTCTGTCACACTTCGGAAGGTTGGGGTCAAAGTGCAGGGTCAGCTATGGTCCAGCTGGACCAGGAAGGGTTAAGGGGCTTGCTCAAGGACCCAACAGTGGCAGACTTGGTGGTGCTTATGCTTGGGGCTTGAACCCAGGTCTTCCTGGTTTTCCTTGCCGATGGAGGGGCCCAAATTTTCCTTGCCGGTAAGGGGGCTTGAAGCCAAGTCATCCTGGTCTCTCGCTTAACAACTCAGCACCTGAACCATTTGGACCACCACTGCTCTGCTTTTATTACTTGCGTTGTTTGTTCTTTGTTTTGTTGGATGTCTCCGATGTTTTTCTTTTTTCTTGACACCCACACACGTAACAGAATAACAATAAAGCTCCACATGAATCTGGGACGCGATTGAAGGTCACTGCTGGTTGTACAACAGAAAGAGAAACAAGGTTTTTCCAAGAAATTCCTAATGTAATTCCATTGTAATATGTGCTTAGTGCAGTCACAGCATAGTATAATCTGATTTAAGGGCAGGTTAGCTATGCTGTTCAAGCTTTCCAAAATTGCATTTAAGTACTTTTGGGTTACGTGAGTATTTCGTGAGAAAAAAAAGATGTCCTAACATAGACGTAGTTTATTTATAGGTAGTACAAATGAAATTCGGGGCGGCGCGGTGGTGTAGTGGCTGGTACAGTCACCTCACAACAAGAAGGTCCCGGGTTTGATTGCCAGACAAGGGGGTTTTCTGTGCAGAGTTTGCATGTTCTTCCTGTGCTTGCGTGGGTTTCCTCCTTGTACTCCGGTTTCTTTGCACAGTCCAAAAACATGTACATTAGGTTGACTGGTGACTCTAAATTGCCCATAGTTGTGAGTGTGAGTGTGTGCAGGTACTTGTCTATGTTCGTGTGGCCCTGCGATGGACTGGCCCTATGTGCAAAGGGATAGGCTCCAACAAAACCCCAGTGACTCAGAACTATTGCATAGAAGACGAATGAATGAACATACCGTTTCATGTTGTTTAGTTCTTGTGTTCTTCTTTGTGTTGGATTAGCTTAAGCTGTTAGCTAGCTAGCTGGCTAAGCTAATCCTTGTCTTGTCCCTGATTGCATCATGTTTCCTGTTGTGTTGTTGGTGTCTTGTCGTGATTGGTTGCTGATTGATTGAGTTCAGGTGTGTCCTGTGTTTATGGTTGTGTCTGTGGTGAAAGTATGGAGGTTTTTAATAGGATCCACCAATTTGTCCTAAGTCTCCACCGGTTAGGTTTTATATTTCCTTTTTGGAGAAAGTGAATCTCTGCCATTCCGCAATTTCACAGTCTATCAGTAGAAATGAAAGAACATACAGTCTCATTTAAGTGAAAGTTTATTTCTTTTACATTTTTAAACTTTAATACTGATTCTTAAATTTTTTATGTGGGACCATTAAAAATAAACGCTCCACTAATGCGCACTTAACGTAAATGGTGTCAGCATTTTCCATCTCTTGCAAAATGAAGGACAAGAACAAACCCGTTGGCTCTAGATGGCCTCTTTAAGGAGGCACAGAATGTCTCATTCATTCATTACCTGCTTATTCCCTAATTTAGGATTTGCTAGAGCATATCCCAGCACACATAGGGCGAGAGACACTGGTACATCCTGGAAAGGTTGCCAGTATATCATAGGGCAACACATAGACAAACAGCCACACTCACATTCACTGCTATGGGCAAATTGGAATCACCAATA
Source organism: Pseudolaguvia tuberculata (assembly GCA_026260255.1). NCBI lineage: Eukaryota > Metazoa > Chordata > Actinopteri > Siluriformes > Sisoridae > Pseudolaguvia > Pseudolaguvia tuberculata. The sequence continues at coordinate 1,109,481 of JAOTRA010000003.1, read as the reverse complement.
TAATCACAAACATACATGAAATCTGCATCAACAGTGGCAGACTTGGCAGTGGGGTTTGAACCCAGGTTTTCCTGGTTATCCTTGGCGGTGGGGTTTAGACCCAGCTTTTCCTGGTTTTCCTTGGCTGTGGTGGAGCCTATCCCAAAAAACATAGGGTGAGAGGCATTACACCCTGGACAGGTCGCCAGTCCATCGCAGGACCACACATAGATGATCAACCACACACACTCGCTCCTGTAAATTTAGATTCATCAATCAACCTAATGTACCCAAGTTTTTTGGACTGTGGGAGGAAACTGGAGTATCTGGAGTAAACCCATGGTTTCTAATGATAATCTTTCTTCTGAGAAAAATATTCATGTGTGTGTATTAGATACTCAGAAACTTGGAATTGGAATTGCAGCTTTAGATGCAGAATTTGTGTTTCAGTAAGAGATTCATGGAACAGTTTTGATCTTAGTCATACACACACACACACACACACACACGCACGCACGCATGCACGAAAAGCACGCACGCACGCACGCACGCACACACAGATCCTCGGGTCACTGAGAATAAGATGTGGATAAATAACTCAGACTTTGCTGTTCTGCTACAGTGCCCTTGAGCGACACACTCCAACACCTGCCTTCGCCCCTAAAGTGCCAGCTCCGTGTGTGTGTGTGTGTGTGTGTGTGTGTGTGTGTGTGTGTGTGTGTGTAGCAAATAAAAGAACTCCATCGTGTATTTTTAGATTGATATTCTGTCCAGAACCAAAACAAATCCATATAGAAGCATAATGAGAACATTAATTAAAATTAAATGTTCACTAGTTTCTTGTTTACAGACATCTAAAAAATGTTTCCATTTGCATTCGATTGTGTGTGTGTATGTGTGTGTGTGTGTGTGTGTGTGTGTGTGTGTGTGTGTGTGTGTGTGTGTGTGTGTGTGTG
>JAOTRA010000003.1:1067512-1083417 GCA_026260255.1 Pseudolaguvia tuberculata | reverse complement strand
CTCTTCTCCATCCGCTCCACCCTGCCTGAACTCTTTTCTTCACTTCTCTAACGCACTCTCCATTACTTTGCACTATTGACTCCAGGTACTTAAACTCTTCCACCTTCACTACCACTTCTCCCTGCAACCTCATGTAAATGTATGTGTATCGTGCCAAAAACAGCTGCCGCTTATGTTGACGTTAGGTTTTTGAGATGAAATACCGCCATCTAGTGGCGAAGTTTTGAAATGTGTTGCTACCTGCAATTCCGTTCAGTCTATCGGGGGGCGGTGCTATTCATTAAACAGCAGTTTCGCGGAGCTTCTCTGCTGATAAGTTGCTGGAATAATCGCTTCGTCTTATTAAATTCGTTTGGAATGTTTTTAAGCACAAAACAACATAAAAACAAAATACTATACAAAAGTTAATTTAGCTCCTAGTTGTTATTTTTCATGGTGTGTGTGCGTGCGTGCGTGCGTGCGTGCGTGCGCGCGCGCGCGACTTTATTGAGCTGCGAATTTTATCAACCTTTTTTAAGCTTTGTGTGTAAACATTATCAGTGTTCTGAATCCTGTGGTGAATATGGGGAATTCTTATTTATTTGGACCTCGAGTGTGTAATCGGCCCCCAAACTGCTGTTTAATAGTTAATGCGGCCCCTGGGCTGAAAAGTTTGGACACCCCTTTAGTACTATTACGCTTTAGATGTCCCAAGGTTGAATGGTTTTTGTGATCTTTGGGTCAAACACTTCCAAAAACATTCCATAAGAACATACAAACACCTAATTTAAAAATAATCTTTCAAAGTACACTATTTCTACTTACTAGGTATGTCAATAAGGTGATGGTGCAGGATCTGGAGACAGGACAGATATGGCAATTTTTGTGCAACTCATGGTTGGCCATTGATCTGGGTGACTGCACCTTGGAAAAGGTGATCTCGATAGCATCAGAAAATGACTTGAAAGGTTTCCGGTGAGTAGCGTTATGTTTATTTGTAGAACCTTTTTAATAACATACAATATGGGGTTGTAAATATTGTACACATTTATAAGATTGGGTGGCACGGTGACTAGTACTTAGCACGGTTGCATCACAACACGAAGGCTTCTCTGGGGATCTTTCTGTGTGGAGTTTGCATGTTCTTCCTGCACTTGTGAAGGTTTCCTCTGGGTACTCCGGGTTCTTCCCACAGTCCAAAAACATGAAAATGTCAATTGGTGATTGTTTGTCAATGTGTTGCCCTGCGATGGACTGGCGACCCATCCAGGGTGTGCCCCTGCCTCTCGTCCTATGTGAGCTGAGATAGGCACCAGCAGAACTCCAGCAGAATGAATGAATGAATTTATATGGTCCACCAAGGTTCAAACTGGATTATAAGTTTAGGGTAGGATTCATTTGGGTTCTAGAGTTTTGTTTGGCTGTCAAAATATGCAAGTGTATTAATTGTGTATTTCCCAATAAATATCCCTATTTAATAACGCTTCTTTTTGTTTTCTCCCTCTAGTAATCTGTTTTTCGCAAAGACAGCCAAAGACTTGTGTGATGGCCACATCTGGTACTCCGTCCTCAATCGACCTGCTAACAGCAATTTCACTCGAGTGCAACGTGTCTCGTGCTGTTTCTCCTTGCTGCTTTGCACCATGCTAACAAGCATCATGTTCTGGGGGGTTCCCAAAAGCCCCTCTGAGCAAGACATGGAATTAGGTACTGATATCTATGGATGTTAATTTATTTATCCTTTGGTAGCTGAATTAAACCACACAGTATAAGTAGTGGATATGTTTTGAAATATCTCCTCCTTTACTTGAAGGTACAATACGTTTCAACATACAACAAGTGATGATCGGCATCCAAAGTTCGATTATTATGTTCCCTGTCAACCTCTTGATTGTTTCAATATTCCGAAGCACCCGGCCGCGGAAAAAGCAAGACGTAGCCATAATTCAGGACTCCAAATCCGAATCTCCTAAGCAGCAAAAAACACTTGCAGAAAAATGGCGCATTCAGGCCGACATCACTGTTGACATTGTTGTCAGAGTAGGTCTTTTTTTTTCATCATTATGTTTCCAAATCTGGGTTTAATTTATGCACAGAAAACATTCCTATTATTTTGTTGCCTAACAAGGCTTAGTTAAAATAAATTTTTGTTCTCAGGAAATAAAACAAATCATTTGCGCTCTGGCTAAAGCCGTAAAGTATCCAATCCCAGTTACAGCCCAGGAAAATGAACCAACAGACATCTGCACTTTATTGTTTGTCCTGGAGGACATAATTCGGCAGCAGAATTTTACTGTGAGCAAATTTTATGTGGAAGATACTGAAAATGATCCCTTCGTAGTGTACAAGCTCTACCGGCACTATCTCTACAAACAGCTCTGGAATATGGAAAAAGTGTTGAGAATGCTGGGTCCTTGGCAGTTTTCTAAGCCAGAGAATTACATACAGGCTGTACTCCACGTCCAAGGAATTAAACAGCTGCTCGAACCATATCTCCACTCCTACCCCCAGGTCAACAATGTCTTAATAGCTGATGAGGAGGAAAAGAAAAAGTGCTATCAAAAAGGCTTTCCCTGGTGGTTTGTGTTTGTGGGTTGGATTCTCGTTCTAGCCACTAGTGGTGTGTCGGCATATTTCACCATGATGTATGGGTTGACCTACGGGAAAGAGCGCTCCATCAGCTGGCTCATTTCTATCTCAGTCTCGTTTTTCGAGAGTTTATTTGTCACCCAACCTATAAAAGTAAGATCTATGTACACTGATTGTACTTACAACTAGCTGCTTATTTTATTATTTTATTATCTTTTTAATGAAATGTTTATACAACAGGTTCTCGGATTTGCGGTCTTCTTTGCTCTATTGGTGAAAAACATTAAAAGTAACGATGAAAATTATTTTCGCTTGTTGAAGGACTTAACACTTACCTACTCAGGTATATCAGAAATTACTGCAAATGTTAAAGCCTACAAAGGCTGAAACACTCAATCATTATCTCTGTAAGAGTTTTAAATGAAAAATATACATTGAAATAAAAGCTACACATCTGTCTACAGATGATCCTGATGATGTTCGCATTTCAAGAAGGGACAGCACATGCAACTACTACCAGCCTCCTCCTGCTGCTGACATTGAGAAAATGAAAATAAACTATTTGAAAAATCAGAAAGCTTTTGCTTTATTTAAGGAGATCTTTAGTAAGATATTAATCTGACAATTTTTTTTTTATATCCCAGATTTTTTTTATATCCCTTTTTTTAATTATGTCCATCTCCTCTACAGTTTACTTCGCGTTTCTGTGTGTACTACTCTTGACGACATACGGTCAGCGTGATCCAAATGCTTATTATCTCAACCAGCACATTGAGCAACGTTTCAGCAACGGTATTTCTGACAGCATGAACGCTGGAAATGTGTTCACTTGGGCAAACGATGTTCTTCTCAGCAACCTCTACGGACAATATCCAGGTTTTTCCTCCATCCTAATATGACACAATGGTTTGGATAAATATATCATACAGAGGGGTGGCGCGGTGGCGTAGTGGATAGCACGGTCGCCTCACAACAAGAAGGTCCCTGGTTTGAATCTCGGGCCCGGATCTTTCCGTGTTTGCATGTTCTCCCTGCGCTTGCCACCTCAACCTATTGTGGATGAACACCACTTACTACCCCTCTACAGCACAACCTACATCCTATGAACAGTTAGATTGTTTGTGTCTTGAAATCTCTTATTTAAGTGACAGTTGTTGCATTCTTAAAATAAAATGAAAAAAATCCCTGTTTTTGACAGGGAGATTACACTATATAGATAATCTCTAACCTGTTTCCTTTTAACCTTGTCAGGCTTCATTACAGATGGTAATTCAAAGCTTGTGGGAAGTGCTCGTCTTCGACAGATTCGAGTGCGCAAGGACTCGTGCAGAATTTCTAAATCCATGCAGCATCTTGTTCATGATTGTCATGCGCCATACTCTTGGAATATTGAGGACATGGGCTCTTATGGTCCAGGATGGAACCGTTCAAAAGATGGAAATATGACTGAAAACCTCTTCGTGTCCTGGCAATACCAAACCCAGTCTAAACTCAAAGGTCATCCTATCTGGGGCAAAATGGCTTTCTACAGAGGTGGAGGATTTGTACTGGACCTTGGCCTCGACCGAGAACAAGCAATCAGGTAAAACCTAATGATGATTATGATGATTAAGAAATCGTTCTTCTTCTTTTCACATATAAAAACAAGCTCATCCCTTGGGGATGCAGATATATTGCATAATTTTATATTAATAATAACAACATAATAACCCTAGGCAACTGCCTGACCTATCGCTATGCCCCGAGACTCACATCTCAGGGTTGGAAGTTTGTCCTTATGGTCTGTACTTTAGGTGTTTAATCTATTGTGCAAAGGCATGCATTGTACTCATTGTAATTGTACTTTTTATTGTCTTAGCACAACATCCAAGTTGTCCTCTGCCATGAGAGCCCCATTTATGGATTTTAGACTCATTGTGATGATGCAACTGTTTGTTTTTTACCTGAATTTCTTACCTGGCAGGAGAGATTTGGGGGGGGGGGGGGGGCTCAAATGGATCAGGAGAACAGCTAGACCTGGGTTCAAATGCTACACCGTTGAACCTTGATCAAGACCCTTAACCCTTCTGCACCAGAGGCGCCAAACAATAGCTGTCTCTGTGCTCTGACCCCCAACTGATGGGATATACGAAGAAAAACATTTCACTATATGTTGTACTCTGTATTATTATGTATGTGACCGAATAAATTGGATTTTTTTTCCCCCAGCATGCTACAATTCCTGTTTGACAACAAATGGTTGGATGTATACACACGGGCGATTTTTGTTGAGTTCACCGTATACAACGCAAACGTAAACCTCTTCTGTATTGTAACACTGATGCTAGAAACCACTGCAGTGGGTACGGAAACTTTTCAACTATAATATCCAAAACACAAGTTAACTAAGTTAAGCCAATTTCGAAACCAATTACTACTAGTTAGTTGTTATTTTTCCCCAGGAGCGTTCCAATATAGCAGCGAGCTGCATACGTTACGTCTTTATCAAACCACGGATGGCATCAATATAGTGGCCTCTGAAGTCCTTTACTTTCTTTTCATTCTCTATTATATGTTTTTACAGGTAAGTTAGCTTCATTTTGTTTTATATTATTTAATACATCAAACATAAGGCCAATTATCCAACATTGCGTTAGATTTAATTTTTATTATGCAAATGTTTGAACAGATCAAGAAGCTCAAGCAGGGGAAAATGCAGTATTTCAAGAGCAAACATAATCTTTTAGAATTGGCCATTATTCTTTTGAGTTTGGCAGCGCTGGGTGCAATTATCAACAGGACGCTTCAAGGAAACCAAGATCTGGCTTATTTTCAGAAACACAGAGAACAGTGAGTGGACACGGACATGTGGACACATGACCTTGGACAGACACAATAGAGCAGTTAAGAGCAATTTATTCTATTTATGTTTGCACCAGATTCCCAAGCTTCTATGACACTGCGTTGGCAGACTCGACCCTGGGTTACATTCTAGCTTTCCTGATTCTGCTGGGAACTGTCAAAGTGTGGCATCTGCTGCGGCTCAACTCTAAACTGAACTTGATCACCAAAACATTGAAACGAGCCTGGTCTGACATCTCCAGCTTTATTGTGGTCCTGGTCATCATGATTTTAGCCTATTCTATTTTGGTGCGTTCAAAAAATTATACAACTAATAATTGGGAGGTGCAGTGGCGTAGTGTTTAGCGCACTCGCCTCACAACAAGAAGGTCCTGGGTTCGATTCCCAGGCCGGGGATCTTTCTGTGTGGAGTTTGCATGTTCTCGCCGCGCTTGTGTGGGTTTCCTCCGGGTACTCCGGTTTCCTCCTACAGTCCAAAAACATGCAGATTAGGTCAATTGGTGATTCTAAATTGTCCATAGGAGTGTGTGCGTGTTTGTATGTGTTGCCCTGCGATGGACTGGTGACCCATCCAGGATGTAGTACCCCTGCCTCTCGCCCTATGTGCGCTGGGATAGAGAATTAGGGATAAGCAGGCAAAAAGATGAATGAATGAATGAATGAATGAATGAATGAAAATAATTACTTGTTAACTTAGGAGTGTCGCAGTGGCGTAGTAGTTAGCACAGTCACCTCATAACAAGAAGGTCTGGGTTCAATTCTGTGCAGAGATTGCATGTTCTACCGGTGCTTGGAGTTTTCTCCAGGTACTCCAGTTTCCTCCCACAGTCCAAAACATGTAGATTAGGTTGATTGGTGATTCTAAATTGCCATAGGAGTGAGTGTGTGTGTGTGTTGTACATCTATGTGTGGTCCTGCGATGGGCTGGCGACTGCTCCAGGGTGTACCCCTGCCTCTTGCCCTGTGTGTGCTGGGATAGGCTCCAGCAGACCCCCGTGACCCTGAATAAGTGGATAAGAAGATGAATGAATGGATGATATTTTTCAGAGTAATTTGCTGTTTGGTTGGATCCTGTACACGTACAAGACTCTTCACGACTCTGTGTTCGCCTTTATTGCCCTTCAGCTCGGCATATTTAATTATGAGCAGGTGAGTGATGCTTCTTTGCTCAGTTTTTTTAACCGTAAATTAAATATCTCCCAGAAATCATCTTGTCCTTGCGTTTGTTCTTTTACAGATTCTGAATTTGAACCCAGTGCTTGGGGCATTTCTAATACTCTCTTGCATCATCTTCATGGGATTCATTGTGCTGAACCTTTTCATCTCTGTCATCCTTGAGGCGTTCAGTTACGAGCAAAAACACTACAAGGTACCCGCTTATTCCCGAATCCTAAGTCACTGGGGTCTGCTGCGTCTATCCCAGCACACATAGGGCAAGAGGCAGGGGGTACACCCTGGACAGATTTCCAGTCCATCTCAGCGCAACACAGACAAACAACCATTCACACACATTCACTCCTATGGACAATTTACAATCACCAATCCACCTAATCTGCATGTTTTTGGACTGTGGGAGGAAACCCATGCAAACTCTGCACAAAGATCCTGGCCCGGGATTCAAACCCGGGACCTTCTTGTTGTGAGGCGAATGTGCCATCCACTACGCCGCCCCCTTACTAACAAACACAAATTAGTAGGCAGGGTTTTCATTGCATCTTACAAGATCAGTCTTAAAGAAGGGAAAGTGGTAGTGCAACGGTTTGCATATTGGGTTTGATTCCCAGCTTAATACTTCTGGAACTGAGCAAGTCCTCCTACCATAATTTCATAATTATAAAAAAATAGATGAGTCACTTTTGATAAGGGCATCTACCTAATGCCGTATATGTTAATGTAAATGGAGTGGATATGATGTTGGACTGCTAATTGGAAGATCAGGGTTTGATTCGTAGAGCCACCACGTTACCACTGCTCGGTCCCCGATAAAGCCTTTGCTCTATTGGAATAGGGTGGGAAAAAGGAGCGACAATAATGAATAATGTTTAAATATTTATGGTATTACCAATCCTAATCCATTTCTAATCTCTTTCCACCAGCCATCTGAAGAGGAGGAAATCGTGGAGCTGCTGATGATGAAGATGTGCAGAGCGTTTGGCATCCAATATAAGAAAAAATGTTGAGACCTAAACAAGACACTTCCTTGTGCCTTCTCATCCTCTTTAATATAAAAAAGTTTTGTTTTGTATAGCTTTGAAAAGATGAATCAATTGCGCAACAGAGAAACTTTGCTTTAGTTCTCCATTTTAATCAGAACTTCTTAAAAAAAATAAGAATATTACGACCCACCCCAACACTACAAATAGATGTAAAAGTTTCTCAGGAGTTTTGTTTAATGAATATGATTTTGGAACATTATGCACATTTCTGTATGCATGTAGTGAACAAAAATCCATAATAATATTAATAAAATATGCGTACATGGACCTTGTTTTGGGGATTGTAGTTTTTAACAGTGGTGCAAATATAAATTTGAAGAAAAGAGAAAAAAAAAATAGAAAAAGCCGTTAAATGTGCCCTAAACAAAAGACATAAAACGTTCTCTATCAAAAGAGAAAGTTGAGACCTGACTAGATTATCCGGGAAAAAATTCCTCATTTCAGCCAAGATGGTGTCAGTCTATATCAGGAGTTAAAGTTCATTTCTTTTCCTTCTTGTCATCCTTTTTGGCTGCAGAGTCCCCCTTGTCCTTCTCTTTGTCTTTGTCCTTTTCCTTGTCTTCTTTCTTCTCCTTTTTGCTGTCGTCCTTTTCCTGGCCCTCTTTCTTCTCCGCATCACGGTTTGCGATCTTGTTGTTGATGAGGTTGTGGAGGGCCACCACAGAACGGATGAGCGACGCCAGGTAGACCACCAGCATCTGGTCGTTGGTCTTGAGATAAAATGACTTGATGAACTCCTGCAAGTTGACATCTGGTAACAAATTAAACACATCCTGCAGCTGGTAGATGATTTGGTGATTGATTGGCAGCTTTCCAGCAGTCACCTTCTCCAGGTAGCTCTTGATGTCTAACAGTTTGGAGTTCAGGCCTTTTAGACCATGGACCTGATTGGTGATGCGCTGAGACAAGGTACCTACAGTGGTGTCTTTAATGTCTCTGTAAATTAGAGTAAGAAAGTTGTAATAGTAGTCAGTTATACTTGGTGACATTATCAAACTTTTGCATAAAGAGCTTCCAGGTCATGTGGGAGAAAAACCCATTTCAAACCTGCTACTAACTGGTGTTTTGATTACTTTATTTCTTTAATAATAACACATCGGAAGCTAAGCTTGTTATAGGTAAAAAGCAAAAATTTTTTTCCATTCCTGGTAGCCCATCAAAAAGGCAATATTTTATTTTAACATTAAATTGTTCTACCTGAATATCTTATTTTAGATACCAGCGACTTTCACAATTTTTTGGATCATCATCATCATCATCTCCTTTCGGCTGCTCCCGTTAGGGGTCGCCACAGCGGGTCACTCTTCTCCGCACTACCCTGTCCTCTACATCTGCCTCTTTCACTTTCTAAACAATTTTATTTGATTACACAAGCAGGTATCTCTAGTTCAGATTTTGCTGGTCATGTGAGTATAGTAATGACTGGAATTTCATATATTGATACAGATAATCACCAAACTATATATGAATGATTTTAATAGTATTTAAATATAAATAAAAGAATTCTCTACGTAAGAGAAATACAACAAGAGGGGGTGTGTGTGTGTATATATATATATATATATATATCCCCCCCTCATCAACTTGTAAATTTTTTTTTAACATTTAGCATTACAACGCTCACATTATTTAATTGTAACTGAGAAATGGAGCTTTGCTGAGAGGTTCAGCAGGGTTCAAAATTAAATGTGATCAGCAGACCAACACTTTAAACACTGTTGAGCGTCTGCACTTTCATTACAACATTGCAGTGTTGCCTTTTTTATCCCTCAGTTTTTCTAGCCTTATCTTTTAAAGCATCCTACCGAAGCAGATGCTCCACACCGACTTCCTCTGCCTCTTCGGCTCCAATCTCACTGGTGACGTGTTCGAATGTTTTTGATGTCGGTGTTCCATCCTGCAGGGGACAGTACGTGCACAACAGCAAATGACAAAGAAAATCTGTGGTATAATACTACAGGAAGTACAAAAAGCTATTCTAAATAGATCAAATAAAACAATATAACCGTAATAATCATTATTATGCTGATTACACGTTCTGCTCAGAAGCAAGTTAACATTACATTAATATTTACAGCATTTGGTAGACCCTCCTATCCAGAGCGACTTATATTTGATCTCTTTTGTACAACTGAGCAATTTGGGATTAATGGCGTTGCTCAAGGGCCCACAGTGGTTGCTTGGTGGAGCAGGGAATCGAATCCCAGCCTTTCTGTTATCAGTCCAACACCTTAACCACTAGGCTACCAATCAGTGTTCAGTAATACAAGTGATGATTTAAAACCTTATTTTTAATTTTTCCTATACAAATACTCGAGTAATATAGAGCAAATAACAAAAATCCTTTAAAAAAACTAATACTATTAATATTATTAATACTAAAATATAATACAATAATTTTAGGTGTATGAAAGTGAAATGACTCAAAGATGATCGCCGCCATGTTCTTAGGATGTGTTCGTACTTGTGTAAAATAAACTCTGGTGCAAATGATCTGTTAGTGTGATTCATTCGAGTAACTCTGAAAGCTGTCCTTTAAACTGTGGTGCACACAACGCAAAAACTATGATTAGACATATACATAAACACTACACGAACCAAATATCTGATCCGATCAAAAATGTGATGTCACAATGAGTGACTGTGATACTTTGATTTTAGAGGACAGAATGCCCTGACATTACATCTCATTAAACCTGTAATGTTCATTAGTCGAAAAAAAGGCATTGGTAACAGCACCACCTTCCAGCAGATCTTTGTTTCTGCATGCAACTCGGATGCTCAGACAGTAAAAGGTAAAACCTCTCAGCGTGTTTAATTTAGTACACCGTGTCGTTCCGGATGAAAGATTCTGTCTCAAAATCTACATCAGAAAAGCTGACCAATCAGCTTTCTACTGTATGAGTAACATACAGTGAATGGAATGGCAATCGATTGGCAGATGTCAGAGCATTTATTTAAGGTCCAGCTTTATTATTAGTCAGATGGGTCTAATCATATAAGGAATCCGTGTCCATTTTATGAACCAACTGAGTACATTTACTCAAACCAGAGAACCAGAAACTGTGTCCAGTGCCTTTAGTTCTGGTTTCAGTAATGCGACTGCAAATAATAAGCTGACAAGAATCAAATATATCATTTTTCTTTTTGGTCCAGACCAAAAGACCTGAATCAAGTGTGACTATGCGCTATCATTTGGGATCATTGTTAACCTCCCAAAATTACAGCTTGTGGCTTTAGTTGGTAAATACAATGCTGAATAAAATATACCGTAATGACATTTGTTGTCTTATATTTTAGAAAGAAAAGGAAACTCACATCATGCACTTCCTCCACAGAGATATAGGCTTCAGTAGGCAGGCCCAAGTCTTTGGGTTTTACATCAATAATGACTAAAACCTGATAAGCACAAAACAAATGCATACAATAAGACCATGAGGCAAAATCTTTGATCCGCTGATCGTTTATACAGCAGTCGTGTGTACCGAGTTGGTGCAGTACTGCTTCATCAGTTCGTTGATGGCGATGTCGTTCTTGTGTAGTTTGGGTCCAGTGTGATACCAGCCCACTATTCTTTCTCTGGCTACAAAACAAAATCACTTATAAGTTACTCTGAAATCACGGAGAATATTACATGTGTTACTGCACCAGAGACGCACCGTTCACTTTCTTAAACATTCCGTACATGTTCTCCAGGTAGTCGTGGTCCAGGAACCAGACCGAGTCGTCCTTATCATCTTCATCAAAGGGCACTGATAAAAGATCCACACAAGTGAGGTTATAGATTTAAAAAAAAAAAAAAAAAAGACAAAGACAAGCAGACAGACAGAGAGAAAGACAAAGACAGAAAGACACAAAGACAGACACATAAAAACATAGGCAGACAGTTGCACACAAAAGCGAGTCGGGCAGAGAGACACACCTGCAAAGCTGTTTGATACATCGAGAATCTTTTTATGCCATGATCCCAGCAGAACACCTACGACTCGTTTCTGGCTTCCCACTTTTCCAATTCTGGAGGTGACAAAAATAAAAATAATGGATAATCAGAGTGAGTAACATACAGTGAATGGAATGGCAATCGATTGTCAGATGTCAGAGCATTTATTTAAGTTCCAGCTTTACCAGTCAGATGGGTCTAATCATACATGGAACCCGTGTCCATTTTATAAACCAACTGAGTACATTTACTCAAACCAGAAACTGTGTCCAAAAGATTTATTAAAAATTAATACACTTTCGAATAATAATATTTTATGATTAGCCTCAAATTAACATAAACACATGAAATGCAATATCTTGCATATTTAGGATTCAGACAAACTGCTCTTTTCGTCTACTGTTATTTGCATGTTTTAGAAAGGATGAAGGAGCATTTGAATGCCAAATTTAGGTCCATGAATCAATGCAGTGAATTAATATAATATTGGTGGAGCGAAGAAGGTCCCGGGTTTGATTCCCGGGTTGGGGGTCTTTCTGTGCATAAGTTTGCATGTTCTCCCTGTGCATGTGTGGTTTCGTCCTGGGCACACCGGTTTCCTCCCACAGTCCAAAAACATGTACACTAGGTTGACTGGTAAATATAATTTGCCCATAGGAGTGAGCTAGTGTGGTTCTTTCTTTGTGTGGCCCTGCGATGGACTGGTGACCTGTCTAGTGTGTATCCCTGCCTTATCTGCACTGGGATAGGCTACAGCAGACCCCCAATTAGGGGTAATCCTGAATGACATATACTCAGATTTTAGAATGACAACAACATTAAATAAAAAATCTAACTTATCTTACTTTTTTAACAGAGGTTTTATGCAAAATTTTATTACATGCTGGAAGTTTTAGAGCTGTCGTTAATACTAAATAGTACTAAAAAATGTTTCATGCTAAAAACACAGTCCTCAAAATTAATTATAACATGCTATAATGATTAAATCAATCATTCAATATAATCGAGAAAAAATAGTAAAATAAAGAGTTTATCACAGAACCGTTTTTGTTCTGGTCAAATATCGAACGGCTTCCTGTTAACTAGATAAGCGCACTATATAGAATATAAGCTAAAGGCATGTTTACAACTAGCGAGTGCACTACATATCAAACTCAGCTTCATTTGGAACATATCCGGCTACAGATTAGCATCGTTAGCATAGCGAAAAGCGACAGTGAGTTAACAAAAAATCTTCACGATTATCCGACGAAGAATAGATTAAATGTACCTGTTAAAATGGTCTACAACGCTCAGCAAAACCAAGGGATGGACAACCACTTTTTCTACAGCCAAATCCGGCATTTTAATAATCTTATTACGGAAAATATTTATTTACAAAAATGACAGAAGCGGTTTCCTAACTTAGCAAACGTTAAATCGAAGGAAACGCTGCTTCGGCTGTTGAAGTTTCCGTTTCCGGTTCCTATTTTCTTCTTCTCTTGTTTAGGGAGGGTAAATAGAACTTCGCCATCTTGCGTTCAGAAAAAATGATTAGTTGAAACGATGTATTCAACCACGAGAGGGCAACATTGTTTCACAATACCTTAAACCAAAATCCACACAGCCGCGCTGAACAATGCAGTAAACTTCTTCCCAGAAATGTGGAATTTCTTCATCATATACAGATACAACCATTATATATTATATGTTCGTATAACTATTATAATTACTAGATTTACATCGCGTGTGGCGGCTGCTTTAAAAAAATAATGATATAACAGTGAATTTGATTTCCATGTGGATTTCTTATGTGATTAAGTAATTAAAGTAATTTTGCGAACAATTCATGGATTTATAACGATCGATTTAGAGATGAATTCTGTAGTACTATTCCTGAGGGAGTAAAAATATCATAATAAAGGGCATGCTATAAAAGGCAGGACTGACAGTACATAGCATTCAACTGTTGATTTCATGATTACACGATTGTCTCTAAAGTAGTTGTGAAGAGTAACATATACTCAGTACAGAAAGGCCTTCTTGTTGTGAGGCAACCGTGCTAACCACTACACCACGGTTCTGCCCCACTTTGATGTATTTGATCAATAATAAGTAATCAATAACAAAGAAATACAGTGTTACAGCCATGGGACTTTAAAGCGTTAAAACTTTAAGACAAAAAGTGTTTTATGGCTCAAGACATATTGAAAGTGGTATGGATTATATAACAGAAATTGTTTATAATCACACACACACACACACACACACACACACACACACACACACACACAGAATTTGTTTTTGTTTTTGTTGCTGTTTACTGAATGTAAATAAATGCAAAACGGGCAAAAGGAAATACTACAGGAGTAAAGGTAACAGAAAACATTTAATAATAACATTAATAAAAAAACCATTGTTTTGTCATCTTTTGTTTTTAATATATTTGCTTATTTAGATTGAGATAAAAGTTTGAGCTGGACGGCCGACCCGTCCAGGGTGTACCTGTACCTCTCACCCTATGGGAGCTGGGATAGGTGCCAGCAGACCCCTTTGGCCCGGAATTAGGGAGTAAGCAGGTAAGAAGATGAATAAATGAATAAAGTAATACTATAAAAGTTTTTTTCATTAGTCCTTAGCTACATTAGTACATCGGATTGATCCTGTTTAGCATCTTATGGAATGTTAGTTAACATGTAATTTATATTTGCAGGATTTGGCAGATGCTCTCATTCAAAGTGACTTACATTTAATTATTTTTTTTTAATTCTGAGCAATTGGGTGTTATGGGCCTTGTTCAAGGGTCCATCTTTGAAAGCTTGCTGATGCTAAGAATCGAACCATAATCCTATATTCTCTAATTTAGCGAAGGCTAAAAAAAGGCTACCCCTTTCCCAGACTTCGAAGTATACAGAAACCTGCCTTCAGATACCTGCTGAACCGACCTTCAGATACCTGAATCGATCCATTCATTCATTCATCTTCTTCACATAGGGCAAGAGGCAGGGGTACATCCTGGGCAGGTTGCCAGTCTATCGCAGGGCCACTTAAAATTTAGGTTTAGCCATTTAAAATCACCAATCAACTTAATGTACATATTTTTGGATTGTGGGAGGAAACCAGAGTACCCAGAGGAAACCCACTCTAGCATGGGGAGTGTAAAGAATTATGAGGGTTCTTCTTCTTATTATTATTATATAGTGGATAGCACGGTCACGCCACAACAAGAAGGTTCGATTCCGGGACTGGGGATCTTTCTGTGCTGTTTGCATGTTCTCCCTGTGCTTGTGTGGGTTTCTCCAGGTACTCTGGTTTCCTCCCACAGTCCAAAAACATGAGTCTAAATGAACCCATAGTGAATGTGTGTGTGAGTGGTTGTTTGTCTCCGTGTGGCCCTGTGATGGACTGGCGACCTGCCTCTCGCCCTATGCGCTTTGATTGGCCCCAGCAAACCCCCGTGACCCCGAATGGGGAATAAGCGGGTAAGAAGATGAATAAATGAATGAACGAATACAGTGTCCGGTTGTTTGACCACTGGAGGACAAGCGTGTCTCGTGCAGCCCCACCCACCCTGACACAGGGGCGCGCTACTTCTCGGTGACGCGCTTCTTGTCGGTGACGCGCCTGTGTCAGGTGGGAGGGGCTGCACGAGACAAACTGGCTTCACACTATTCAGTGGTGTAAAAAACTCGGACAGCTGAACACACGCTGAAGACTTTTATGAATGAGTGAAAGAGTGAAACTTCTTTTACTACTTATCACTTCTTTCTTTTCACCAGAGCCTCTGATCGAGTTCTTCTCACCAACCGGAGAGGCACTGCGATGCCCTCTGACTTCATCTCACTATTCGGCACGGAGATCGACCTCACTTCCCCGAAGTCTCTTTACTCCAAAGGTAACTTTCAAAAATTATTTCCACTTTTTCATCAACTTTCATCCTCCCATTTATGCACTATAGGAACTTGTCCACGTCAAAAGACTCAGTTTTTAAAACAATGTAAGTGTCATTAGCTATGAATTTAGACACGGATTAGGGGGTTTTACGCTATAAATAGAAACATTAAATAAATAAATAAAAATGAAAGAAATGTTTAACTTAATAATTAAATAAATGACAGCGTGTTTTTATAAGACTATTCCCCGTTTTGCGTACAGTGTCGCGTGGCTCGATTTGTTTGCGCACGAGGGGGCGGGGTCGTATTTGAAGGGGGGCGGTGGAGGCGAGGCCGGTCCGCTTGTTGGCCAGGCAACGGGCCGCATTACTTTCTTCTTCTATCCAATGTACAACTCCGCTCGAGTTCCCTTCGTCACGCAAACAAACCATATAACTTTTAAAATACCTGCTGCAATATATATATATA
>JAOTRA010000003.1:1046088-1063804 GCA_026260255.1 Pseudolaguvia tuberculata | reverse complement strand
AGAATATGATGTGAGTAGTATTTAATATGGGAAAAGTTCCCAGATGATCTCCGGTTTCCGGTCAAATATGGCTTTAAGTATTTCAATGCACTTGTCTCATTATACAAACTAGATATTATACAAATGAATATTTTCACTCTGCTGCAACGCCTGGATTTAATTAATATTCCACATATTCATACAATATACAGTAAAATGTACCTTTCTTACAGTCTTGAATGGCCACTAGCTCAAATGTAGTAGTTATTTAGGTAGGATTTGATTTGTGTTGTGTATTTGGTCAATAGAGAAGCTACGATTTTGTTTATTCTTGTGTAAATGATAAGAACATTTACATTACAGTTACAGATTTTGGCAGACTTGCATTACTCCTTTTTACACAACAAACAATTGGGCGTTAAAGGCCTTTATTGGGATTCAAACCTGGGTCCAAAATTGGGTAGCCCAACACCATAACCACGCTGCTACCACTTTTAATAATAATTTGCACTAATAATTAGTTTATTTAACATTCATTATATAAAAAAGGATTTGAGTAAATGCATTATTGCACATTTTTATGTATGATTTTAAAAATGTATATCATAGTTTGAAAGCTCCGTCCCAGATTGTGTTGTGTTTCAAATCTCATAAGGAAAGTTTTTGTCACCTCCAAGATCAGTGAAATCAAACACTATTGTTGGATAAGAAGATCTTGGGTGTAGTCGGTGGTCCACATGCAAGAAAAATAATGGTCAGGTGTATAATAATCCTTAGCCAAGGATGTTAGGCTAGTAAGGCTGATGGCCCTGTCTTCAAACTGCCTTCACACATTTGACAGTGTTGTGGTTATCAGCCCAGTCTTTATGAGTTTAAGGGCTTTGATAATATTTACTAAGCATTTCAAGCACTTTTTTCGTCAAATGTCTATTAGACAGATGGATTGGCACTTTTTTACTCAGATGAGGTGAGGTGTGACTTCTCCTACAAACAAGAAGTAAGAGGAACAATAAAATAGAAACTGTTGAAAATCGAAACTCTGAACTCCCACAATGATGACACAATTAGGCAGGACAACTTCAATCCACCAATCAAACAAGGGGTAACAACCAGGAACAGGTTGGGAAACACTCTGTGTAAAATTATACAGCCGTATTTATTTGGAGTGCGTTTCACACTCAAGT
This sequence comes from Pseudolaguvia tuberculata, assembly GCA_026260255.1. Classification (NCBI taxonomy): domain Eukaryota; kingdom Metazoa; phylum Chordata; class Actinopteri; order Siluriformes; family Sisoridae; genus Pseudolaguvia; species Pseudolaguvia tuberculata. The sequence continues at coordinate 1,062,641 of JAOTRA010000003.1, read as the reverse complement.
TCAGCTTGTTTTGCCCTCTTTTGCATACATGCCTTAACAAACACCTGTGATTGGCTAGTGTCAAAACACTGATTAAAACGTAAAAACATACCTTTCACAGTCCGCAGACAAGTTACCTTGATTTAGTATTCAAAGTATCACTTGATATCTTAGTGTGCTGCCTTTGTGGTGAGATAATCCCCAGCGATGTAGATAGTATCACAAGGTTTCCTTCTTGCATGTATAACACAGGTGCTTCATAGTGTGAATGGATTTTTGTTGTGCTTGTTTGTGTGTGTATGGGGTGGTGCACTGCGATTATAGTTGTAGATTGTTGTTGTTTTGTTTAAAACTGGTGTTGATCACATTAAACCTTTTCGCCCAACTTTATGTCCCACAATTCCAACAAGCCATTAGTTATACAAGGAATTTCAAGATTAATAAATGCTTGGATTTTAGATGAACTTCTTGAAATTAAAGGTTGCGTTGCTTTAATAATAATTAGCTGTTTTATTGAGTCTGTCATTAGTTACTCATCTTTGTGTTATTCCAAACCACAAGACCTTTTTTAATCTTCAGAACACAAATGAAGATATTTTTGATGAAATCTGTCAGCTCTCTGACCATTTCCATTGACAGCCATGTAACTACCACGTTCAAAGTACCAAGATGTTTGACAAAGTAGTTTATATGAATTTATTTAACTGTAATATTACATAATATATTTTGTTTCTCCAAGAAAACAAAAATAGTACATATGAAAATGGTTCATATACCACCATCAATACATCTAAAGAATAGATGGTTCTATTTCTTCTCATTATCATATTTTCTTTCTTTAGCCAGGTGGTAAATTTATAACATGATTTTTACTTGTGTTACAGCTGTTTGTCTTTCAAACATTGTAGCACCAATGTCATGTGCAAAAAAAACCAAAAACAAATCCTGGGTGTGTATAAATATTTGTGTTGCTGCTTATTTTTGCCAAGAATTCACTCAATTCATGAACAAACAAATTGCCTCTGTTTTTCCTTCATGATTTTGTACAGTATAAATTTCAGACTGCAAACCGATCTGCAATTTCTAGGTTGTTGTGTGGTTTTGTTCAGAACTAAAAAATAAAAAAACATATTAAAAAAAAGCTCAATTTTTAGAAACAACAAATTAGCAACAACTAATGAATTTCTAGAATTTAAATTAAATATATCCATCTACGTTAGCTGTAGAGTGTTTAGTAGTTTAAGTATGATGCAATCTGAAATATTTAATAACGTTGCCACATTTTACATTTTTGGTGCGTTTACCAAAGAAAAGTGTTGTTCATTGAGTCACTTGGACAGTTACTTTGCATGGGTTCTAAAAAAAAATGTCTAGAATGTCATTATGCTTTACAATTTACCTTCACTGTTACTAAGACACCTAAACAGGGCGTCCAAACTACGGCCCGTGGGCCAGTTGCGGACCACGAGGCCCTCTCGTCCAACACGCAGAACCTATTATATCTATGGAAAAAATTTGCGTAAACAAGATTACGTGCATGTTACATTTTTGAGATGAAATAACGCCATCTAGTGGCAGAGTTTTGAAATGGTTTGCTGCTTGCAATTCCAGTCCAGTCTATCAGGGGGCGGTGCTACCCATTAACCAGCAGTTCCATAAAGCTTCGCTGCTGATAATGTGCTTTGATAAACGCTTGCATCTTATTAAATGAGTTTGGAATGTTTTCGAGCACAAAAATACATAAAAACAACATACCTTTACACTATATAAAAGTTAATTCATATGCGTCATCATTGAGCTTCGAATTTTATCAACCTTTTTTCAAGCTTTGTGTGTAAATATGTGGACATTATCAGTGGTCTGAATCCTGTGGTGAATACGGTGAATTTAATAAGGTCACATGTGTTATAAGCAGAGTATTTGAATTAAGAAATGAAATTGGTGACTTCTTGGAAGTCAAGCCTTTGCTGCAGATAATAACTAGTCATTTAAATTTTCTGAACCTAAAACTACAAGGAGAAAAAAAATCTAGTTTCTAATCTATACACCCACCTAAAGGCCTTTAGATCTAAACTTATCTTGTTTTTGGAACAAGTAAAGGCCAACAACTTGGTCTTCATGGTTGAAGCAACAGCTGAGTTCCCCACATCATTTGCATGCATAATCGTCAAAAACCTCCAGCTCCAGTTTCAGGAGCGCTTTTCTGGCGGTTTTTGATTTAAAGGCAAAAGAAGTGAGACTGTTTGAAGCAGATGTGGCCAGTTGCCTAGATAAACTGCAGCTGGAGGTCACTGAGTTGCAAGCAAATGACCTTCTTAGGGACAAGTTCAAAGAAAGACTAGTGAGTTTTTACCTTTCAATCTTTGGAACAACACACTTGTGTGAACAAACATTTTCAAGAATGAAATATGTAAAGAACAAACTTAAAATGACTGCTATTTTGGCATCCAGGAAACAGTTTCACCATTCCCAGTAATACAGGTGTTCATGTGTAGTGTATCAATGTGTTATTAAATAATAACTCAATACAATAATATTAGATAAATAATTAAAAACATCTATGTTTTATTTGGACCTCGAGTGTGTAGTTGGCCCCCAAACTGCTGTTTGATAGTTAATGCGGTCTCTGGGTTGAAAAGTTTGGACACCCCTACGTAGACAAAGCCCCTGAACTCTATGGTGTGTTCTGGGTGGAGTGGAAGAACTTGATTTTCTGGCATCCCTCTGGGATGAACTGGAAGGCTGACTGCACCTCAGAACTCCTCAATTTAATAATGAACAAATCCAATGCAGCAAAACGTAGAAAAAAAGTTCCCAAAAAGGAGAATATATACATATCAGCACATATGGGTGTAAGAGTCATGTGTGCACAAAACATGTAAGCATGTTTTTACAAAATTGTTGTGTAAGATATATGAAATAAAATAAAATCAGCAATATTTTGTAAAGACTACGCATAAATCAAGATAATCAATTAATCCTAAATTTTAATAAAACCATATAAAGTACAAGAGACAGGTTATCTGTCTAATTGTGATATACACAGCAGCTACTGGAACGGGCAGGAAGGTTGTACATGCTCTGACTTAACCTGCCTTACTTTGTCATTAGACATCTTTTCTAACAGGTCATTATTTTAAAGTGATCTAGATTAATTTAGACTAAATTGAAAAAAGGCTCCTAATAGGCTGCTGGTCAAAAGCTTTCAAATCATTAAACACATTAGGTTACTTTTGAACGAAGCTTCAGACTTCCTGTAAAACTTCACCCAGGATCAAGCATCAGCAAGCAGGTGCTGCAACATGATCCAATACACATGAGAAGACTTGGTTCCTTTAGGGGAAATGAAATCAGGCTTTAGAGAAACTCTTAGACCCTCGTAATGAAGTGAGGAATTATTCAGCCGTGCACTTAAAAGTTATAGCCTATGAAACATGAAGAATGATGAATACACCGAACTCCATTATAGACTGTAATATATCTTTAAAAAAGTACCAGCAAAACTTTTTTTTCTACTTATCACATACTGCTCAGCATATATCATAGCACGGTTAAATTCTCTTCCGATTGGTCAAAAGGCCTTGATTAATTTTTTTTTTCTTACAGCCACTCTAAAAGTTTAATGCATTTAAACAGTAAATTACATTATCTCTACACTCGAGATCTAATAGACGCTCTCTGAATATTAATTGAAGAAGCTTTCAGTCAAACTTCACTGTGCTTTGTGTCGATGTCTGGACGGTAATGTCGTAATTTCAGTTCAGTGTTAAAGCTAACTTGTTTGTAAGAAAGGTGATGGAGAGAATGCCTGATTGTCATGCTGAGCACTTATCTGATAATTATGCGAGAAGCAGGGGTACATCCTGGACAAGTTGCCAGTCCATAGCAAGGCACAATGCTATAACACCATACATAATTAGTTACAAAGGGGACAAAGAAAGACCTTTTAGACATGTCTCACATAATTATTTTTAGGCAAAAAGTGGTTGGCATGTTGAAAATAAAAAATGTCTTGCGTGAAACGTAGAGCATTTTTCTATCTTCCTTTGTTTTATATATTTTTAATATATATGTATCAGGGTTGCCAAATTAAGTTCTGGTGTTGTGGAGTTCATTTATCAATAAAACACACCTTATCTATTTATTAAGGTCTTTCTAGGTATACTTCAAATTTACATGCAGGTATGTTGAAGCTTGGGTTGGAGCTAAATTCTACAGGGCACCAATCCTCCAGAACCAAGACTAGTTGCCCCTGATCTAGATTATGCCTATCTGGTGTTTTAAGCCACCTTTGACCTAAATTCAGATAAAGAAACAGACGTAAGACAAAGGCGCTGTTGTGGCCTTACGTAATTACATCAGTATTTCTTTTAGTATAAGAGTGACAAAGAAAAAGACCGAAGTGCAATTGTTTGGAATTGAGACTGGTATTTGGGTGGAGTAATTCTAGTGGCGAAGCAATTGTTTTCGTACACAGTTATACAGTTTTGCCTGAAGGATAACAAATTACGTAAGAGTTAAGTTAAAATTAAAGTCAAGTTGGGACTAGTATCCCGTCTAGTGGCAGCATGTTCAGCCTTTTAATACAAAAGCGTCTCCAGATCTATTACCCAATGCATTTAACACACTTTATTTTATACACACCAAGCATGACAGTTCTGCTTAGTATATCCGACCTTCCTTCTAATCTTTCGATTAAATCTGCACTGATCGAACTGCAAAAAAAATCTGCACAGTTGTGTTTTACCACAGTCCACTGAGGATTAGATGTCTGTTATATAATACAGTCTTTTATGTTTTGTCAAAATATATAAGGCCGTGTAGATGCAGATTTATTCATTTAGCCCCCACAATGTGATTTACTCCCTCTAAAAGTAGAGACGGTGGATTGGGTATCAGAGAAATTAGATCGGATATCGAAGCCTGTATGGTATCACATAGATTGGAATTGGATTTGGAAAAGGAATTTAGTTTTAGGACTGGAGATATTTACATATCAATAAGATGTTTTCTTGTTTTGTATAACGTGTAAAAAAAAATAGAACAGCAATGATCTTTACATGTACATACTTGTAATGCCACCAGAGTTGAACATTTTTCAGCCATGTTGTGTTTTGTGCAGCGTTTAAGGCTACATGACTTAAGCTTGATCAGGAATACAGGTCTCTGAGGCTTAAATCAGCCGAGTTGAATAAAATGGGAGCTTTTTTTACCCACTATTTCCTCACATGTGTGTGATTTCTTACTCCCGAGTTTCTGGAAAATAAGTAAGCAAAGCCTGTCATCATGCCATCACTTTCAAGACGTTCAACTGTTTGAAAACAAAATTACAGCTGAAATTACAGCTGAACGTTCCTCTTTCAATAATTTATTAGAAATCTGAAGAGAGGTTTATAAAATTATTTGCAGATTGAAATATATTATAAATACTAAAAATATAGATACATAGATACTATTTATAATAATAAAACATAATAGTCATTGGGCAGCACTATAGTGTACTGTGGTGTAGCAATCACTACACAACAAGAAGATCGCAGGTTCGATTCCTGGGCAAGGGGTTTTTCTATGCAGAGTTTGCATGTTCTTGCTGCACTTGCATTTGTTTCTTCCGGTTTATACTCCGGTTTCTTCCCAGAGTCTGAAAACAGCTACATTAGGTTGATTGGTGATTCTAAATTGCACATAGGAGTGTGATGCCCTGCAATCGACTACAAAATGTTAGCATAAGGTTTGGAAATAGGTTAAGCCATGACAAAGTCTGAGTAATTGAAATTATGTTTGAATGCATTTATTCATTCATTCATTTTCTAATCTGCTTTTTCCAGATTGCCAGGGTGTACTTCTGCCTTTCGCTCTATGTGCACTGAGATAGGCTACAGCAGACCCCTTGTGATCCTGAATTAGGAAATAAGCCGTTGAGAAGAATAATGAATGAATGAATACATTTCAAAAAACAGTTCCAAATACTTTACATTTTATTTCAGTTGAGTAACACACTTGTTCTTTCTCATGTTATCATTCTGTATATAAAAATGTACAAGCGCAACACACTGGTGTGAGAGCTCAGCCTTGCCTGATACATTAGTCTCCTCTGGACCGTGGTTTATCCTGGTTAAGAAACACGATCGCTACTCCCTGCAATGTTGATTCACCTTGTCCGAGTGTTGTGTTGCTTAGCCCAAACAAACGGTTCTCTCTGGCATGTTTCAGGGTTCCTCCAAAAAAAAAAAAAAAAGCAAAACCCCAGAGAAGCAGTTCTTGTTTGGAATATTTGCTCTCACTTCAGAAAGTACTGCATGAGTGGGTAAAGCATCATCTCCTGGCAACTGCCTGGCTGAACCAACAACACTTTGCACTTCATCTAGTAGAGAAGCAAAGTAAGAGATGATTGGGTTTCATAGGAATTAAAATGGAATTAAAATTGCAATCCAGACAGCCGCATTATCAGACTCTGCATTAAAGCTGTGTCTGTACGTATAGGGAATTATGTAGGCGTAAAGAGAGTAAATTAAAGGGGTTAAGTCATCGAAGAAGTAGACTGCAGAAGAAGGAGACGGGTGGAGATGATGAGAATTTTGTAAGCTGAAGAGATGAGCACCACATTATCAAATCACAATCATATACATAAAGAGACGAGTGTAGAATCGCTCGCAAAGTGCCGGAAAAAGTGTTCTTAGTTTCAGGGTCAGGGCTGGTTTTCTTTTACCTCTACTGACGTCTTCATTGGCTATAAATGCATTTGAGTAAATTTAATACAATTTAATAAGTTGTTGTACCAATTTTATTTTATCCTTTCACAAAAACACATGCATAATAAATACATTAAATCTATTGTTTGTTTAACCATCAAATTCTATTTTTGTTCCAAAAATCCACTTTTGTTGCAATAATTCAGTATATTTTATCGCTATCTCTTTTGTTTTGCCAGATAATGATACCGGATGATGTCTCATCTGCCTGCAAGGTACTTAAGTGCATTTAAGCTTGTTTTATATGTATTTATATGTATTCTATGAAAAGGTTTAGCTGAAAGTTTTTTTGCATGCTGTCATGCTCTTTTCATTTCATTTTATTTATTTTGAATTGTTACCTTTGGAATTAAAATTCCTGCGTATGATAGAGATTTTGGATTGGTTGGTCAGGGTTGTCTTTGCAGATGCTGTTCAAAAATAACTACTGATTAGTTTACACCTGTAATCCTATTAGTCAACAGCTCAGGGCGTCCTTTAAAAGTTTAAAAGTGTTTTCCACATCGTACCACCGTTTTTACCAGCCAGTTAAATCATCCTTGCTTTATTTGTTTTCAAGACTCTTCCCACATGTTGCTGGAATCTATAGCTGATGAATGCCCTCTATGTGTAATGTTAATATTCATTACTTATTGATAAATATTTCTCACTGTGGGAGGCCGACTTTCACTATTCACATGCTTTATTGTGATTATATAATCGTTTGAGATCATTTAATATCTTACTGTATCTAATTTTTCACACTTATTATTACTTGAAGGTAAAAAATGTGCATCTGTGTCTAGTCAGCTTTCCCAGATACAGTTACACAGAGTCGTAAATGTTAAATATTTACGGAGTTAATCAAAGCCTCCAAGAGCGTGTTTTCCGTCCGTTGATGAACATAGCTCAGGTTACCGGCATCAGGTTTCTGCAGAATCGCATCAGAAAGCAGACCTCCTCCTCCTCCTCCTCCTCCTCATTCTCTTCATGCAATGATGCCGAGCGCTTTCTTTCATCTCCGGTCTTTCTCTTTTAAATCCACTGACCTATTTTTGTGTTGGCTAATAATCGTCCGGTCACAGTTAGGCATTGTTGTAAAATATTTAAGAATTTTCTTGCTGATTCTGAATCAAGGATGCCTCATTTGTATGTGCCATTTGGCAAAACCTTGAGTTGTTGCAGTGGTCTGTACCTGAGTCACATGTAAATATTACGATAAGTTGGGTCTCTGGTTGTTTTCCACTCACTCAATCATCAGTAAAGCTATCACACCGGTTTATCCACATAAATTGTCATTTAAGCTTTTTTCCATAAAATTGCAGGTTATATAGCAGTATTATTATTATTATTTATAATATTATTATAGGGGTGTACAATATATTGAAAATTTCAATAGATTGCGATATGCGTATTGCAAATCAGTAAATTGGCTTTTTAACAGTAGTGTAGGGTCAAAGTTTTAGGTTGATGCAGTAAGAAAAATTCTTGCCACACGGATATTAGTTGGGTCATATATGCATGTGCTTTGATGCAAAAAGTATTCATAGTGTATTGATAGTATTTATAGTGGCTAATTTTGCCGGAGCCTATCCCATCTCACATAGAGCGAGAGGCAGGGGGTACCCCCTCCATAGCAGGGCAACACATAGACAAACAACCACTCACACACACTTACACTCCTATGGACAATTTAGAATCACCAATCAACCTAATCTGCATGTTTTTGGAGTATGGGAGGAAACCGGAGAACATGAACACTCTGACAGAAAGATCCATGGCACAGGAATCGAACCTGGGACCTTCTTGTTGTGAGGCAACCGTGCGAACCACTACACCACCGTGCTGTCCTGCGGTGATATGTTGTTTTTTCTTAAATATCATATAGAATATGTTTATATATTGTGCACCCCTAATAATTATATTACTAAATTATTTTTTTTTCTAAATATAATTGGTTTTTAAATACGCGCATGATACAAGAAGCTTTAAAACTGCAGTACTATAACTTGGTTATAGTAGTTGGCTATAGTACGAGTAGCAGCATAATATAGTACCCATTTTATCCAGTTGCGTTTAAAGTCTAAACCTGATATTTGCTTGTACTAAAAGCATTTTCACTGACAATCTATAATGACCTATTCAAAACCCAAGATGGCCTGGAGTACATTAATGTCAGTGCAGAACTAAAGCTAGACTGTAACCAACTCCCAAATTCTCTGTTTTATTATTGTTGGCTAATTCCTGAAAAAAATATTTTAATTTTAATCTGTAGCAAAACAAAATGTAAAGTATATTACACAAGTCTCCTTGAAGGATCATGGGTCAAAACAAAAGAACTCATTTCAAACAGACCTTTGAATCTATGCTTCTAATAAGTGCATTATTCACTCCAGCGAGTCAGTAACCTAATCATCGATTCGTCTTCTAGTCTTAATTCTATTACAGGTTGAATCCATTTACGTGATTATAGTGCGCTACTCAGTACAGTTGATGAGAGTCTGAACGACGATTCTGTTGGTGTAGAATCTTAACACAATATTAATCTTGGTTCTGGAGTGCTTGTCCTTTAAACAAATAGGTTGCGATTAAGACACAAAACTTGTAGCTAGGTATTTATAAAAACACAACATTTCATGGTAACAAAGAAAAGGAAAAATAGAGAGCATCACGGTTGTGTGTTACTAACATACACGTAGACTGTTAATGCATGAATACTGTGAACCGTTTGACTGTTAAAACTGTAGTGGAAATTTCTATGCGCTGGCGTAGTGGATAGCACTCACAACAAGAAGGTCTCGGGTTTGATTCCCAGTTCGGAGATCTTTCTGTGCTGAGTTTCCATGTTCTCCCTGTGTTTGCGTGGGTTTCCTCTGGGTACTCCGGTTTCCTCCCACCTCAATGTTTTGACATGTACACATGTGACACCAGAAGCAAAGACGTTTTCTATTAATAGCTTAGCAAATTGCTCAAAGGTTATAATATCCACACTTGTTATTAATTTTAAAGTTTTAATAATTTGTCGAGAATCTGCTCTATTTCTAGTAATATCATAAGTTCCTCTTATTGAACGACCTTCTGTTTGTAGTTGGAATTATTACTGGGAAAACTGCCCGGCACAATAAACTTCCCTGTTTTATTTGCTTAGTATTTGCTTTTAAGCATGTGAAATCGTGTTGAGTCATGTGAACACAATTTAATTACAAAAACAATCATTTATTGAAATGAGACAAATTATTTTAGCATCAGCGCTTTTGTTGAAAATTAATCAACATTTTGAAAATTATTCTGCCTTTAATTTTATAAATCTGTATTTCTGCTTGTTTATGCCTGAACCTAAATTTCTGTTAGAAGTAAAGTGAAAGTAAACAATGTTTTCGGAATGTATTGGTCAAACAAACTGCTGACAAAATTCTAAGCGTATAAGAATTGTTCATTGTTGTGAAAAACTTGTCCTTGAAATCTTTTGGCTTTGTAGCTTTGTAACTGCATAGATATTATCGCTCCGTTTTTTTCAACAGGAACCGTGCCAGCCTGCATAATAGTAAAAGCTAGCCTTATCCTTAAACATCAGCTACTGTAAGAGACTTTGTCAATAAGTTTTAAAACGGGTCCATACGGATTTCTAGCTAGAAGATTGAATCGATTCATTAAGTCTGTGCATGTTTGAGGGGATCTTTAATTGTGAATTTCATGGCCTAATGGGCGAGTAACCGATGCGTGAATGATCATGGGTAAAAGCTGTTTATGGTTTCCCCACGCCAACCACATGCTGTTATTTATTAATCATTCACCTACAGACAGGGTCTGCTGCTAGTCACTTAGCCTAACTGCTAGATTTGCCTAAGAAAAATATTTTTAATTCAACTATTGATGCGCCTGCAAATACGTTGTCCCAGAACTATTGTGTGATTATATCTAAAGCAAGTAAACTTTATAAAGGTAATTAAAAATAAATGTTTGAATGTTAACTTGTGATCTTGTCTATGTGGATGTGTGAATGTGCATACATCAGTATTGTTTTCTCAGGGGTTTTTTCCCTATGCAGTCATAGACTTTGAGAGTCAGCAGTAAGGAAACATAATCACTTGGACAGTGACAGTGGTGGAGAGGATGTTAAAGATTTCTACTGAAAAAATATTTATGACTCAAGTAAGAGTAAATAATTATTTTGTTAAGGTACTTCTCAAGTAACTCAAACTCAAACTGCCTTACTAAACACTTCATATTTTAAACCAATTAGCTGTAAGGAAGATTTCAGCTTGGAACCTTATATGTTGCACATGCAGAAAGCTACTGCACAAATTTCTGGACATATTTTGCTGCGATGGTCTGGCGACCTGTCCAAGGTGTACCTCTGCCTCTCGCCCTATGTGTGCTGGGATAGGCTCCAGCAGACCTCCATGACCCAGAATTATGAAATAAGTGGGTTAGAAGATGAATGAATGAATTTTTTTTGCTGTGGCATTTTTGTTAAAACCAAAAGTTTCTATTTTCTTCCTGTTGACTGTTCTGTAGGCTAATGAGAATCAAAACAACAAAATTGCTATGATTGACACAATATCAAACCATATGTAAGTGTCCGACAAAACAGTCTAATTTATAATTTGCTATAATGTTATAAGCAACAAAATAACTAAAAACAAAAAAGAACCACCATTTAAATTATATTAAATAAAAAAATAGAAATATCTATTCAACTGCAGTATTTCTAATTACTAACAGTCGACCACTGTTAATAGAAACCCAGAAATTTCTATTAATTTGTGCTTTTACACATGAATGGATAAGTATTGTAGGTTTAAACCTTGAATCATTTATTTAATTACTATTAGCACAATAACTGGACTATTCAGACACCATTCAATTCGATTCAGATTTATGTGTATATATAGCGTTTTTTACAATGGTTATTGTCTCAAAGTGGCTTTACAATAAACATCATACATTTGCTGCACTGTGATGAACAGAGACTTTTTCAGAGCCACAGTTTTACATATTTTACTTATAGAGTTTATATTTATGGAATTGAGAAAATGTCATGGCTATCTGTTAGACATTTTATCTCTAACGTACAATTGAGCCATTGGAGATTAAGAGCCTTGGTCAGGGGCTCAACGTAATTTGTTGGTGTATCTGGGAATCGTACCCTGGACTTTCTGATAACACTCAAAACCTTAACTACTAAGCCACTTCTTCACCCAATATATACTTAGCAATATGCAGAAATTTCACCAGGTGACTTAAAAAGCACTATTCATTATTCATTACGAAAGGAAGTGCGCTTGCATAGAACAAAATACACAACTTATAGTTATCGTTTTTCTGGAGATCCAGATGCAGAAAGATAAAATCAATTATTTTCAGTTACTTATTGACCATGCAATAAATTACAAATGATATGTGTTGTGATGCAGCACTTGACATTGCACATCCTTTGAAATGTAGTGAAATGTAATTACATATGGTGCTGTTTTACCGTCTAAGCACTCTATTTTTTTCTTTATAATTGGTGTGTCTGCAAGTTTGGGTTATTTTTTTGGCCAGGTCAACATTAAACCAGCCTCTAGTATATCCCAGCACTGCCTTTCACCCAAGCTTTCTGTATGTCTCATCCCACTGCTCCTCCTGCCTGCTGGTAAAAACAGCAGCTTGGGACAGAGCTCTACTGTCTTCACAGTTAAGCCGCCTCTTTGGACAGCCAGCTGACCCTGACCGCCTCACGTGGCCTAGCCTTTGCTTTCAAAAAGACTTGACGTAATGCACTAATAAGATTTTTCTAATCTGAATTCACAGTAATTTGAATCAGCACAAGTGCAGACAGACACTGTAGACTTTTACAAGATCACAGGATGTTGGGCTCATGTCAAATCATGAGATTATTAAAGTCTGGATTTTTTTTTGCAATTTATTATAAGTTTGAAAAACCAATTGGGTTTACTTTTTTTTTTCCTCTTTTCCTCCTGTCTCACACCCATGTGCGCATGCACGCTCTCCAAACTAAAATCCACTGTGTGGAAATGTTTCCACTGGATTAAAAAAATGTTGAATCACTTGGTCAGTGGCCAAGGATTTTATTGCTAAGGTTTTGTGCCAGTTCATGTGGGACATGTGGCACATGTCATCTTTTTTTTAGTGTAGGGGATACTCCATCATACAGAAATTCTAGTTATAAACAAAAAGCAAAGAAACTTTCTGTGATTCTGTTTAAAATGCAAAGGTGTAAACCTGCATTTACATAAAAATGTAAATCAAGAATACAATTCCATTCAATTCTGATTCTGGAAGTCAGGATTCCAAAAATGTAAAGTACATAAAGATTCCCATCTCTACTGAGAATGTTATCACATATTACTCCCAAGCCTTAATTTGAATATAACCAGTGGCAATAACAAGGGTGTTGCTAATTTGCATGTTTTCGCTGTCGGTGCTTGTTTTATCCAGATCCAGATGCTTTTTTTTATTGCTGAAAAATTTTTAATTGTCTTTAAATGTTCCTAAAATGTTCCATAGTTTAGATCTCTAGTCCACTTTTACATGATGCATTTCTACAAAAAAATACCATACGATCGCTTCTATTGTTTCATATCACTCTACAACGGCTGTGATAAATGTTGTCGGTCGAGTTTTATTTCCTTCATTGCTGTTGGTGTGGGATGAAAGCCTGCCGAACGTGGAGACAGCGGCTCTCGTTGCTATAGTGCTGTCGGCAGCTCTTCTGTGGACGCAGCTGTAAATGTTAAGCCCTCACTTAAATCGCCGACGGCCCCCTGAACAGCGATCCCTTTCGCCCCAGTGAACCTTTGAAAGTGCTGCCTGGATTGCTTTTGCTATTTTTACCCTTTTTTTCTTATAAACTTACTTTTCTGAAGCTGCTTTCTTTAACAGTGTTACATCACTTTGTTCATCACAAAATATCTATGTCTATATGTTGTCTATAAAGATCTACCTTACTGATGCTACTCATTACTTTTTTTACTAACATGGCAAAAAGGTAGATACTAGTAAAGGGAGTGGTTACTTTCAGGTTTTGTAAAAAAAAAAAAAAAAAGAGTACATATAAAAATATTTGGTTTGTCATTGATTTCAATGAGGTCATAAAATAAAGAAAATATCAGTTTATTGATGCCGCACTTGCGTGGGTTTCCTCTGGGTACACCACTTTTCTCCCACTGCTCAAAAACATGTACATTAGGTTGATTGGTCAAAATTGCCCATAGGAGTGAATGTTTGAGTGAGTGTTTGTTTGTCTGTGTGCGCCCTGTGATGGACTGGGGAGCTGTTCAGGGTGTAATTCTGCCTCTCGCCCTATGTGAGCTGGGATAGGCTCCAGCAGACCCCGTGACCTTGAATTAGGGAATAAAAGGGTAAGAAGGTGAAAATGAATAAGTTGATTGATATGATTAATCCTACAGTAGAACATGTTGGACATGGTCTATTGCCAAGGACTCAACCAAGTCCTGCTAATCGGAGGATTGTAGGTTTAAATTCCAGCATCACCCAATTGCTGCAGCTGGGCCGCTGAGTAAGGACCTTAACTACTAACCTTTCAGTTAGATGAGAAAAAAAGTTGCTTTGGATCAGGGTGTCTTGTAAATGCCAGAAATGCAAATGGAAATGAAAACTCAATCTGAAAGAATTTCTTCAGGCAAAATATTGTTTATCTCTCGTTCTCTTCCAAAGACAGCACATGGTAATCGTACCGGAAGCGCATGGTCACTTGACACCTTACCAACACGATTTATTTGAATGTGTCTGCTTTCTGTCTGTGGTTCCTATTTCCAAAAAACGGCTTCTATAGCAGTTTATTGCTAAAGGTTAAATGTTTACTGTTACAAAAAAGGGGAAAACGTACTCAAAACCTAATGATTGTTGTATTAATTCCGCTTTTTATCACTCAAATAAAACGTAGGTGTAGTATCCTCTAAAATACCCTTAATGGAAGTCTTTAGTAAAATCCAGACCAGCAATGAAATGACTCTGTCTCCCTATGAACGACACTCTGTTTTCTACTCAGGTCTGTGACAGAAAAAGCTGCCAGTGTGTGTTGGTTGTGTTAGAGGAAATTGAAAGAGGCGAGGAATTTTCTCTCTGAGTGTGTGGAAACACTTAGAAACAGGCCAGGTATGATTTCCTTCGTAGTCAGAGCTCTGACTCTAGATTTTTGCGGAAAGAAATCCCTATAAGAAACTCTAATGCATGTTGTGTTATGTAATTATCTTGTCAATCATCACCTAGATATGCCCTCTCATACTCTTTCATGTAATAATATTGTTACTAACGTAAAAAGTATGGTAACTAACAATGGGCATACAACAGTGAATAGGCCAAAATTAAGATAAATTCATAAATAAATGAACCTAAAAAAAGAGAATTCACACAGCAAGCTGGAAGATTTAATAACTCCATCAGATAAACGAAGGAACTTCTGACAGTTCTTACAACTACGTCTTTAAAGAGATGTAAACAGTGGACCAGCCTCAGTAATAAAACTGTGTTTTGTTTCTCCAAAATGTACCCCTGAGCCTACTGTTTGCCTACAAGCCCTTATGAATAGAGTGTCTTTGTTGCTCGATGCCTCTTTGCTGTAAACACATTTTTAATGGCGTTCACTGAAGCGGCCGTCTGCCTCCACCTGCGCACTTGTCTGCCATGCTGCTTCAACAAAAAAGAAAACTGAAAAAAAAATAAAAACCAAGGAAGAGAGGTTATTTCAACAGAAAAGTTTGGCAAATAAGCAGCAGTAAACTGTTTTTATCAAGAAAAAGTTGTCCTGTTTTTTGCTATCCTGTACCGCATAGTAAACAAGTTGAATATGATATAAAAACTGTTTTGCATTTTTATTGTATTTTGTTTTTATTATTTTACGTCAACCTTGTATATGTGACAGCTATATGTCACTGCCACACTGAACCGTCCTAAAACAGCTCAACCTCGTCGTGCTTGGTGGCATACTAATTTTGGTTTGAGGGCATTGTGCTTTTGTTAGTTTAAAATAACCTGCTGTTTCAGAAGGGGCGTCCCTGGCTCTTGGCTTTTAATTTGTAGAACTTAATTGGCCATTTATAAAACTGTCAGGGCTTTTTCCAGGACAATTGCCAAGTTTTGTCAGGTTCATTTTAGCACCATGAGGGTTATACCAGGATGAGTGGAAGGCCAATACTTTAAATGCCGTAGGATGCAATGAAAATTCTGTCATGAAGCAACAATAGCAAATGCCTTTATTTATTGCCAGGGTAAAATGTAAGCATATACTTTTTATAGCTTATACATATCCTAGACGATACTGGAGAACTAAGGACCAATAAACATTTTTACAGTATCATATTAAAAAAAGATCATATTTATAAGTAAATAAAACTTAATGATGCTGTTTGCACTGTGTTTTTTTTAACATGTTGCTTCTTTTTTTAGTTTTTTCTTTTGTGTTGTTGATCTGTTATAATTCTGCACACTTTCTTTAGACTGAAACTAAGAAGAAGAAAAAAACCCAATTTCTGTGATTAGAGTACATAATTGAATTGATTGATATTACAACAGGGGTGGTGCGGTGGCATAGTGGTTAGCACGGTCGGCCGACAACAAGACGGTTCCGGGTTTGATTCCCAGTATTAATGAGATCAGACACTAATGTCATATAAGGAGGTCTGGGAGGGGCAAGTCGCCATTCAATACTGGTGTTTTTTCACTCTAATAATAACCCAGCATGTGATAATGGAGATCAGGGGTTTTGAGCTCAGAGTCATTGTCAGGCGGGTAAGGGTCATTGTCATACTGGAACAGTGTTGAAGTCTCTGAAGGAAAAATATAATACTACAACATACAAAAAACATTCTAGACCAT
>JAOTRA010000003.1:1031415-1045988 GCA_026260255.1 Pseudolaguvia tuberculata | reverse complement strand
TATATATTGGTCCAAAATCGAAATGTATATATTGTTATCGATCAAGATTAAATTTTTGCCATATTGCTTGACAATAAGAAAGGAATTATTTGTGCTATAAATAAAAATAATAATTTTTATTATTTTTTATTATTATTATTATTATTATTTAGTATTGTTGTTATTATTATTATATTTTTAACTTTAACTGTTCACTCAAACATTATCCTTTTTTTCTTTTCTTTCTCTTTTAGAGTCAGTGTATGATCTTCTTCCCAAAGAGTTGCAGTTGCCCCCTTGTTTAAAGCAGAAAATTACAAGAATGAGTCAGAAAAGTGGAGGAGGGACAAGTTCCCCCCCAGCAACCCTCACTTTAGGTAAAGTTCCCTTGCCTTTGTTGTTAGCATTTTTCTACCACGACACCAGTGACATATGGGCATGGAAGCTGATAACAGATATCCATTACCATGCATACAGAAATGCACAGTACATATAACAATAGTTATACATTATCAAGAACAACCAAAAAATATATATTTATTATATTTTAGCTAATTATATTTTATGGAAATTAGGCGAGGCCATCTTTAATATGCCAATTACATTTATCTGCGATGATGAACGCAAAACAAAGGGACAAAACAAAGGCAGATAATGTGTTCATAAATAGGATATATACCCCCATCCAAGGCTCTTATCGGCTTCCAAGCTTCATATAAAGCTTCAGTTGTGAATAACAAATGGATCAGTCCCAGTGTCCACCTTTAGGCTGCTTGCAAGACAACTAACACTACAACTTGCTAATTCTACTAACACTAGATTTAAAAGTTAGCACCATGTTCCTGGGTTTTGTAATTAGTTATTAATGGTTGCCAAATACTGCAGGTTTATTGTGATTTCTTCTAATTCCTTTACTGGATATATTCTTTATTCATACAAAAAAAATAAAATAAAATATGCAGCCACACCAGTACTTTGCAAATAAGACTGAATACTCTGGTTATAAATTATAATGCAAAAAGTATGTTAATTATTTTCTTGTTAATAATCCTACGTCTTTTCAGAGCGGCTCTTCCACAGACAACAAAGAAGTAAGCTTTATTTGCATTGTTGCGTTTTGTGTAGGTCTGAATCATGGAATCCTGGAATTATTTTCTGAAAAGATCATTTATTATTAAAGATCTATTTTTTATAAAACCTCGTTTAAACTAGTCCACTTGTAAATACACAGTTACAGTAGTTAAATTTTTTTTATCAATTTGGTAAAAGGTTCAAGAGATGTAAGCGTCAAAATTATTAATCAACATCGAAACTGGAAGTAAAAATACAAACAATCTGACCATAGAAAGTCTTTTAAACTAGGAACTATTACAATACCGCACACAAGAGATCGAAACCAAAGTGTGATTCGTTATTAAGAATATTTTCATCGTTTTGGTATGGCCACTTTTTACATTAGTGCAATCACCAAACGTAAATGCATGACTGGGGAAAAAAAGACACTCAGACATGAACATTTTAAAATGAGATTCACCTTAGTATTTTTTTTAATCTACTCCTTTATTAAAGTACCTAGGTTTAAGGTGAGTTTGAGTAAAGCAGAAGTCTGTTGCCTTTGGACATCAGTACCCAACTGCAGCCATGAGGCAGGACATGCTGGCTGTAGCTGAAGGAAGGTGAAGTATTTCCAGTTTATATCTTCACTCAAGACCGCAGGCTTCACTTCAGATCGGTCTTAAATTTTTCTTAGCTATTTTTCTCTTCTGTTTTTAGTGTAGTATTATTTATTTGTATTTTTTACAAGCTTAATTGTTCACCTATTTGCTCTGTTTAATATGGTATTCAGAGCCATTGTATGCGTGATTTCAAACTAGCAACCTTGGTTCAATTCTGCTCCGGTCCTTTTCGGTCCCAGCCCCCCTTTCTAACCCATTTCATCTCCCTCTCTTTCTATATCTCTCTCTGCTATCAATAAAGGCAAATTGAGATTTGTATAATAGTATTGATGCATATGGTAAAAAGTGTTGATTTTATATGGCCATGTATTATATTATTATTGATTTCCACAACACATTTCGCTTCCCTGTGCAAAGAGAGCTCTTGCCTGGGTTTTCCAGACACCTGTCCTGAACCACACGAAGCCTCCAAAAGCACATATGCTATATGAATCTACGCACTGTTCCCCTCCTTGTCACAGTTTTCATGGCTGCTATTCATAGCTTTGCTTGTCATCACATACCGTTGTAGTTGGGGCAGGTCCACCCTGTCCTCTGGTGCCCTGTATAACTTTTGTTGCTTGTCCTTCATATTTCTGCTTTCCATACTGCTAATGACAATGGTCCACATCCACACATGCAATTAACCTTTCATGCATAACTAATAATTCATTTATTTATTTATTGTCGATGCTCAAGCATTTTATTTTGCAAGCATTTTATTTTTATTTTTCTGTTCATCTTTTACACTGTGAACTAAAGTTTTGTTTAAACCACTGCTAAAAGTAAATGAAGGTGCAAATATTTGCACATTGGGGTTTGGGTGAGGGAAATGTCTCATCAGATGCCCTCTAGTGAGTTAAGATTTAGGTGTAAAATAATTGACTGACTCACTATTTCCACGGGTCACATGTTCTCCCCACACTTGTGTGGATTTTCTCGGGGTACTCTGGTTTCCACCCACAGTCCAAAAACATTGGGTTGATTGGTGATTTGAAATTGCCCATAGTAATGAACGTGTGTGTGAGTGGTTGTTCGTCTATGTCTTGCCCTGCGATAGACTTGCAACCTGTCCAGGGTGTACCACTGCCCCTCGCCCGATGTGATCTCCAAATAAGGGAATAAGCAAGTTAGAACATGAATGCATGAATAAATTTTAGTTTAAATACATTGTCAAATACGCATACAAACAAATGACAAAATGTGGACGTGGCTGCAATAAAGTTGGCTATGAGATTACATTAATGCAGTGGTTCCCAAACTCTAATGTGCTGTAGTCACTGTGCAGTGCTTTAACATTACTGGTGTACCGCTCATTTTCAACAGAGACTGAAAATGTGCAAAGAGCGGCAGTCTCAACAACCGTAGACCAAATTTGAGAAGGTCTGCATCACTATACAAGGCCAAACCTCTCTAATGACTAAGCATTAGTCAAATTTTCTTTTTTCCCATAAATGTGTCAGACACAGAAATGATTGTTAAAAAAACAACAACCTGAAAATGCCGTTCTGTGTCAGTGCATTTGGGAACCATTTCAGAAAAGTGAAACCATCAACAAACCTAATCGGATTTATGTATAACTTCAGCCAGAGTATTCAAAGCTTTTGCTTCCTTTTTTTTGTTATACAGTATATGCTTACCTTTAAAAATAATTATTCCTTACCTTTATATAATAATTAAGCCTTTGGGCTTTCTGGTTTCTTTTATTAAATAAAAACAATTTTCTTATTAATTATATTAATTAATTGTTTATTAATTGTATCTTGTTTTATGAGGCAGAAAGGGATCTTGAGTAGTTCTATTAAAACAGAAGAATTTTAGTATATCAATAAGCTCCAGCAGACCCTCGTTACCCTGAATTAATTAAACATGTAAAATGTTCCAGTATAATAAACTTGAAGCTCTTTTGCCAATCCTGGTTTTTAGGCCTGCAGATAAACCTCTGTGTTTTAAGCAGCAATACAACATGGAGCTTGTGTATATAAAACAATGTTTTTATTAAGAGATTTTCCTTATAAGCCTGGAAAAACTAGACCAAACCAAACCAAAAAGAGATTAGGCTACATTTTCCTTAAATAGTTGGTTCAATGATCCTTGTTGTTTGGGTGTTTACTTGGAGATTAAAAATGAAATTGTTGAATTAAAAACTAGATTTTGTATTTCACATAAAAAATGTTTCCTTTTTTTTCAATGTTGTTTTTAAATGATGTTTTTTTTTTATTTGTAGAGTGTATAGTGTATAGTGCTTTTTGCCCTATATGTGCTGGGATAATAGGCTCCAGCAGACCCCTGTGACCCTGAATTATGGAAGAAGATGAATAAACTGATGAATGAATAATACGTGTTGAAGCAAGGGAAAGCCAGATTAGATTTTGTTTAGATTGACCATGCATTGTCATCAAATTTCTTTACCTTTTAAATTATTTTGTTTTATTTTTTCAGGCAGGAAGAAACATTCTTTTTTCTTATTTATATTTTTTGTCATCCCTTGTTCTTGATTATACCGAAAATGTGGTTTAGAGTAAAATATGGAAAATGGACTAAACCATTTTGTCTTTTAAAGAATCATTTTGTATCATAAAGAATCTTTTCCTTTTCTTTTTTTTTTCTTTGAACTTCATTCATCTTTTGAAAATAACATGCAATGGTCAACATTTTATTACTCATTTCGTTGTCTCGTTTTTATTCCAGGAATTTCCCTCTGAAGCAGGGAGTGTCTGCATATAAAATGGTCTGCAGTTCTCTGCTTCATAGGTCAGAAGCTGGTTTATTTTGTTTCTGTGGCTATGCTCAGTCCCAAAACAAAGAAAAACGGAAAAAAGGGAAAACCTGAATCTGACAAAAGAAACATATCATTTGTAATGCATCATTTGACACAATATTTCTAATCTGCCTCATCAGATTATTGAACTTATATAAACAGAAAATGATCTATATGATCTCCCTGTAGTAAGTTCCAAGATCATTATTAGGTTATATGTAAAGATCTATACGGGTCATATGCTGTACTGTTAACAGTCTTTTGGAAGCTGTTCATTGGCAGAAGCTGTGTAAGCTGTATAAGAATAAGATGAAATAAGCTTAACATGTAGCATCAACTTAGGGTTTCTTTAAAATATATCATTACTTAGTAATATTATTCTTCACCATTGTTTCACTCACAATACTCATTTAAAAGTCATTTAAAGGCATTTACAATCCTCCCACACACTATGATGCATTAATAAAATCTTGGGGGAAAAATTGTAATTGGAAATCCAAAGCACAACGCAAGCAGTTGTTCAGAAATTTCACTGCTTAGCTGGGACTGCTAGCCAAACTAGATGAGAAACCTTTATTCACTGTCTAATTGTACACACTGCAGATGCCTCCTCAATCAACTCAGCTAAGACCAAGGGAAGTGCCAGCAGTGCTTTTTCCACCTCGTCCGGCTTCAATGTGCACTCTTTGAGCACAGAGCAGGATGCCAGCACTTCAGGAGAGACGAGTAGCCGTAAGAAGCCAGACATGCTTTGTGGAGATAAGGCCAGTGGAGGCTCTCAGCATCAGCACCACCATCAGATGACACCTCCGAAACGACCAGTACTGAACATCTCGCCCCCGCCGGAGGACCTGTTTGACAACAGTCACATGTCGGGATGCCAGGATGATGCACTGCTGGATTCAGAGCAGAGCAACAGCATCTGGATGGAAAACTCACTCTCTAATTTCAGCATGCTGAGCTCCAGTTCTTACAATGACAACACAGAAGTTCCACGCAAGGCACGCAAACGCACGTCACGGCAGAAGCCAGGGCCAAAGCCGATTTCCGGTGAAGAGGCCAGCATGGATGTGTTTGATGCAGACAGTGCCAAAGGTCCACACTTTGTCCTTTCTAAATTTAGCTCGGAAAATAAGGCCAATAGCAAAGCAAGGTGAGTAAATGATGATACTCTGACACCAAGTTTTAATAGTAACCTGATTATGCATTTATTTCCGATATGACTTCATCAGAAGAGGATCAATTTGCCAGAAGTTCACCCAATCTGGCAACACTTTCTGCAGTCACTTGTACTCAGAATGAGTTTGATGAATCTTAGACAAATCAGATTGCTTTTCAGATTTGTGTTTGTAAATTCACTTTAGAATAAAAGATTGATTTACAATTATGCACAATACCCATAGTTATACTTATTCTGTCTCTAATTGATTTTATAAAATGCATTTTTTAAGTATATTTTTAAGGAAAGAATTTATCCTCAAACTTATGTCCAAACGTGTTATAGTGTGTTAACTGGTTTCATCATTTATTATCATCACAACAGTGTTATATTATTCCTCTATTCATACAAATTGTTGACTAAAGATGACAATTTCTTGTCAGCCAGAGGAAACACTAAGTGTTTTATTCAATTAGATCTTGTCTTATAATGCAAAATGTCTCCTTTGGAACCCAGGTAAAAGGGTAATGAAATGTATCTGGGTATCACGGCATGTTCTTTAGTCTTTTTTAGTTTACTTCTGCATAGAAATGTCCTATAAAAACTAAAGAACTTGATTTGATAATCATGAGTTTTCATGCACCACCTTGCATTCCTACTTTCTCTAATATTCATCTTTATTGCTGCTATTTAAGCTGCTTAATTTGGGATGATGTTATGTTTAGATCTTCAGAATGTTTATTAGCATTATTACACCATGCCAGAGTGTAATTTGAACATTGTTCCTGGTGCCAGCTCACATTAGTGTGTGTAAGTGGATAGCTATGACCCTGAAGCTACTGACTATAGTGACATATTCTTTGCTTTCTAGTCCTGACGGAAACCATGCATCCGGCCAGAAAGGTGGGATATTGTGCTGCCAGTACACACAGAAAAGTGAAGGAAAGGAGCTGAAGATCCTTGTCCAGCCTGAGACTCAGCACAGAGCCAGATACTTGACCGAGGGCAGCCGAGGTTCTGTAAAAGACCGCACCCAGCAAGGCTTCCCCACTGTTAAGGTAGATCCAGTTACACATTTTTAAATTGCTGAATACCAAAAACACTTTCTTAATACTTGTGCTTTCTGTAACAAGCCTTGAAGGGAAACAAAATGTGATCTAAGTCGAAGTAGAATTTTTGGGACCAATCTGTGCTGCCTATATGACTAATAATTGTCAAATTAAGTCCTTAATTGTTTGCATGATATAAATCTAACAAACACATTAGCAATTTTATTTGTTGTGCCAAACGTGCTAATTCTTGCAGTACGTAATGTAGTATAATTGATGTAGTGCACTTTAAAATAAACCAGCCAGTCATTAAAGCCTGATTTACTTTACAATAATTTTAAATCTTGCAGCAGTGTGGGTTTATTCTGGGTACTCTAGTTTTCTCCCACAGTACAAATACATATCTATTAGGTTGATTGGTGATTCTAAATTGCCCATAGGAGTGAGTCTGTCTGTGGCTCGGTAATGGATAAGCGACCTGTCCAGGTTGTACTACCCCTGCCTTTTGCCCTTTATAGAGCTGTGATAGGCTCCAGCAATTGATTCATTCACCTCTTCAATCAACTTTAATAATGTTAATGTTAATCAGTCACACTCTGGCTTTTTATGCCTCCTGATAATTTTAATAATGTGCTTTTTTATTTATTTACTATACCATTTTTGTGCAATTACCATTGTCCATTCACATAATAGACTCTTGTCCCTCCTTATTTAATTTGCTTATGCCTTGTCCTACTGATTTTATTATAATGTGATTGACCAGTTTAGTATTTATCCAAAATCTCACACCCCGAGAAACAATTTGTCTTGTTAATGTTGAGGCTTTATGCATTTTAATAGATAACTTTGTAATCATCTGGAGAAAAAGCAGTAAATTTGTAGCTAAATGTGAGAAACATTAACAGTATTGCGAGACGTTGCAGTCATAAAAACTTAACATAGTATTGCCTGGAGCTACTCAGGCTAACCAGGGGTCTCTAAACTTGGTCCTGGAGGGCCGATGTCCTGCAGAGTTTAGCTTCAACTTGGCTCAATACATCTCTAAGTTTCAAGAATACCTACAAAGATCTTGATTATTAGGTTCAGGTGTGTTTGATTAGGGTTGGAACTAAACCCTTCAGGATTGAGTTTGGAGATCCCTGGGCTAGACTATACAAAAATGAAACATACGCTTTATTTAATATGATACTAGACATTAAAAAAGAATTTGTGCCAAGAAATACGATGGACCACTTTAGCTTGATTATCTGGTCCAAAAAACGTAGAAAGGATTATTGAAAAAAGGAGTTACTAATGATAGTGACGCAAACAATTAATCAAATATATTTTTTTAATATAAAACATTGTCCCCATTAAATCAACAGTACTGTTTTGTTTTCTTCTTGATGGATCACAGACCTGTTTACTAACTCTACATCCAAGACCTTTTACTTCTTTGCCTAGTAATGACGTCGTTTATTAAAGTAAAAAGTAGTCATTAGATTGCTCAGGAGTGTGTGTATTCAGTAGCTGCTGTTCGTTTAATCCCCACAGCTCGAGGGTGTGAAGGAGCTCGTCATCCTGCAGGTGTTTGTAAGTAATGACGCAGGTCGTGTGAAGCCTCATGGATTCTATCAGGCCTGTCGGGTGACTGGTCGAAACACTACCGCCTGTAGAGAAGTAGACATTGAAGGCACTACAGTCATTGAAGTGCCTATGGATCCCAGCA
The DNA here is from genome assembly GCA_026260255.1 of Pseudolaguvia tuberculata. NCBI lineage: Eukaryota > Metazoa > Chordata > Actinopteri > Siluriformes > Sisoridae > Pseudolaguvia > Pseudolaguvia tuberculata. The sequence continues at coordinate 1,037,617 of JAOTRA010000003.1, read as the reverse complement.
ATAACATGACTCTTGCGTGAGTATTAATAATTAACAAATATTGATAAAAATTATTTACATTAAATGATTAAGTTATTTCCAATGAGAAACAGTGGCGAGGATAAATTTCTTTGAGATAAGTTTAGGAAGGAAACCTGAGATGAACCAGGCTCCTCAGGGAACCCATCCTCATCCTCCAGTGACACCAGAGTGTTTGATTAGAATAATGGCAACTGATAAATCAATAGTTACCCACAGATCTGGTTCCATTTCCTAATGCCACAGTCACTAAGCACCAAATGATTGACATCATTGTAAAAATGTCAAATTCAAGGTAAGCATTACATTATATTTCCTCAGTGTGGACTGTGTGGGCATCCTAAAATTGCGCAATGCAGACGTGGAAGCTCGAATTGGGGTGGACGGCTCCAAGAAGAAAAGCACACGTGCCAGACTGGTGTTCCGGGTAAACATCCCTCGAGCCGATGGCTCTGTGCTCACTCTTCAGGCACCCTCCTCTCCTATACTGTGCAGTAAGTAGATCTGGGCTATTCTGGGCATATGGTAGGTATATGTCTGATTGGACTATCAGATTAATAGATTATTGCCAAAAGGGGCTCCTGACTGAGATGTTTAGCCTTATGTTTTAGGGGAGAAACTTTACAGTCTATGTCCCATCAAAATTCATACTGTGAACATTACATCATTTGAAAAAAAACTCATTTAAATGGACAGGAGGCGGTGCTGGAGGTGGCAGAGTTGAAGCTGTTGAGATTTTCATTGGGAGGGACGAGGATGGACAGGATTAGAAATGAGTTGCAAAACCTTAAACTTGACTGTGGATTGTTCTGTGAAAGTTTGTATTAATTGCCATGGGATTTTCTTTCTCCAGCTCAACCCGCTGGATTACCTGAGATCCTGAGAAAAAGTCTGCATAGCTGCTCAATTCATGGAGGAGAGGAGATGTTTATCATCGGAAAGAACTTTCTTAAAGGAACCAAAGTGATATTTCAAGAGAACGTTTCTGGTATGACGCCATATCTCCAGTTTCTCGTGCGATCTCTAAATTGATAATTCTGTTTCTGTGCAGTCTGACTCTATTTTCCGGCTTCTTCACAGATGAAAAGTCCTGGAAGGCAGAAGCTGAGATTGACATGGAACTTTTTCATCAGGTACTGGAAAGCAAGTTTTTTTTCCAGCTGTGTCTGATTCATCCATAGCAGATAAATGATCAAATACAATAATGCATCACAAAACAACCAACGGGGCGGCGTGGTGACATAGTGGTTAGCACGTTCACCTCACAACACAAAGATCCTGGGTTCGATTCCTTGGTTGGGGGTTTTTCTGTGTGGAGTTTGCTGTGTGGGGTTTTCTTTGGGTGCTCCAGTTTATTCCTACAGTCCAAAAACATGAATATGAGGCTAATTTGGTGATTCTAAATTGCCCATAGGAGTGTGTGGGGGTGTGGGGTTGTTTGTGTGACCCTGTAATGGACTGCTTCTTGTCCTATGTGCACTGGCATTCGCTCCAGCAGACCCCAGTGACATGGAATTAGGGAATAAGCGGGTTAGAAGATGAATGAATGAATAAAAACAACCAACAGTGCCATCATGTGACTGGTTAGGATAATTCTCCAGAAAATAATGATATTAAACTTTATTGTCACCTGGTTATCTCACCTTTATTTTATCTTATTTTTTATTTTATTTATTTATTTATTTATTTATTTTTACTATTTTACACTATTCTCTATATATCCATATAATGTGTTTGTTTCTTAGAATCATCTTATTGTCAAAGTTCCACCATATCAAAATCTTGCCATTACATCTCCCGTGTCTGTTGGGGTTTATGTGGTGACTAATGCCGGACGTTGCCATGATGTGCAACCATTTACGTATAAGCCAGAGCCAGGTTTGTACATTTTATACGGTATTTTCATTTTTACGTATAAAATATTACATATTAAATATTTTGTATGGTTATAGATGCTGTGAAAAAAGAGACTGGGCCTCCTGGCAAGTCCAGTTCTTTGGAACAGATAAAAGGTACAGTATATGGTACACATTTATATTTCTGTATTTGATTATATTCGGTTATTTGCGAGGCATTGATTTCTAGTTTGTTTTTCAACAGTAATGGAAAGTTCCTTGCTTGTCCCTATCTTACCTCCCGTCAAAACAGAAGAAGTGACTCCAATGGAGGTTTCCAGTAACTCTGCGTCTTTTAAGGTTAGTATTAGTTTAATTTAAAATTGTTCCTATTCATTCATATGTTAAGTTTTATACATAATATAATATTAATACTGGAATTATATTTTTCTTGTTTACGTTTTACTCCACAGACCTCAGATCTAATAAACCCTACCCAACAGACTTTGAGCACTATTTCTACCAACAGCCCCACATTTGCAAACTCTGTAGCCTGTCAACCAAAAGAACAAGAGCAGTTACAGAATTCTGTTTTCACCAATAAGGAACCAATAACCAACATTCAGAAACAAGACACCACCCAAAGCAACTCTTTCCATGTGGCTGGGAAATCTTTGCTCCAGCAAGGGGCCCAACAGTTCCTTTTGGACAGTGACAGTCTAGCCCAGGAAAGGTCAGGGACCACAGCTAATACTTTGGTAGGGATTGCCCAGATGGACGACAGCCCACAGCACCAACTCTCTCTCCTGCCTCCGGATGAGGTGGCTCAGCTCGAGCAGGCGGTTCGTCAGCTGCAAGCAAAGGGTTACTGCAACATTCAGCTTCATTCCGAAGATTCAATAGCCAAGAAGCAACAGCACCAGCTTCAACAAAAGCAAATCCAACAGCAGCAATTACACCAGCAGCAGATGCAACAGCAACAACAAGTCCTAGAGAACCTACAGCATCACCTTTTCCATCCCCCGGTTCCAATGCAGTGTAGTAGTCGGGAACAGCAGGGCTCTTCACAAGGCATGGTGGAGAACAGTAACACACTATTTCAGCAACCATCTCCACAACAGCAACAGCAGCAGCAAGCAGCCATGTATCACCAAGCAAAAGATCTCATCTCTATGCAAACTGGATTTCTTCAGCAAGCCCCTTCTCATTCTTCTTCACCCCTTTTTCACACCACAAACACCTTGGCTGAGGCTGAGTCTCCTCAGGAGGCTCTCTTCCACACACAAAAGACTTCACCCACTCAAGAACAAGTCCAAGCATCCCTTTTCCAGAACACTATGAATGTTCTTGACAGGTCCAGCCTGACTGCAGAACCTCAACACTCTGCAACTAGTATGTTTCTCTCCCAGAATGCGATATCTGGCCAGCTTGCAGGAAATAACAACCAGTCCCAGCAGCTAGCTTTTCTTAATTCTATACAGGCATCTGGCCTTGAGCCACAACCAGTGTTCCAAACCACAAGCCAGCTTTCCTCACTTCAAGACAGCACACCCATGGAACAGCATTCCCCACAACAAGCCTCGCAAACTCAGCAAGGTTCTCTGTTTCAGAGCATCCAACAATCGCCAAGTAACAAGCATCAGGCTGGATTGCTCTTCAACTCCATTGGCTCAGGAATGTCTTCAGAACAGCCGCAAACTAGCCTCATGTACCCTGGTCAGCCTCAGATGCCTTCAATGAATACCACAAGCCTTATTTCTCAAGAGCAGCAGAACCCATCACTCCCCTACCCCCAGAACAGCATGATTGCCGTCAGACAGGAAGTGCCGTCCGAGCCAATGTCCTTTCAAGATCAGAGCACTGTCATAGACAATCAATCCACAAGTGAGCAACAGCTGTTCCAGGATCAACAGCCAATGCAAATCTCACAACGTTCAGGCACTGGCTCCCAGCCTTCTGTGAATCTCTTTATAGCTCAGTCCGACATGCCAAGAATGCCTCATGCGTCACAGTGTGCCTCACAAGAGGTGCTTTTTGCTGGACAGAGTAGCGTGGCTGGACTTCAGACCACCACCTCGTCACCAGTACAGCAACCTGGATCTCTGTTTCAGACCACAGTGAATGGAAGTCTCAGTCAAGCCAACCATAACCAGCAATCAAACTTGTTCCTTTATGAAATGCAGAACAGTAAGCATAAGATAAATGTACAGTCTATCAAAAAAAAAAAAAAAACACAGCAGGTTGGAAAGGTCTATCTGGGAGCTAATAGCAATACTAAAAAAATCTACTGATATATTTGTTAAAATGTAACATGCTTGCATTTGTTCATATTTTTAATTTTACTCAAAGTACCTAATGAAGTTTGTCTACACTTATGCAAGCTCCTATGCAAATAACGCCACCAGCTGCTTTATGCACTAAAAAAAAGAGGGTTACCACCAAGTTTAATCTGCTTGGACAGGTGCTAGGCAGCATTTCCAGAATCAGGAATACTAATAGACATCAGTTCATATTTCTGATTCTGGCAATACCTCCTAGCATCTACGAAGCATAAAAATAACACTAGCACAAAGCATAAGGTAGGTCAGGCCAAGGAAATATAAAAGCTATTAATCTTTTGTAGTCTATATTAAATAAGATGTTGAAATATCATTTGGAATAAAAGTATTTTTATTTATGTATTCGTCATCCTTGCAAGCATGCCATTGGTCAGGGTAGCAAATTGGAGATTTGACATTCATAAAAGGCTAATAAATCAATTATTTTTAAGGGAGGAAGTGGTGGCTTAGCAGTTAACTTAGATTAATACTAGAAAGACTGGGGTTTGATTCCCAGCACCACCAAGCCACCACCATGGGCCCTTGAGCAAGGCCCTTTACCCCCAACTGCTCAGTTGTAAGTCACTCTAAATAAAGGCATATGCCAAATGCTGTAATTGTAAAAAATAAAAATAAAAATAAAACTTTCCCATTTAATAATTGAGAACCCTGTGGCTTTGTTTTTTTTTTTTTAATGAATTTGATTTGTTCTTTATTGTAGACTGTGGTCAGATGATCGACTCCCAGGGAAGCACGCTTTCCAACCAGATCATTGCTATCAGCCAGAACCAGAGAGAGAATGAAGGGGCAATTCGTTCCTTACTCAACTCGTCCATGAACGAATCTGGGAATGTGCAGAATTCCCAGCTCACCACCTCACAGAACATGGAGAAGATCGACGACCTCCTCGTAAGCCTTCAGGAGCAAAGCAACAGCCTTTCACGTTCATACTAGGACCTAATGGATCCTAAAGGTAAAAGATTTGAAAAACAAATATCACAATGAATATATAGAATCCTTTAAATCAGGATACTGACAAAAGAAAGCGTTCTCATGCCCAATTTCCAACATGTGTTTCTACAAAACAATTCATATGTACTTCCATTCTAAAAAATTTTAATAAACTATATACTTAGGGTGGCTTCGTGGTTAGCACTATTGCTTAGCAGCAAGAAGGGCCAAGGTTTGATTTCCGAGCAATAGATCTTTCTGTGCGGCTTTGCATGTTCTTCCGATGCTTGCGTACACATTTCATGAGTATTTATGTATACATTTTATACACCGTATTAATCCATGTGCTTTACATTAATTTATGAAAAATAAATCATTAACAGCAAATACAGAAAATGAAAGTAAAAAAAGATTATAAAATTTAAAGGTCAATGAATATGATATGAAATGATGTTTGCAGCCTTTTTAGACATTACACATATTAATAAATTAAAGTAATAAAAGATGTATATATCCAGAGCGACTTGTATTTATTAATTTTTCTGAGCTATTAAGGACCTTGCTCAGAGGTCCACTGTTGGCAGCTTGGTCATCCTCGAAATCGAATCAGTAGTCTTCCAATTAGTAGTCCAGTACCATCTTAACCACTGAGCTACCACTTTCATGAAATTCAAGAAAAGATTCAATGTGTGACATGACTTCATTTATTCATCTTCTAACTTGCTTATTCTGTAATTTATGGTCACACACACACACACCTATGGGCAATTTAGAACATGTACTGTGGGAGGAAACCAGAGTAACCTGAGAAAACCCACTCAAATACGGGAAGAAATGCAAACTCCACACAGAAAGACCCCCAGCCCGGGAATCTGACCCTGGACCTTCTTGCTAACCACTACACCACCGTGATAAAACCCCAAATTAAACTGTATTAATATCATTTCTTCTCTTTTTTTATTTTATGTTTTATTTTAGTATTCTAATATGACTTTTCTTTTCTACACAGTCATAATGTATTCAAATGAGTTTCTGATTCAGATAATCATAGCAAAATTGGGAATGCTTCCACGTGACATG
>JAOTRA010000003.1:1004451-1015912 GCA_026260255.1 Pseudolaguvia tuberculata | reverse complement strand
ATATATATATTATAAATTTGCACTCATTTGCAGCATTATTCAGTTAATTTGATTATTGAGTTTGTATAAAATTTGCTCCTCCTGGATTTTATTAAAGTCTGTAACGTGATGATAGTTTAAGTTTAATACTTTTCACATGTTAATTGTTCTGTTTCCTCCTTTTTCTACTCTGTTTCCTGCGACAGGCGCAGCACAAACACTGGGAACTCGCCGGAACCAAACTGGGAGACATCATGGGCATAAAGAAGGAGGAAGACACGTCTGACACTAAGCCTGTGGGAGAGGACGGGGCTGTAGACTACAAGTATGTCCTCACAGCACACAGTAGAGCTTTACGGCTGTTCTCTCTCTGACTGTTGCTTTCTCGCTCTGTCTCTTTTAGTCTGTTTGTTTCACCCTCTCTTTCTGTGACTCTCTGTCTCTTACCTTTCTGTCTCGGTCTCTGTCTGTAGGACAGAGCAAAAGTTTGCTGAACACATGAAGGAGAAGACTGAAGCCAGCAGTGAGTTTGCTAAGAGAAAGACTCTCCTGGAACAGAGACAGTATCTCCCCATCTTTGCCGTTCGCCAGCAGCTGCTCAACGTCATCAGGTTGCTGCTTGATTTTGAGTCTTTTTACCGTTTTTATAATGCAAATCCTGCAGTGTTTGCGCATGCAGTAATATCTTGCAGTGAGATTTTAATAGCATTTTAAGTTTCTCACTGAAACTGTGTGGATGATCTCAAAGGGACAACAACATTGTCATTGTGGTGGGTGAGACGGGTAGCGGGAAAACCACGCAGCTCACACAATACCTACATGAGGACGGATACACTAGCTACGGAATGGTGGGATGTACACAGCCGCGTAGAGTGGCAGCCATGAGCGTTGCCAAGAGAGTGAGCGAGGAGATGAGCAGCAGCCTGGGACAAGAGGTGAGTGTTACTTACATCATTATCTGTATCCTGCCTGTATTTATTATAGATGATTTAAATTTATTATATAACATCATTTAAAGAGATCATTTCCTGATAGAGGGAAAACAGGGCCGTGCCATGGCTTAGAGCGTTGATCTGAGTTCGATTCCACCTCCCACCTTTCTGGTCCCACACACTCTTTGTCTTCCACATTTAATCTCTGTCTTTAATAATAGTTTAGTATAAACATTGACACCTAGTGGACAAAAAGAGAATTACGTCTGTTGAAACAAATGCAGCTTCAGACATTTTTTTTTGTATTTTCTTCATTTCTTTGTCTTTTTCTTTCTTTAATTCTTTCTGACACATGTTCTCTGCCTGCAAAAAGCTATAAAGCTATTTTGTGTATTTAAAACAGCGTCCTATTTTTTTATCTTTGTCTTTACCTTTCTGTCTGTCTCTCTTTTTTCCTATCTTTCCGTCCGTTTTAACGACTCCACTCTGCTCCATGCAGGTGGGTTATGCCATCCGTTTCGAGGACTGTACATCCGAGAACACTATGATTAAATACATGACTGACGGAATCCTGCTGCGAGAGTCTCTGCGCGAGTCTGATTTGGACCACTACAGCGCCGTCATCATGGATGAAGCCCACGAGCGCTCGCTAAACACAGATGTTCTTTTCGGCTTGCTTCGAGAGGTTGGTGCAAAATCACACTTTTATTATGTAAAACAACCATAACTTTATCACTTTTATTCTATTAAAAATATCTCATACGATACCCTGTCTACCGCTATACCAGGTGGTGTCCAGACGCTCTGATCTAAAGCTCATCGTAACGTCTGCTACCATGGACTCTGACAAATTTGCTGCATTCTTTGGAAATGTTCCCATCTTCCACATTCCTGGAAGGACATTCCCTGTGGACATTTTGTTCAGTAAGGTAGGCTGTGTTGTTCCAGCAGTTTATCTACTAATAAATTTGAAAAGGATGTTCCTACATGTGTGTGTGTGTGTGTATAGACGCCTCAGGAGGACTACGTGGAAGCTGCGGTGAAGCAGGCCTTACAGATCCACCTCAGCGGCATGATTGGAGATATTCTCATCTTCATGCCGGGTCAGGAGGACATTGAGGTGACCATCTAAAATCTCCTTACAATTATATCTCTAATGATTGTAATCTATATGGGAAAAGTATTGGAACACTATCCACTCTTAATCACGTGTGTACATGTGCACATACACCCTGGACAGGTTTCCAGTCCATCCCAGGGCCACACATAGACAAACAACCACATGCTCACTCCAATTGTCAATTCAACATGGAAACCGTATTACCCAGAGAAAACCCATGCAAGCACAGGGAGAACATGCAAACTCTGCACAGAAAAAAGATCCCTTGTCCGGGAATCAAACCCAGGATCGTCTTGTTGTGACCATGCTAACTATGCCACTGCAACGCCCATGTTTCTACATGTATATATCTTTTTCTTCCTCCACTCCAATCAGAACACAGCTTGTCTTTATGTAGTTCAGGGGTTTAGTCATGCTGGAAGAAGGTTTGAGTCTTTAAGTTATAGGAAAAACTTTCGCAGACATTACCTTTATTGTAAATATTACAGGAAGACACTCCTGTTAAAGTGTCCACAAACCTTTTGGACATATCGTTTATATAATGCGGGTTTTATTGAAGGTAATTTGTGAGGGTTTGTTGAAGGACTGAATCTGTTGTCTGGCTGCAGGTGACGTCGGATCAGATCGTGCAGAGACTGGAGGAGCTGGAGAACGCTCCTGCACTGGCAGTCTTACCCATCTACTCTCAGCTGCCCTCAGACCTGCAGGCCAAGATCTTTCAGAAGGTACTGCACCTCATTGGTTTCACTGCAGACAGACACCAGGAAGATCTTTCACAAACGACTCACATCCTTATTATAAATGTCAAACTTGGGGTTTATTTTATCAAACAACATATAGTCAAATGTTTTTCTTTGCAAATCCGTTGACGGTTGGGGGTCAGAGTGCATGATACGGCGCCCCCTTGTGCAGGAAGGGTCAAGGACCCAACAGTGGCAAACTTTACGGCGATGGTGCGGCGGCTTAAAGTCAGCTCTTTCTTAGCGATGGGGTGGCTTGAACTTTAGCCTCCCGAACCAATCGAGCCACCATTACAGTCCTGTGATAATGATGTTCAGTTCTTTTGTACTGTGCAGGTTTGTGACCCTTGTCTGGTTTTTTTCTTTAGGCTCCAGATGGAGTGAGAAAGTGCATTGTGGCTACCAACATTGCAGAGACGTCTCTGACTGTAGATGGCATCATGTTTGTTGTGGATTCGGGGTATTGCAAGCTGAAGGTTGGGATTCTTACACTTATAGAGAATTCTTTCATTCATCCATCTACTAACCTGCTTCCTTCCTAATCCGGGGTCACAGAGGTCTTGCGGAGCCTATCCGAGCACACATAGACCAAAAGGCAGGGTACACACTGGACAGGTTGCCAGTCCATTCCAGGGCCACACATAGACACAAACACACGCACTTCTATAGGCAATTTAAAATCACTTAACAACGCAGAACATTCAAACTTGGCATAGAAAGAGTCCCAACACAAGAATTGAACCCTGGACCTTGTTGTGAGCCGAACCACGTTCCTCAATTCTACACTTCTAGGGAATCTTCTGTAGATTTTTTTTTTTTTACTTTTATTCACTGCTGTTTCTTCATTTAGGTCTTCAACCCTCGAATCGGTATGGACGCCCTGCAGGTTTATCCTATCAGCCAGGCTAACGCTAACCAACGCTCTGGACGAGCCGGAAGAACGGGACCGGGCCAGTGTTACAGGTATGTGTGAGTCGAAGTCTGGAGTGGTGGGATAGCAACATGATGGGATAGCGGCTTCAGTTAAATCGACTGTAGTTACTTGCCAGAAAAGCGAAAACTGGGGGAGGAAACCAAAGTCTGCACAGATAGACCCCATACCCAGGAGTCGAACCCGGGACCTTTTTGTTGTGCTTATTATTATTATTATTATTAGTTTCCCAATTAACATATTTATGAACATTTATATTATGGTGTGTTCAGATAATGTTACTGTAAAGATCTTCAGGCTTTACACCTGTTTGGACTCTAACGTTGTCCTGAACGTTGGGGTTGTGTGTTTTTCTCGCTGTTTGTAGGTTATACACTCAGAGCGCTTTCAAGAACGAGATGTTGACCACCACCATCCCTGAGATTCAGCGCACCAACCTGGCCAACGTGGTGCTGCTGCTGAAGTCTCTGGGTGTGCAGGACCTGCTGCTCTTCCACTTTATGGATCCTCCTCCTGAAGATAACATGCTCAACTCCATGTACCAGCTGTGGATCCTTGGTGCTCTGGACAACACGGGTAAGAAATAACACCATGTGACACAGGGTTCAGATTCTGTTTATAACTGAGATTAGGTTATTGGTTATATTAAAGATTTGTTCTAAACGTTAAATAAATGTCTAAGAACTTGTTAAGGGACCTGTAGAATTAACTCAGGTGCCACTGAAGCACTACGGAATTAACTCCTTTCTGTCTCTTACTATGTCTCACTCTCTCATATTTCTGCTTGCCTTTGTCACCCCTTCTCTCTCTTTCTTTCATTTATCTTGTTCTGCTTGCCCTCCTACTCTCTCTCTCTCTCTCTCACACCTTTCCTTGTATCTCTTCATTTATCTTTTTTATCCCTTTTGTCTGTGTTTCTCTCTCTCACTCTCTCTCTCAGGCGCACTGACACCGACGGGTCGGCTGATGGTGGAGTTTCCTTTAGATCCGGCTCTGTCCAAGATGTTAATCGTGTCCTGTGACATGGGCTGCAGCGCCGACATCCTCATTATCGTCTCCATGTTATCTGTGCCAACCATCTTTTACAGACCTAAGGTTTGATTTTGCTTTTAACATAAGTTAACCTGACCAAAGGTTTGTGGACACCTAACATGCGTCAGTGTGTTTTCACAACCAAGTCTGAAGTGCCGGGTATCCTTTCCATTATTCCTTCACTGTAGTACAAAGCTCCTGATCTCCATGGGCTGCATTCATAATCACACACTTGACTGGGCTACATGTAATTTGTACTTCCTGATTTAAGAGTGTGTTCTGTATAGTATGATTATGGGAATTAGGAATTCGGTCCTACATCCATCATGTTTACATACGGCATCACAACCGAATGATCCTATAAAGTCTCTCCAGCAGACTCGTGCCTTAGAAAAGTGTCTATCATACTAGATACTACAGATGTTGGCGATTTCCATTGCAGCCATGTCATGTTCTGATTGGTGTTTTAAAACTTTAGGATGAACGGAAACACCAGACAGAACCCCAGACCTCCTTACCCCAACATTAGTGTCTCACTAATACTATTATAACTAAATGATCTAATGCCCACAGTCACATGACCCCAATCTATTGGGAAACCTGTCCAGTTATGTAGAGTTAATTATAGGCGAATGAGTAACACGATGAGGCTTGTCCAAAATGTAATATTTTGATTCTATATAGTATGAGAGACAGGTAGTGTGTCTGAGTCTTTAGTATGTAAAAAGCCCTTAAATTACTAAAATACTAAAATTTAGTGCATACTTCACTGTGCGTACTTTGATGCAGCTCACATCTGGAATAGAATATTTGACAAATGGATCCGATGTCCAAATACTTTTGCCTATGTAGTGTAATTCAGGCAGTGTGATATATATATATATATATATAATATATATTTCTAGGATGGAGTTATTTACTGTATGTTCTTTTAGGGCAGGGAAGAGGAGAGCGACCAGGTGAGGGAGAAGTTTGCTGTACCAGAGAGTGATCACCTGACCTACCTGAACGTCTACCTGCAGTGGAAGAACAACAATTATTCCAGCATCTGGTGCAACGAGCACTTCATCCACACCAAGGCCATGCGCAAGGTAGACCCTCCACCGATTAACTGTGAATGATAGGCTTGTCCTGTTCTGTGCCAGTGAACTTTACTGTGTGTGGTGCAGGTCCGAGAGGTCCGAGCTCAGCTGAAGGACATTATGGTGCAGCAGAAGATGAATTTGGTATCCTGTGGCTCGGACTGGGATGTGATCAGAAAGTGCATCTGCGCCGCTTACTTCCACCAGGCAGCTAAGCTGAAGGTGCGTCATGCTCACACTCACTCATTCCATTAATGACTTCATGAAAAAATTAGCTAGGTTGTAAAATTACTGCTCCCCCACTTCCCCTTTAGGTAAGGGTAGGTGGTATCAACGTAAGTTTGTGGTTTTATAAAATAAATGTAAATGACCAAAACTGTTTGCACCCTGCTCTTGATGTCCTGCATCACCAGCAGTTCACTCATACCACCAGTCCAAAGATTCACTGCTGGAATTTACCAAGAACAAACGTGTTTAGCAAACACCGTTCTCCAGAGTGATTCCATTTACCAAACTGAACATCTATCCATCTTAACGACTCAATTTCTCATCTCTCCACCCTAACATCTCGGTTTATCTCATCTCCTTATCCTAACAGCTCATTAGCTTATCTCATCGTAACAGCCAACACATTAACCATTAAGCTACCACCTTCTATTTTAAGAATTTAAATGAATTCCAATTTGTTTATGCTCCTTTTTTCCTTTCTGGTTTCCTCCTTTAGCTCCATTATGTTAACTAGTCCCAACTGGTGACAGTTTCAATCGGAATCATTTGTTTATCGCTGATTTAGAATAATAAAGATAATTTTTAAAAATAAATGAGTCGTGTTAGTTGATAGCATCGCGTCGCTCTCGAGTATGGGACAGTGGGAGCATGTGCTGCTGTTATCTTTTATAAAAAAAAGTGTTTTCTAAATACAGATTCTAGTGGAAGTGTGTGTTCCTATAATCTGTGGATTTTGTGTGTGTTGCAGGGCATTGGCGAGTACGTGAACGTACGAACTGGAATGCCGTGTCACCTTCACCCCACCAGTTCTCTCTTTGGCATGGGCTACACCCCTGATTACATCACCTACCACGAACTGGTCATGACCACCAAGGTAACGTCTGCACCCCCAGCCTTTCCGTTCCTCTAAATCATATTTACTGCTCTCATTCGATCAAATATTAATCCCACCCCCACCCATCAATCCGGATTTAATTCATCCTTCCAGCTTTTCTCCCGTTTGCAGATACAGATTGATTTATCAATAGTTTTATTGATCCCTGAGGGAAGGCATTTTGTCACTGCAGAAAAAGATGCTGAATACGAAGCATCTGATTACAACAAGGCAGCAGGCGTTCCCAAGGACACCGACTCCAGATGCAAAGAACTGATTTATAATAAGGACAAAGGGACAAAAAGTTACTTGGATTTGATCAGCGGATGAGTGAGAGTTGGGAATGGTCAGGATGCACTGGGCGATGTGTGTAATCTAACCAATACCTTATGGTAGGGATGTCCAAACTCGGTCCTGGAGGGTCGGGTGTCCTGCAGAGTTTACCTCCAACCCTAATCAAACACACCTGAAGCAACAAGTTCTTGAATCAATGTTTAGTTGAAGTGGACAGGAAGTTGGGTTGAGGAAATGTAGAGCTAAACTCCACAGGACACACAACTCTGCAGGTGCTCCAGTGATCTGGGTTTAGATCCGGCCCGAGTCCTTTCCAGGGCACACCACCCCCCCCCGCATCACTTTGTCTCCCCCATTCATCTGTCTCATATTTAAATAAAAACTGTTCATCCCCATAGGCCGGTTATGTTGGGTGTTTGTGGAGTTTGTCTGTGGAAAGACAACCGGAGCTACACATTCTTTTTTTTTTTTTTCCCCCCCCCGTCTGTGAAAATGTTGCTGTTTTGAAAAGTCAGTGATGCTAAAAGCTATGGGATCTTTTTCCACTGGGTTCTTTGTTAAATAATGAGATCAACAATCTGGCAACATTTTGTTTTTATATGAAAGAATATAATTGTAATTTTATCACATATTGGTGATAATTTGTGTGTCTGAAACAGAATCTACATTCACATTTCTACTGGGAAATTTTGATTTGCAGTAAAAATTTAGAATAGAATTCATATGCTGAGCTTAAACTGAACTTTTATAAAGGAATCAAACGTTCAATACATTTTTTTTTTTCATTAATTGTTTATTATAAATTTGTAGATCAAATTCTTTCTAAATGTGTGTTTTGCAGGAGTACATGCAGTGTGTGACTGCGGTGGATGGAGAGTGGCTGGCCGAACTGGGTCCCATGTTCTACAGTATCAAACATGCAGGAAAGAGTCGGCAGGTGAGATCAGATGGATGACGGTAATGTTCTCGCCGTTCACGTTCTTTTTCAAATAAACAGCACACCAGGAGGGTCTGGGTTCCATGTCATAATACAGCAGGGTTTATATAAGGTTCTGGGGTGAGCGCGAGGGTAAAGGATATTATCGTAAAACGGAGGATACCAAAAAGACCAGGGTTCAAATTCCCATTTCCACCAAGCAACCACTGCGAGCCAGTGAGGTGGGGTTGGGTGGGGGTCCCTGGTACTATATAAATGTTTATAAATAACATCCGTCATTTGTTTGTTTCTTTGTAAATCTCAGGAGAATCGACGGAGAGCGAAGGAGGAGATCACCAACATGGAGGAGGAAATGTCTCTGGCAGAACAGCAGCTGAGGGCGAGGAGAGAAGAGCAGGAAAAGAGGAACGCCCCCGGCAGCTCACGGTACCGTTATTCACTGCTGCATCATCATCATCATCACCAGCATGAACTTTAAACTTCATTCAGCTTCTCTCACTCTATTCTCTATCTCACGCTTTCTTACAGTTCTTCTCACTCTGTCCTTCATTCATTCACTTGCTCACTTTTTTTTTTCTCTGAATCTTTTTTCTCTCACTCTACCCCCCCTCGTCAGTTTAGTGATGAGTTTTTCTCACCTATCGTCTTTGCCTGAGAGGAACAGGAATAATATCGACCCCTGGCTGACCTCCATTACTGCAGCAGTGCCGGTGCGGCCCAGGAGACAAGGCTGTCTTAATTTTCCGATTACTGTGAGAAATTAATTTCGACACGTCTGCGTTACCTTAAAGGAAAGAAAGAGTCTTTAAAGATGACACGTTATTAACTAATCACTAAATTTATCTTTAAATCAAAGGTGGTTGCCGGTGGTAACGACTACATTTAAAGGGACAGATTTTTGATTTCCTTGTACTGCAGGCTGTGATAATTAAACGCGGCGCTCCCTGGAACGCTATCGGACACCTTCAGGATTTGAATAAGAGAACGCAATTTAGTGAACAGGCAGAAATGGACAGTGTGATTTTATTTATATACACAGCGGGTCCCCCCCTCCAAAAAAAAAAGAACCGTTCCCAAATAGTTGTATTATCTATTTAAATAATTAGGTTTTGGTAGTTGGTGCAGTGGTGTACCTCACTTGTGTGGGTTTCTTCCAAGTAGTCTGGTTTCCTCCCACAGTCTAGAAACGCATGAATCTAACTTGCCCATAAGGGAGAGAGTGAGAGCGTGGGGTTGTCTGTTGGTGTCTCTTCTCAGTTTAAATTGTAGAGATGATGAACTGAAGATCAGGTTACAATCAATCATGTTTCTTTTGCCTGAGAAAGAAATCAGTAGACAAACTGATCCATGATGTATGTTCTACTCTTCTTCTGAACCAGGTCCATAAAGATCTGCACTCCGGGAAGACGGGAAGACGTCCCTATGACACCGAAGAGAACTCCCGCTCGCTTCGGTCTATAGATCACAGAGCTTCATCTCACTCCTGTCGTAATTCCCACTAAGCACCAGCAGTGGGGGCACTTGCCTAAAAGAAGAGGAAGAGGAGGATGAGGATATGTCTCTGGAATGTGTCAGGTTTTATGTTAGATGTAGTTGCTGTCTTTTTTTTTTTTTTTTTAGATTTTGTGTAAATGGATTTTTATTGTGTATTTTTGCGACGTGTTTTATTTTTCTATTAAAACAATTGGAACGGATGTGACTTCCGGTCATGAAATTGCCGGTTCAGTGTGATAGAATCATTCGATGGAATATTCAAGAATTTCAATTTATTGAGTATAAAAATTCCTACGCTATTGTGAAAACACTGAAGATACAATGACGTGTGGTGTCTGTTTTATTTTCTGCTGTCCAACATTTATTGTCACTATATAATCATGAAATATTTAACTGGCCAAAGTATTCGACTTCTGGTCAGAAGATTATGGGTTCAATTCCCAGCATCACACTTCCAGGTTTTTACATCCTAAACTGCTCAATTGAACAAAAAAAAAGAGGAGAGAGAAATAAAGACGTCTGTGAAACGCTGGAAATGGGGAATGTAAAAAAAAAGCTGGAATTGGGTTTTTGTTCATGTTTCACAATAAAATTGTAACTTAGTTTTCTTGGGGTCTCAGCTGTCATTTTTGTTCACAGATCATTCATTCATCTTCTTACCCGCTTATTCACTGTTTCGGGTCACGGGGTCTGCTGTGCCTATCCCAGTGCACATACGGCAAGAGGCAGGGGTACACCCTGGATAGATCGCCAGTCTATTACAGGGCCACACATAGACAAACAACCATTTACACACTCACTCTTATAAGCAACTGGCACCAATCAACAAAACTTTTTGGGCTGTGGGAGGAAACTGGAGTACATAGATGAAACCCACGCAAGCACAGAGCGAACATGCAAACTCCACACAGAAAGATCGGGGGCCGATTGAATCTGGGACCTTCTTGTTGGGAGGTGACACTAGTTTTCATTCATTTATTGCTAAATTCAGGGTTACAGGGGTCTGCTGGAGTCTATCTCAGCGCACATAGGGCAAGGAGCAGGGGTACACACTGGACAAAGTTGGTGGACCTGCAATGGACCGGCAACCTGTCCAGGGTATAATCCCTGCCTCTTGCCCCATTTTCACTCAGGTCTCTACCTCTATATCTCCTGACTAAACTGATACAGGCAAAATGACCGAAAATATTTCTTAAAAGCATAAAAAGCTTAAATCATCTTTATTATAAATTCTTATTTATATAAGAATATATCGCTCCTCTCCACACTAGCCTGTCCGCTACATCTGCCTCTTTCACCCCAACTACCTGCATATCTTCCCTCACCACATCCATAAACCTCCTCTTTGATCTTCCTCTTTTCCTCCTGCCCGGCACCTCCATCCTCAACATTCTTCTACCAATATACTGCATGTCCCTCCTCCGCACATGTCCAAACCATCTCAACCTAACCTCCCTCACCTTGTCTCCAAAACATCTTACATACACCGTCCCTCTAATAAACCCATTTCTAATCCTGTCCATCCTTGTCACCCCCAATGTAAATCTCAACATCTTCAACTCTGCCACCTCCAGCTCCACCTCCTGTCTTTTTGATAACGCCACTGTCTCTAAACCGTCTCTGTCTCTGTTCCCTTACACTCTTGCTGAAACTCGTCTATCACAAATCACTCGTGCCACTCTTTTCCATCCGCTCCACCCTGCCTGAACTCTATTCTTCCCTTCTCTAACGCACTCTCCACTACTTTGCACTGTTGACCCCAGGTACATAAACTCTTCCACCTTCACTACCACTTCTCCCTGCAACCTCACCACTCCA
>JAOTRA010000003.1:938967-958181 GCA_026260255.1 Pseudolaguvia tuberculata | reverse complement strand
GGATACGGATCACAGCCCAATGACAAATATTACCAATATTAAAAAAAAACTCAGGCTCACATGATGAAATAGACTTGCATGATGCTGAAATTAATAAACTTTAATTAATACACACACACACACACACACACACACACACACACACACACACACACACACACCATTTTTAAGCCACCCTTATAGGTCGGCTCATCAAGCACTTTTTTATGACTAGTATTATAATTCTATAATGTCGCCGTTGATATGCGACATGGGGAAGAGTCTATTAAAATTTTAACGGCACTGGGCCCAGACACTGGTGACACGGACACAAGAGGACGTTGTCTGTCTGGTATTGATCATAGCAATGATCAGTGCAATAACGGTATGAAGGTAGTTTTTAAAGGTATTAATGGCACACGGTAAAAATAATGACACGTGATTGTCTGACACACAAATTATTAAAGAATAGAACTGTGTGTGTGGGTGAGAGAGAGAAAGAGAGAGAGAGAGAGAGAGAGAGAGAGAGAGAGAGAGAGAAGGCCGGAGAAGCCTGGGCCTGGTAGTGATTATCCCTACCTGACCCTGCAGCTCTTGGGCGTTCCTGGTGGTGCTCTGGAGCTCGGCGCTGAGCTGCTGAAGGCGGTTGCGTCCTCTCCGCAGCTCCTGCTGCTTTTCCTGCAGCTGTCTCTGCAACTCCCACAGCCTCTGCTCCTGGACGTCCAGCTATTGAACGGTAAAAGGAGGCAGGGCGCAGAAGAGAAGAGAAAAATCAATCCACTACAAAGAGCCTCGCCTCTTCCGAAACCCTCCATGGATGTTATCCTAACGCAGAAAAGACATTGCGCCATCCTCCGTTCCTCGTACCGCAAAATCTGCCATCTCTTTTTTTCTTCCTTAGACTGAAAAGCTTCTCACTGAATAAATAAACAAAAATCAATCCTTCTTAACCGAATGCAAAATCGAGCTTTCCGAAAAATGAAATGCCAGTCTGTTAAATGCAACAATGTTAGAACATCAAAACGATCGGAGAAAAAACTTAAAAATCTGGGAGTAAAAAGTTGTTCAAAAAGAATTACTTGGATGAGTAAACTTTAGGCCCAGAGTGACACAACACAAAATAAATAATTAATCTGGTAATTAACGCAGCACTGTCACCAGAGAGAGAGAGAGAGAGAGAGAGAGAGAGAGAGAGAGAGAGAGAGGAGAAACTCAACGAGAGAAAAAAGAAAGAAGATTTGCACAGACCCTATGGTACCGGTTCAGTCCAGTATGCCGGTAGATTGCACATTTGTTCTGAGACAAAAGGTGAAAATAAAAATGAGAAAAAATCCAAAAGGCCTGTTGACGATTCACCCAAAGATCAATTAATCTGTAGCGTTCATTAGAGGCCTGGGAGTAATCCTCAAAAATTCCCCTCCTAACCCGAGAGCATCTTCTCCACCACACTCTTCCCGGAGACACGGGCGTGAAAAGTGCCGTCTCTTTTCCAGGCTCCTCTTTTTGGAATCACGTCTAAAATTCCGGAAGGATTCAAGAACTCAAAAAATAGTGAGAAGAAGATGAATCATTCTTTCGTGGTTAATCCTAACTTAACAAAGAAAAGCTCTACGTTCTGGCTTTTGGTATGTGATGCAAGCCGATATCACGGCTCTTTCTTTCTTTCTTTGCCGTCCGATCGCTCGCTCGCTCGCTCGCTCCATTCTCCCCTCCGAAACTGATCAATACTTCATTTAAATCGTGACATTAGCACAATACGAGTGCACTGAAAAGCAAACATGGGGGAAAAATAAGCCAAAATGTCTGGTTTAATGGTGGACAGAGGATTCCTTTATTAGGAAGAAAATTCGGAATATTACTTAGGTTTGTGTTTAGGCTTTTAAAAAAGTTGAATAGGGAAACGGATGAGAAAGCGTTGGGTACGCTGGTGATTGGAACTCCCCTGTCGCTTTCTGATCAATACTGCATTTGAATCGTGACGGAGGGTCACCGTCATGCCATCAGCCTGAAGTGCAAATGAAATGCAAACCCATAATCAGTGTGTGTTTTGGACGTTTACGATGCCCCTATTAAACCTGAACCATGTACGTAAAGCTTGGTGTTTATCTTAGCACTTCAGAGTGTAATTGCACAATATAAATGCCCCCTCACGCATTCATTTATGCATGGGATTTACACCAAACGCAATCGATACAGTAGAATGCAAAATGGCTTCTTTCTTCAGACAGACCAGAAATTAAAAAAAATGAACAGAATGAAAAAATAAATAAATAAAGCATTCACTTATTAGTAGATGCTTTATTTTTTGTTACCTGAGCGCTCTGGGAGTCGCGGGCCTGATGAGACAGAAGCAAATCTCGCTGGAGCTTCTGGATGCTTGCATCACGATGCATCAACTGCACGAGGGTTTCCCCATAAAATGCACAGTGAAGGAAGGATAGAAAGAAAACAGGATGTGGGAGAAAAAGGTGGTCATTTGTAACCATGTACTAATAAACAACCCAAACAAAGGACAATTAAATAGTAAAGAGATTATGAATAACACGTCCCCCTGTGTCCTGATGAAGAAATAAAATTAACAGATTTATTAACAGGGTGCTGCTATGAAGAAAAGATCAAAGAACATCAAGCGAGTCTACATTATTCCTGAATTATTGTCACTATTCACCCATCTATCTATCTGTCCAGCTTTCTGTTCAACTATTCATCTTCCCATCTATTTACACAGCCATTTATCTACCTGTCATGTGACCTATCCACCTACCTTTGCTTTTACATTTCGTTCCATACATTCATCTTTCTACTCATCAATCTGTTTGTCTTATCCACTTATCCATATACCTGTCTGTTCATCATTACAAACATCAATCTGTCTACTATCTGTCAAATCCATCTATCCATCCAACCACAAGCCTAATCGCCCATCTACCCACCTACTCATACACCCACCTACTCATCCATCCATCCATCCATCCATCCATCCATCCATCTATTTATCAACTCATTCATCCATCCATCCATCCATCCATCCATCCATCCATCCATCCATCCACTTACCAACTCATCCATTCATCCATCCATCCATCCACTTATCTACCCATCCATCCATCCACTTACCAACTCATCCATTCATCCATCCATCCATCCACTTACCTACTCATCCATCCATCCATCCATCCATCCATCCATCCATCCATCCACTTACCAACTCATCCATCCATCCATCCATCCATCCTATAATAATTTATTCATATATAATAAGATAAAGAAAGGGATAATAAATATATTTTAGACGTCCTCCCCTGGAAGCTGTATTTGATCTGAAATCTTGATGCTCTGGTGTAGAATTGAACTCTGACCAGTAGCGAGTGTATTTGATTGAGAGTAATTCAGAGACTGATGTGTAAATAGTCTGTGCAAAACGATGTGACTCCTATTAGGCGGGATGCTTTCCTAACTGCCTTGAACCATGGAGCTTTATGATATCAGGCCTTTAATGAAATTTGGTATCATAATAATATTTCCATTCATCTAGTTGGCAACTGCTGATTGCGAAACTTGAAACAGGAAGTGAACTTGCAAACCTAGAAAACACATTATCTGTTGATTAGCCATGAAAGCGGATAGCACCTGAGATTAGTTCAAGCAAACCCTAGACTATAATTGGACAGCCCATGTGTCAGGAAACAAAGCTCTAATGTGTGGGTGTGTGTGTGTGTGTGTGTATACCTCACTCTTTAAGAGTTCTATTCCTCTTTCCGCTGCCTGATCACTGGACACCTAAAAAGCAGCAAGCAACTATAATTAGTTCAATTCTGCTTTCACTGCGTCAACTTTACACTTTTTAATCTTAAAGGTGTGTGTTATAATACACAGCTTACATCGTCTTACAAAAGGTCAATCATCCATTACATTCTAGAGAATGATGGGACAGGGGAATGGGTGGGTGGGGAGGGGGGTTATGTCTCAATCTTTACAAAACAAACTTTCCAAAGTCATTTTACTGGATTTATAAGACATTATAAGCCTTTTATTTGATAGCTTAAAAATCTTAAAAATCAGAATTCCTTCATCGTGAGCCCGGAGTGTTAAAAGTCCATTAACACGAGTGCAGAGGCCAACTGGTCCCTAAGCTGCGCTCGCAGCCCTACGTTAACATCATCGGAGAACCGTTAGGTAACACTGATTGCTTTTTTCGCCCTGCTGACAATGGCAGCCATAGATTCAGTCGCCCCGCCCGTCTCAAGGACGTTAGAAAATAACACAATCAAGGAGGTGAGCCTGCAGCGCAGTTATCCCAGTTGAGGTGAGAAGAAAAAACCAGCACTAGAAACGTGGATATTGGAAGGAGAAGTCTGACAGAAATATCAGTAACATGACAAGGCCGCCATGTTTGCTAGCAACAGGACTGGAATGCAATTACTAATAAAGCTTGGCCAAATAGTGTGCAGTGTTTTCTGACTTCCGTCTTTCTGGTCTTGGGTTTCCTAAATAGAGATATTAAAATCCTTATAATCATGGACGTGATCTTAAAAGGTGTGCTGGGGATAAATTGAGGAACGAGCTGAGGGGATTGTTCATTCGGTGCATCAGAAGGACAGCTTTAATATTCGGACAATTCACGTCACTCCTGGATAAATCCCTAGCAACCACCATGGCAACGCACACCGACTCCGACGTGAAGTGCATGGCAAGATCCATCCGCCATGAGAACATGTGCAAAATTAAAAAGTGGGGAGGAAAGACAAGACAGTGAGAGAGAGGAAGAGAGAGAGAGAGAGAGAGAGAGAGAGAGAGAGATGGGGGGAAGGTGGAGAGGAAGGGAAGATTGAGAGATTAAAAGTAACTTTTTTTGTTTTTTATACACACAGATTACATAAATAATAATACATAAAGAAAGATAGAAAGAAAGAGAAAGAGAGAGACAAGGAAAGGGGAAAAAGAAAGATATAAAGGATAAATGAAATAAAAGTATAACTCTAACTGTAATTGTAAATATAGTCTAATGTCAAAGTCTGGACACTGCCCACATCTCCAGAACTATAGTGCTAATAGTGTTCTGAATTAGACGTCCCTTCTTTGAATTAGAATTCTATTTGTCTGAGTCCAAGTGTGAATCAGTGGAAAGGAGCAATGGCCACCGGAAACCTCAGGGTTTCCAACCCTTTGCATCTGTTTTCTGAGTATTGGGAACTTGAAATGCTGATGAGTTCAGTCAAACTTCATTAAGTTTGCAGCTGAAGCCCCAGAACTCCCTGGTGGTAAAGCTTGGAGAAATGAGCACTTCGTCTGGCATACACTGCTCTATCTCACAGGTGGTGGTGGTGGTGGTGGTGGTGGTGAAGATATAGAGTGGGGCTCCACCTTGGTTACTATTCCCTCTTCCTATCTTCCACTCGTTTCCCCCTCTTGTGAGGATCAGACGGTCGAAGGGTCTATGGTCTGTTCATGATTTTGCCAGTGAGCTGCAATAAATCCAGAGGAAATACATTTATGAATGCATTCACATGGCTGGGAAATCCATCTTCAGCTGCTGTCATCTGTAAGAGAGGAAGGATATAAAAAAAAAAGGAGGAGGGGGCTGGGACGGTTCGGCCGAGCAATGTGGTCAGCCATTTTCCTTAACCGTGGCCATTTCCAGAAGCCCTGTCACAAGCTTATTAAGTCCTGGCATACTAGAAAACACTAGTTTATTTTCTTTGGCAACAAATTGTAGGTTCGATTATCGTCTATTTGTCATTCAAATACAATTCTTTTCTTTTTTTGCCCCGACCCAAAAGTGGCAGCTTGGCAAATTTGGACTCCTACCCTGATCAACAACCTAGAGTCTAAACTGTTTGAGCTACCAATGACCTTCAATATCAGTACCAAACTGAAGGAAGTGGTGGCTTGGTGGTTAAGGTGTTGGACTAATAGCAGAAAGAGCAGGTGTTCGATTCCCAGCACTACCAAGTCATCACTGTGGGTCCCTGAGCAAGGCGCTTAACCCTCAATTGCTCAGTTATACGTCTCTCTGAAAAGGGTTTGTTTTATAAACAAACTAAAAAAGCAGATTCTATTAAATGGCTTCCTTAAGTCCGGAACCCATAGACATCATCACCCGGCACTGCTTTTTTTTTTTTTGGTGGTAATGCTCTGCCAGTTTCCATTCAGCATGTTAAATGCAGCGTAATTGGATTTGGGCCAGGTGATTGACTTGGCCTTTGCAGAACATTCCATTTCAGAAATCTTCAGGTCTTTGTACTGCTGCAGTGTGAACTGCTTTCATGAAGATGTTTAAGGAATTCTGGGTAAATCTGAGCAGACAGAAGATGGCACATTTCATTACTCATCCTGATTTTTCATCAGTCATATCATCAATAAACATAAGGGGAAAAAAAGCAGCCATGTCTGGCCACGGTATATGATAAGTATATGTGTTTAGACTGGGAGCAGTTTCTCCTCTTCCTTCACGCTCTGTATAGGATCATGTTACGTTAGTAGATTATGTATCTGGTTGTGTCTTGTTATATTTAGCTTGGTAATTTTTACACCATATATTTCTGTAAAGATGCTGCTGATCTTACAAACTACTAGAGCTCTTTTTTTATTGCTTTTTTTTTACAAGGAAAAAGATTTCCTCAGTCATCAGTTTTTGGTGTTCCCGATTTGACTAGATCTAAAGACGATCAGTTGTTGGCGGGTATGTATAAAAATGCGGGGACATGTATCAACATTTCATTTTCCTTCAGATCATAAATATGATTTGAGGAGGGGGGGGGGGTGTCATCAGAGTTGTGGGCCAGGTGTCTGGTGGGTATTTACAGTGATTTTAAGGCAGGTCTATGCAGGGAATAGCTCTTAAAGGGCTCAGGGTCTGGCGGATCTGACAGACGAGGCTGCTGAGGCCATCATAAACGGATTTCTTATTTCAATCCCAATATAACTTTCAAGCCTGGGCAATAAAAAAATGTTGGGGTGAGAGGACAGGACAATGAACATGCATCTTCTGTAGTATTTCAGACCAGGATAGGAGCTTTTACAGAAATTACGATGACAAACTCCAGTGCAAGAATTCCAACAAAATGCATATATCAAAGCTAACATTATCACAGATGAGGAAAACGTCCACTTTAAAGAGTTCCCCCAGGTTTGACTGGTAAAATGGCCTAAAAATAAAAGTCATAAATGGTCTATAGTTAAGGGGGTTGGACTACTGATTGAAACACTGTGGGTTCACCAAGCTATCATTGCTACCAACCTTTTAACACTTAACCGATTAATCATTTATTCCTTTTTTAACCCGCTTATTCCCTAATTCACGGTCACAGGGGTCTGCTGGAGCCTATCCCATGGAAAGGGCAAAGAACTCATACCTGTGATAAGGGTTTTAAAAGGTAGAACCTATTTATATTTTCACTGCTGTCAGTCTTCAACCCAAGCTGGATCTTGATCCTTCACAGTCTAATCAAGAGTCTCTGGCACAAAATCGAATTAGCTGATGCAAAGTTAACGCTGAGCAACGTTTCATTTAAAGCAAGATCATCAGTGCTGAGGACTTGTGTCCTTTGGTGTAATCTAATAAGGCCAGGTTTTGTTTGTTTTAATCGTGTTTAAGCAGCCGGAAACGGGGAGAGACATGTCTGATGGTTGAGACCTCTTCAGATCCTTCGATTAGAACCTGGTGTCCTTTATTATGCAAAAACATTTATTTAGTTTTCATTTTTTTCTAAATCAACATTAGCTTCGCATTTGAACGAGTGCGTCTGCTCATAATGACTCAAGTCTTTAATGAATTTCCAGTTTAACTGTGCAACCCGGGGTGGCAAACCATAGTTTAGCAAGTACATATATTTTTGCTTTGAGAGGCTTTTTCGAGCCTAATTTTGCTTGTGCAGGAATTTACAATGTGTTTATGTATTATATGTGCATTCCTGGGCTGTGAATTATTTATGTGCTGCTGTAAATGTGAGAGGAGGTGCAAGAGAAATGTCTGAGAGAGCATTAATTTTGTAGAAACTCATCAGATTTCTTTTTTTTTTTTTTCCTCTCGGTGGTGGTGGTGGGGGGGGATTAAGATCCTCTAAAACAAAATCATTCACTGTTTATCAGCAGAACGACTGCTTGAACCGCCGCAATAAGTCCAATATCAGTCGTTCCATCTCTGTGAGCATTTGTAAGTGTCTGGGGTTCTTGATTATCTCCCTGACTCCCTAGCACCTTCTGCTACCACACACTGATTTTTAACCGAAATGAGGTAGCTGGCCAGGTCGCCCTCCTCCCCCCCCCCCTTTTTTTTTTTTTTTTTTAAATCTCTCGCTCCTTCCCTCCACCTCCCTGCTGCTAATCAGTGCCCGAAAGCCCTGTGTGCCGAATACATTAGCATTCATTGTGGCTCCACAGCATCCGCTTCCCTCCTCCTAATCCTAACCAGTAACAAACAAAAGGTTGCACCTCTCTCGTCTGGTTTTTTCTCTCAACCCAGGCTCTTTCTTTGGCATGTCTTCGTGTTTCGTTCCAAGAATTCTCACTTTCTTATCTGCCGCAAACAGGCGAGACAAATGCTTTAGCACGGGTAGCCGACGTAGCCGAGAAGCCGGGCAGATAAATCATAGATGAGGCAGCATGGACGCTGTTAACATAATCCCTGCATGCTGTACGAGTTGCTAACTCCAGTGTTGTTCATTAAATATTGAAACGTGTATAATTACACAAGGCTGTCTGTGTGCTAGATGTGTGTAAGTTGGTATGTAAGGGATGTATGATATAGCTCATCACATGCTTATGCCAGGATCAAGACTTTTAATCAGAGCAAAGTGTGTGAGCAATAAAGGCAAGTTCGCCTGTGTATTAAAGACTGTCAGTATAAAATGCTGATGTACAGCATATTGCTTTCACTCTTCGCTTTACTCGCCTCCTTTGTGATCACCAAGCAATTACTAGGAAGAAAAAAAAGGAGGTGCATCGCTCCCGTTCTTCTACTTCGTAATTTAATTGCTTAATGCATCCTGTACTGTCACCCCCACTCCCACACCATCCTCTGATATACAGTGGCTTCTTCTCTGTAATTAAACCTAAACCTGCAGGTGAAAAATAGGAGAAAAAACCCAGTGTACCCTGTCCGTATCCGGACACAAAGACGTCTCACTGATATCTGCTTACAATAACTGGGAGACACAGATGAACTGGAATGGTGACTGACCACCCCAGACACCCACCTCCTTACCTGACATTAGTGTCTGATCTCACTAATACTGAGATTCTCACATTCAAGCACAACATTGGACTGGAGCTTCATCCAACAGTAACAACGGGAATCAATCTTGGAGAAAGTATTTGAAATCCTTTGTGATGCTCAGATGACCAAAAACCTTTGGCAACATGGTGTATATGTTTATGCAAGTAACCAAACTTTTTGGGTAAAAAATTAGAGCGTTTATACGTAAGCCATATATATATGTATCCTGTCAATCTGCAGACATCTGTGCACTCTGGTATACAGCAGAAAGGGTGGACAGCGCTTTTCTCTAATTGTTTGAAAAGATGTGCTCTAGCATCTCCATTTGGTGGTTGATGGAAAACAGGGGAAGGTATTTGATATAGGTGAGAAATGGCTTTATTACAAGCCCACATTCTTAAGTTGTATTGAATGACAAGCAAGAAGAAAAGAAGACACACATTAGCCTTGTAAAGAGAAACACATATACAGAGTTCTCATCCTGACAGCTGCTCAAATAGACACGGTTATGAAGCAGGAGGTGAGCGTCTGCTCTAGAACGACTGAGAGCAGTAAAAAATCCTCTTCTTTAATTAACTTTCATGGCTGACAAAGAGGACATGCTGACACCTGTCCTACTCTCGGCTATAGTTTATTACACTCCCAACCCTCATCGTACACACCGGAGGCCATGTAGGAGGAGAGATACTCAAGAAACCCTTGCTGCAGGAGACACATACCTTCTGTCGCAAAGCGGACCTTGTGTTTGGTCCATCATTACATTATAACCATCTGATGCTTAAAGTGTTTATTTCACCAGCTCCAAACACCTGGAATCATATATGGATGGACGAGCTCATCTAAAAATACACCAGTCAAAAGCTCTGGTTCATTCCCAGCTGAAAGAATCTCGCCGTACAGCACCGACTGCAATTAGCGCTGCTCTCCTGCTTTAGCAAGAAAAGGAAGCTTAATTTGATGGAGCCTGATGGCTGTGGTGGAAATATTAGTCTATGAACAAAGCCCTTCTGGGGTTTTTATGTCAAAGGGTCATCTAGAGAAGGTTTTTTTTTCTCTTTTCATTGAGTCCGCAGATAAATTAGAAAATAAAAGTCTGTAACCTTGTGTCTGGAACTAAAGGAAACACATAGATTTATTTTAACAATGGACAGTTCAGCAGCTGGATGCAGCGCGTCTGTCTTTTGACTTTTCTCCTGAAATGCTGCATACTTGTCTGCTTTCTGGTAATAAAAAAGACGAGTCGATAACGGTCGCCTGTCACTCATTTCAACAACTGGACATCCTTTCAACATCTAATAACAGAGTCATCCAAAGAAATCCAAGATGAAAGACTGAAGTTAAACAATATGGTAACGCTGTTCATTTATAGAACGGTGGTATGCAGCTTTTACCTGTTGATTTCATATTTATCCAAAATGCTGGTATCCACTTATCCTTGCAAAATTGACCATAACGCCCGAGTCGATAAAAGTTGTGACACTTAAGGTGTGAGTTTTCTTTGTTAAAAATCCATAAACGTCCTTCATAACGCTTTAAAAGGTACGAGCACTTGTACTGAGGTCACTAAACTACAATCTAAGTAATATTCAATCTCCATATTTCTATGGGGGCTCTCAAAGTGTTCTGATATCGCTTGGCTGAGAAATCATTTTCTTTCAAGGTCTCAAGACATTAAATCAGCACTGGATTGCATTTAAAGAAAAATATTACTGTAGCGAGAGTCTTTTTGTCACAGCTTTTCTTTCCCACAACACAGGATCCTAGAATAGGAAGTTCAGGGGTCAGAGATGCAGGTTCAGCTATGATATAGCACCCCTGGAGCGTACTCAGGCAAACGACAGTGACAGCAACAACCTAAATCCTAGCTATTCAAGCCACACTACCACAATTAAAAGGTTGTGCTGCTAGGTGGTTCTGAAGTTCCTGGGCTTTAAAGCTGCTTGAACTGGCAGAGGATGTGTTCCAGGTGAGCTGATTTGCAGGTGTTAGACCCAGAACCATGGACCACAGAGTCCATAACTGTGTGGCTATGCACTGCAAAGGACAAGCTGCACAAAATTGACCTACGTTATTGATCGTGACAAGAGAGTTAAGTGATGAAAAAATAATAAACGTTTAAATCCTGTTTGGTAATTCCATGTTGCAATCAGTGCAGAACAGAGCAGAGTAGTTGCAGGACCTTAGGAGATACTGAAGGCCCTGAAACTTACTTCACTTTACAGTGAATCACACCAGTGATAATCTAAAACGGCAGATGAATCCAATTTATTCTGCGAGATGATTTATGCCATGCTGCGGACTCATTATTCCACTGCTACACACCCACCCTGCCTTCAGCACCCTTCTCCGGGAACCTTCTGTCAGCCTTCTGGATCACCTTAACTTTGGGAATGGCGAGCGGTGCTCTGAGCAGTTTTTAATAAAATGACGAATGTAAAAAAAGTGCTTCACCACATTAGTAGCGCAGACGGTGTGATTGAACATGTCCTCGGTGATGAGGTTTTAAAGTGACACCGCTTTTGGCCTGGTGTGATTGATGGTAGGCTATAAATTATTAGGAACGAAGGCGGAAGTGCTGCAGTAATCCTGTCCTCTTTTTTTCGCAGGATGCGTTTTTTCTTTTTTCCCCCCCTCTCTTCTGTCTGCTGTAAACTGGTTTACAGCATCATAGCAAGATTTACAACCACGGAAGCTGGAGGAGAAACAAAATACAAGAGAGAAAGATGACTGGTCTGCATGCCTTTAATTCTGCGGAGCTCCAAATCTCGGGCTTCATTACAACAGCCTGCTGCAGAAACGATACGCTTCCTTGGAAATGAATTCTGTTGTCACCCGGCGTCAACTCACAAGAGGATTGGAGGAGCGGTTGCTTGCGCGTGACTATCCGTCTTGCGCCTTTCTCCGCCACCACTCTGTCCGTTTTGCTGCAGGGAGATATGGCACCATGTCGAGCTGATGAATAATAAAACAGGACTGGTTTGCTTAGAAAGAAAACGAAAACAAGATGGAGGAAAGGGGGGCTATATGGTAACAAACACCTTCTACCTAGAACACAGTCCATTACAGAAACACCAACCAGAAATGGAAAAACAAATCTTGAAGCCTGGTTCAAATAAACAATTTATTACAAAAAAAAAAAAAAATCAAATAAAATGCAGTATATGTGATGTCTGGATGTGGAGGGACCTGGGCAAAATGTAACAGAAAACTGAGTAAAGCTTCAAGGGTTTTTTTTGGTTTTGTAGAGACCTGTGATTTATGAAAGACCAGTGAGAAAGCTTCAAGATCTGTTCTTCTGCTGACTGAGGGGATGCAGTTGTGAAAACCAAACTTCAGGGTAGAAGAATAGAAACAAAAATTCTCTGTAATCTGCTAATATGCTTTACATACAATGAAACCAAGGGAAAGTTCTTCGAAGGGTGCGACGGGTGGGTTAGCATTCAAGTTTATTAGTCTTCTATAATATTATCTGAGGATCTTCAGACAGTTTGGTGCTCTGAGCTTCGAAAAGATGGTTTGTTCTGATTTAAATGGAAAAATTCAAGTGTACTTCACTTGACCAGACTCCTTCCTGACTCAACCTCACAACAACTTCTTGCTAAGAACTACACCCTTCTTGAAATGAACAAAATCTGTGTCTGATGTAACTAATGATGTTATGTATCAATAATGAATAAATCCTTCAGCATCTAGTGGAAAGAAATAGAAAGGACACCAGACACAAAGTTTTTGTTGTTAACAAGCCCCGTAAAGACCTGTTTAGTGACAGAAACAAAACCAATCAGATATTTTTGGATACACTAAACGTTTTTAATAAAGTCTTTGGATGTTTTTTCTTGCCACACATTTATGGCGAAGTCGTCCGTTTGCCATGTGTTAATAAAGAGCTATTGCCAACCGGTGTTAAACCAGACCACCATCTCCGGCAATGTCACCTCAACTCAATTTTTTTTTACAACGTAAGCCCCAATTCCTTCAATATACCCCCAACCTTTCAATGCAATATGAGATCAAAAAGGAACCAAGGAGGAACAAAGGAACGTGAAATAGACTGTCTGGTCATTGACAGGATGGATTTATTGACTTTTATAGACAAAAATTTGATATTAAGCATTTAACCTTGTCTCACATCTACTAAGTAGACTAGAAGCATGTAATTGGCTCTGGATTTTTCACTTCATTTCGAGGCAGGACATGTTCTTATCGTGATCTGCTCCTTTCCACTTGACCTATGAGATGAGATAAGATCAGCTTGAACTGAAGTGCCTGAATGATAATCTTACTTACAGACAGATGTTGGTGTTAATATTGCAGTTTCGCCCCGCCTTCTGGAAGATCTAGCTGAGGGCTTTATCTTCCAATTCTTTATTAAGGTTTAAAATTAATAGCTGGATCCTTATTATTATTTTTTTTTTTATAAAAGCAGATGTGATGCAACAAATAAAAGCAACTAAATTAAAGAGTAAGACAGTTTGTGTATCTGTCAGCACCAAGGTACAGAGTGACAGTCAAGGAAAGGAGGGAAAAAAAGCTGCTGTTAAGTGCTGCCCTACTCTCAAAAACGAAATTCATGGCATAGACAGAACCCATCATCTTGCCATAACTCTGGTAAAGATGGCAGCTGTGGGGTTTTAGTCATGCAAGCAAACATCCGAAATTACAGATCTGGGATGACTTTACACTCCTGTTCTGTTACAGTTGCCCGGCTTTGGCCTGGTGCGCAAGTATATTGTATTTGCCAACCAAGGGAACTGAAGTGTTCACTTACGGTTAAAATGACACATGGAGGAGATCGTCACACGGCTAGCGGAGTCATAAAAGTGTCTTCAAACTGCCATCAAACTCTAATAGCTCCTGCGGCTGTCTAACCACAAATCATGGACTGTAGAGTCACGGGTACTTGAACACACACTCGTTTCACTGCGTTCTATTTGTCAGCGAGTGTGTTGTGCATACTGTCATATTCTGAGACTATCTTCTCCTAACCCTGCATTTTATTCTTTTTTGTTACATTGAGAATTGAGGTGAGCTCTTCACAACCTAAATACCCACTCTTCTACAAAACAAGAGCAGGAGGATAAAAGTGGGGCAATTGCAACAGATAGAGGGGGCTTGAACGCAAAAGAAGGTAAAACAAGAAACAGTCGAAAAAAATCCCACATTGGAAAATTGACCTTTAGACAAAAGCAAAAGAATATATGGTGATAGGGTGCCAAACGTTCCAAACACACTGAGTTTATGATACGAGGACATGGTAGATGAGTGGTTAAGTCGTCAGACTGCTGAACACAAGATTGAGAGCTCAAATTCCAGCACCACTAAGGTGCTGCTGCTGGACCATTGAGTAAGTCTGGTCCAACTCTTCAGTGGGATAAATGAGATAAAAGTAAGTTGCTCTCAGTTTGTTTGTTTGGTAGCTAGCTAGGCAGGTAGGTAGGTTGCTTGGTATACTGCTGGTGGTGAGTATGGGCCTGCTGGGTTAAGTTTAGTTTGGTTTATGTTTATTGTATGTCTAATGATTTGGATAGAGTAGCAGGGGTGGACAACCAGTCAGAGACCAAGAGACCAATATTTTTTTACTGTGTTATTGCAAACGGCCACATCATACACATGGGCACACATGAACATCAGCCACCCCATCACCCAGCCCTATTGTTTCTTTCACATGTTTGGACACTGGTTCTGTCTCTAAGTGCACAAAATCAAACACCGTGTAAATATTACCAACTGAGGTTTGTCTTGTATGTCACAACTCTCATCCAACGCGACACTAAAATAATCACATGCTTGAAGGTCAGAGTGAAACTGTGAATCTATATCCGTGTTAATGTCCAATATTCTGTGGTCGATAGTGTGACGGGACAGTTTGACATTTGATACCCTGTGAGAGCTAAATTGACACTAATTGTTTACTTAAATAAAGTGCGTTTGAAATCTCTGTGTTTACCGGGAAACTTTGCGATATTTTCATCTCACGCACACGTTTCTTGAAAATACCATATTGAGGAGCATGTAAAAAAAACCCACAAACGTCAATATGAAAAAAAAGAGAGCGCTCGGGAGCCGCGGGTTGGCTACCCCTGCTGTAAAGGAATTGGGTTCAAACTTGGGTTCAAAACTACCCATAAGTGGAGCTTATGACATATCCATAATAAAAACCAGAGGAAACGGAAATATGGGAGGAAACCTTCCTGAAACGATATGAAGGAACCATGAGAGAAACCAGACCCAAAATGGAGCTGAGTGACACTAAAGATTGTGATAATCAATTATTTCTATAATAAACATTCTGTAGGTCAAAAAGGAAGTGCAAGTGTGGAACCAAATGTTGGAAGTGTAACAAAAGTGTTTTAGTGCTGATTAAAAGACTGTGGGTTTTTTCCCCCTGACCCAACATGCTGCCTTCTGGATCTTTGAGTGAGGCAGTTAACCCTTCACTGCTCAATTTACTGCTTTCAAAACCAAAGATTCATGAAACTAACAACGTCTACCAGAAATGGAAATTTAACTATTTCATCTACCAAGAAGAAAACCAGGATAAATCAAGAAGATCTGATCGGAAATTTCTTCTTCTGCATTCCACACCTTTAAAAATAACTTGAATTTAATTCATTAATTAATTTAATTTATTCTGTTATCTTAACTTTTGTGAGAGCATCACAAGAGAGAGAGAGAGAGAGAGAGAGAGAGAGAGAGAGAGAGAGAGAGAGAGAACTAAATGATGTTCATCAACTTTAGACACATATCAGGGAGTTTGGATATAGCATATGGAATGTATTAGTGTGTGTTCTATTAGGAAGGCACACACACACACACACACACACACACACACACACACACACACACACACACACACACACAAACACACAAACACACAAACACACAAACACACACAAATATCGCTCCAATTAGTTCTTCAATACTATGAGATCATTTTCTGGTCCAGTAGAGAGCAGTGAAGTGGAGATACAGATGTGTGGCAAATGAATCAGGAAGGATGTGTGATTTTAATATAAACTCTGGGTTTACGCAGTCTGCGCCATATTCAGGTCTCCTGTGGAAACTTCTCAAGGCCTGAAGCTGCATGTAAGTTCAGATGAAAGCAGAGCTGATCACACAGGAGGTGTGAGGAACAAGTTCTATGATGGATCTCGGTCGCAAACGATTCACAGATTGCTGCGAGGTCGACTTCTGCTTTGATTGCAGAATTCTTTCTGCATGGAGCTCCAACCGATTAACGCTTAATGTAAAACTGTAGGTTCAAAAAAACTCTAACTGGAATACATTTAAACAAATGTGTAAGACTATGTTTCTCAGAAGAAATCCAGACGTCAATGCGTCAACTTGTAAGGACCAAAAGATCAAGAAAATTGAAGACTGTATTTTAAAATGTTCCTTCACTTAAATGTAGAACGAATCCAGAAATAAACTTGGGTAAAGAAAAAAAAATTGTAGAGTGAAAAACATGTTTAACTGTCGCTCAATCGTGCAATAAAGGTTCTGAGGACACAGAGACGCTGTTACACATGATAATATAGATCAAATTAACATGCATGTAGCTGCCAGTTCCTCAGATCCACAGCTCCTAATTTAGCAGATTACATCTATAAAAATACATGTTTTTTGCATGTTTTTTTTTTTCCAGTTCTTGAGAGGACCAAAGCTTGTACTTTGGGTAGTGTGGTTCAAAACCATCTGCCTTTTGCACTGGCAGGGGCCAGAACCTGTTACATCAATGTTCTGTGAGGAGGTAGCGTCATACTTTGTTCCATGATCCCCTGGTTGACCAAAACATGTACAAACTTGTCATTTGACCTCCAGAAAAACGAACGAGTCACTGATTTGTCATCAGCAGATAATAGTGCAGGAAATACCATAATACCAAAAGCTGTAAGATCATTAAATGTTTAGGGGAGCAGTAAATTATTTTCTTAGAAAAAATGGGATCTCAGACAACAACAGGTTAGGAACTGCAGCAACACATGACCAACATGTGGCCAGATTTGCTTTTCATCCCATCTCATGCTCTTCTCTCATTTTTCAATCCTTGCAATATTATTCTTCTCCTTTCGGCTGCTCCCGTTAGGGGTCGCCACAGCGGATCGCTCTTCTCCACACTACCCTGTCCTCTCCATCTGCCTCTTTCACCCAAACTACCTGCATATCTTCCTTCACCGCATCCATAAACCTCCTCTTTGGTCTTCCTCTTTTCCTCCTGCCTGGCACCTCCATCCTCAACATTCTTCTACCAATATACTGCATGTCCCTCCTCTGCACATGTCCAAACATCTCAACCTAGCCTCCCTCACCTTGTCTCCAAAACATCCTACATGCACCGTCCCTCTAATAAACCCATTTCTAATCCTGTCCATCCTCGTCACTCCCAATGAAAATCTCAACATCTTCAACTCTGATTTTGACCCCCAACCATCCAAACATTTTACTATTTGTTGTATGATGTATAATCATGTACGTGACAAATACAATTTGAAAATCCTTATTAAAGAAAGAACACAACCCGGTTTGGACTGCAGCTAATTAATTACATCATCGTCATCAGGATTATTGTTGTAATCAGAAACATTATACAATATTATACAATAAATAATCAAATGGATTGGGCAGAGAGTGTGGTGTGGAGAAGACAATGTTCAAAAAAGCCAAAAAATAGGAGGGAAAAAGAAGGGAGAGGAAAATGGCGGGGGAGATGTAAGTGCACGATTTCCTCGGTGGCGCTGTCACACGTCAAAGCTGCAGCGAATAAAAGCCAGCTCTTTTTGATGCATATAAAGCAGAGAGTCCTGCTGAGTAGCACACTCGCTCTAATCACGCACCCGCGGCCTGAAAGATAGCCCCCCCTCCTGCTCCCAAATGAAAATGGAAGCAGAAGGGGGAACTAGGGTGTAGGAGAGAGCGAGCGAGAGAGAGAAAGAGAGATGGGATGCAGAGCACACAGCAAAACAACAAAGACTTACTTCAGAACAGCAATAAACATTCAGCCCCTCCTGAGAGTTCAGAGCAGGGGGGTAAAAAAAGGAGAGGGGGTGCACAGGGAACACGGCATGAGCAGAGTTTTAGCCCTAAACAGACATCGCACACCCTCCAGCCCATTCGCTCAACAACAAAACACAGCATCTCTTTAAATAACAAACGTGGCATGTGCGCGCACACACGCGCACTCACAAAACAAAAAAAAAGGTTTCAAGCGTCGCAGGATTGTTCCAGCATCATTGGACAGACGGACAAACCCGAGCTGAATCAAGAATACAATTTTAAATGAAATGAAATGTGTGTGAATTTTAGAACTGAATTAAAACCTTTATTACAGCCAAACTTAACAATTAATTAATAGGAAAAAAACAGGCAAGTTAAATATAGAATGACAATATTTAAGAATAAGAGCAATTATTATGTTTACTTTTGTTAATGTCCTTTTTTATGGAAAAAATGAACAAAAAATAGACGAAATATATTATATCCTTTATACACTCATTTTAATTCCCTTTTCCTTTTAGTTTAGCATTTCATTCACCGCTATTCAGCAAAAGCTTGCTCAAAGACACAACAGCTCTTAACTGGAGTGTGTGTGTGTGTGTGTGTCTTCCCAAGTGTGTCCAGGTGTTTTCCTGGCCTCTTTTATTGTTGCTGTGTTTCGAGTGTGTAGTTGTGTGTGACGAGTGTGTAGTTGTGTGTGATGTGTGATGAGTTTGTAATTTTGTGTTATTTATATTTACAGAGGTGGACAGTAAAGCGGTGTGTATACAGGTGTGGACAGTAAAGCGGTGCGTACAGGTGTGGACAGTAAAGCGGTGTGTATACAGGTGTGGACAGTAAAGCGGTGTGTATATGGGTGTGGACAGTAAAGCGGTGTGTATATGGGTGTGGACAGTAAAGGGGTGTTTATATGGGTGTGGACAGTAAAGCGGTGTGTATACGGGTGTGGACAGTAAAGCGGTGTGTATACAGGTGCGGACAGTAAAGCGGTGTGTATACAGGTGCGGACAGTAAAGCGGTGTGT
>JAOTRA010000003.1:916888-929597 GCA_026260255.1 Pseudolaguvia tuberculata | reverse complement strand
AAACATCCCTAGTGTAAAAGTAGTCTAGAATAAATACATAAATAAAAAAATACATAAATAAATAAACAAACAAAACATCCCTAGTGTAAAAGTAGTCTAGAATAAATACATAAATAAAAAAATACATAAATAAATAAACAAACAAAACAGCGCTAGTGTAAAAGTAGTCTAGAATTCAAAAATAGCCCTGGTGTAAAAGTAGTCTAGAAAAATACATAAATAAACAATTAGCCCTAGTTTAAAAGTAGTCTAGAATAAAAAAAAAATAGCTCTAGCGTAAGAGTAGTCTAGAATAAATAAATAAAAAATTTGCCCTAGTGTAAGAGTAGTCTAGAATAAATAAATAAATAAAAATTAAAGACGCGTGTAAAAGTAGTCTAGCATAAATAAATAAGGGAAATAGCTCTAGTGTAGTGTACATAAATAAACAATTAGCCCTAGTTTAAAAGTAGTCTAGAATAAAAAAAATAGCTCTAGCGTAAGAGTAGTCTAGAATAATAATAAAAAAAATTTGCCCTAGTGTAAGAGTAATCTAGAATAAATAAATAAATAAATACATAAATATACAAACAGCCCTAGTGTAAAAGTAGTCTAGAATAAATACATACATAAATAAATAAAGTAAAAAAATAAGGAAAATAGCTCTAGAGTAGTCTAGAATTAAAAAAAAATTGCCCTAGTGTAAGAGCAATCTAGAATAAGTAAATAATCATAGTTTAAGCACAATCTGGAACAAACAAATAAATAAATAAATATTTAAATAAAAGATAGCCTTAGTGTAAGAGTGGACTACAATAAATAAACAAATAAATAACTCATATTAGAGAAGTCTAGAATAAACAAATATAGAGTTAGATCTACATAATATTTAATTAAAATTAAAATAAAGAGAAACTTTTAGGCAAATTAATGGCTTAATTACAGTTGAATATCTCCACAATAAAAGATTATTCTACGCATGAATGTTGTAAGAAACATTATTATGTCTGTGTGTGAGTGTGTGTGTGTGTGTGTGTGTGTGCATGTGTGTGCGTTTGCTGACTCAAATCAAAGTGTAAATGACACAGCATTTATATAGCTCACTCACCTTTTTTTTCCTGCATCAATATAATTTTCATAGCGTGAGATTTTCTTATATCACCAGAACAAAGAAGAGAAAAATAAAAGGAGAATTTTTGAGGTATTTTAGGGTTTTAATCTTTTTTTAATCAGATGGAACCTTCATTCTCTTTGGATTTTCATAAATAATATGACGAGAGGCAGAAAGACCGAACATGATGCATAAACACAATAAACGAATCTGAGAGAAGTGCGCATTAGATAAGTCACAATAGTCTAAGAAGTAGATGCTTAAATGTTATTACGCATATTTCATTAAAATACTTTAAATTACCGTCTGTAATTTTAAGGTTGTAGTCTTGGCCAACGTTCGCTGTCTCTGCAGCGAATTATTGGTATGCAAATGAGGAGCCTGATATCTATAATTAAGATGGCAATATAAAGATAATGAATTTTTTAATTCCAAAAAACCCCCACAATTGTCTGCGCATAGAAATGAGGCTTTGCTAGACAAACACAAAAAATTACTTGAAATGATTAAAGTCCCGGTTAATTTTGTAGGTGAAGAAATTCAGTGTAAAATCCCAGGTATGCTGTTCTGAACCCTTAAGTTCAGAGTCATTGACGGTAATCCTGTCTGAAGGCATAGCAAAAAAAATCCCTGTCTGTTAACTCCAGGAAACTGCGAGAAGTTGCTGGGTCCCGCTATTTTAGCGCATAAGGCCTTGAACATAGAAAGAAATCAAATAAACACAAAGGAAGCTCCTTTTTTCGCATCAGAATATCTTCACAGGCTCGCTTTGTCTCGAACCATGTGTCACGTTAAGCGGAGATCAAGTATGCAAATGAGCCCAGCGATTAGATTACGACAAGCAGCAGAAAGACAGACGGAGAAAAGGAACATTGAGGACGGATGAGGCGGCAAGACGTGCATCAGAGTACCCGTACGAAGCATGGTGCTGGAGAGCAGGGTCAGGTTGGCGTGCTGGCATTCCAGGGTGCTAGAGGAGTGTATACAGACACACAGATGCCTTTACATCTAGATGAAGCTGTAGCTCTCACTCTCTCTCTCACTTGTGTGCTTCGTCCTTTTCTTCTCTTCTTTTTCTAACCCATCATCAGACCATACAGCGAGGGATGCCCATTTTCCAGAGGGGCACATGTGCCGAGCAGAGCGGGTAAAGACGGAAGAGTGGGGCAGAAAATAGCTTAAACCTTCCCCTAAAATGAAAATTAGAAGGAGGAGGAGGGATGGCGCTTGAGAGCATTTTAAATTAGCGAATGCCATTTTCCTTCGGTGGAGGTGGTGACGTTAATTAATTTGTCTCGCCGTTTTTTTTTTTGTTTTTGAAAATTAGCTTCTGCCACAGACCTTTTGAAGAGAAGAAATTTTATGCCCTTTTCTCCAGGTTCCCCTCCTACTGGTCCCCATGTTCTCGTCATCCTGTCCCCCAGCATCCTTTGTGAGAACGCAGTGTGTGCTTGTATAGTTTTTTGTATAGGAATGAAGAAACTGCGTGTATGAGTAATCCACATCAGCTTCAGGAAGAGGAGGAGGAGGAGGAGGAGGAGAAATGCAAAAAACAAGAGAGAAAAAAACACAACAAAAAACCTTTTTTTGTAAGTTATGGGAACACTCAGGGACAGATGTACGCACTCATAAATTATCAGCTTCATTTGCATCTTCCTGGCATAAGACATTATGCAAATAACAGTCTATTTGCATAATGGATTCCTCGTGTTGCCTTTGTAGGCTTGCGCTTGTTTTTATTTAATAATAGAAGAAAACAAAAGACAAAGTGGGCAAAAATGTCGATTAAACTCCAAACAGCCAAGTACCAGAGCCCCAAACACAACCGCTGCAAGGTGCCACAACTGAAACTCCTTGTTTCGAAGCAGCAATGGACCAAAGTGACCAGTGGGGGGAAAAATTAAAGGTAGAGAGAGAGAGAGAGAGAGAGAGAGAGAGAGAGAGAGAGAGAGGGAAAGAGAAAGACAAAAATCCCCATTAAATCTTCTTCATATTAGATGTTATATACTGAGCTGGTTCAGGAGTAGCCTGTGCATGTATACAGATTTCGGCACTCCCTCTTAATGAATCTGTACTGCTTTCAACATTTGCGTGAGCGGCTGCCAGACTAATTAACGACAGTTGGCAGACTCGCTGTGGGAGGCGGGAAGGGGAGATGGGTTTGGCTTGTAACTAAATAATTAAAAGAAGCACACATTATTGTTTTTAACGAACGTGCCAAAGACACACAAACAAATATTCAGTACAACTAGAAAGCAGCATGCGGGTGATAATCGCTTAATCGATACTGCTAATTTGAGCTAATTCACTGAACGGCATCGAGTGAGCGCTAATCGCGGGAAGACAAAAGATAATTACGACAAAGATGTATGTAGCGTGCTGATTGCGGTTAGTCTACAAGGATGCCTAAACTTTGTCCTACTAACAGACACATTCGAGAACTAAAGGTGCAGGAATTATTAATATTTTATTACATACAAACTTTTACACTGTGCACTGTGTATAAGGCAAAGAGCAACACATTAAAGGTAAGAGAGGGGGATATGGGAAGGAGGAAGAATAAGGGTGGATTTAAAAAAAAAACAGCAAGGTGGGAGGTGGTAGCAAGAAGGACTTCAGTCGATTATCTATAACAAAATGCCATTGTAACATCCTGCGGAGAGATCAGAGAGTAAAAACGTAAATTGCCATCTGCCTCATTCAAGTAAGCAAACCGTACCCCTGCATTGGCACCCAGAATCGTGCATCCACTGCACTTGTGCCAACAGGAGCGCAGGAGAGGGCAATACGATGCCGGACCAGTGCCGATGCCAGACGAATGTTGGTGGTTTATGAGCGGAAAGCCACAATATGAGGAGAATTAATTGATTTTAGAATCAATTAAGTTGTATGTTAATTACCGTCAAGCTTATAGAATAAAAAAGAAGTGGTAAGTGCATGTATGTGTATGCGTGTTGAGGGTGATTAGAAGAAGAGCTGAAAATAGCAAAAGGGGCGGGTGCGAATAAAAAAAAAGAGGAAAGACTGTGAGAAGAAGGGGTGGGAAAGCAAGAGAAAGCAGCGAATGTGGATGGAAGGAAAAAAGCTGGCACAGTGCCATCCAGTCACAAGTAGTGCCAAGACGGACTGGCGTTCGTGCGCATACGGTAGGCGGGTAAACATACGC
Source organism: Pseudolaguvia tuberculata (assembly GCA_026260255.1). Lineage (NCBI taxonomy): Eukaryota > Metazoa > Chordata > Actinopteri > Siluriformes > Sisoridae > Pseudolaguvia > Pseudolaguvia tuberculata. The sequence continues at coordinate 925,341 of JAOTRA010000003.1, read as the reverse complement.
AAAAAAGAGTCCAGCTTCATTTAGCTCAAACTGTCAAACGAGCCACTTTTTTTTACATGGTTGTGGTTGTTGTGCAGCCAGCATAAGACACATGAGAGCTTTGGCGTGGAAATTCTCGAATATTTCGAAGACAAACCCATCTGCCAGGCACTGGTTACTATGGAACTACAGACATCTGGTGAAGTACGGTTGCAGGTTGGAAAAACAAATGATTGTGGTTCTGAAAGCCATGCCAACTGCTTAGACCCCACTCATACAGGAAAACAAAACCATGGAGAGAAGAACCTAACCATGGTGGATCGAATCACTGTGGTGGCGCTGTCCGAAGAGTGGCAAAGGGGGCGGGAATCAACGAAGCCCCTCCCTCTCTGGTTTCCCTCTCTCAGTGCTGTTTTTCTGTGCCAGGCGGGCAGCCAGGCAGTAGACACCATGCCAACGGCGCTATTGGCAGCTGTAGAGCCGCTGCAGAAAGCAAGATGGCTTTGTGTGCAATCTTCTCCAGAGACTATATTGTCGGGTTGAGGTGGCATTTTTGCTTTCGGATTTTGACGTGGCACAGGGCCAACAAGCTTCTCACGTTAACCGGACAGGATGGGGGCGAGTCACTGTGTGGCATCTGTCACCGAAAGAAGGAAAAGCAGTGGAAACAATAAATGGAGATCATGTGCCGGCCTTGCTGGTTGCTTGACGAAGATAAAAAGAAACATGCTAGAATTACGTTGCGGACTAATTAAACAAGCAAAAGTTTACACTGGTAATTAGCATAACTGTGTCAACGAAAGGCAACCCACCAAAAAAAGGCAAAAAGAAACATCAAGCTGGTATTTTTAAAGATGCAGACGGTGATGGTACTTCTTTTTCTGTGCCAAAAATGTCCTTTTGCTTTAAAAAACAATATTTTTCTTCCAAGAAAGTACTGTCTCTACAAGTCACCTGCCATTCTCTGCCGTGATGAGGATTATCTACCATGGGCACTGGTGGTGTTGCAGATCCTTCCAGATCTGCCAATCGCTTGCTTGCAGCAAGGAAAGGGACCAAGAAAAGACCTGAGGGACTATGCCAAGGGCAGGAGCGGATGTTTACAAAAGCCACTTAAATGGAGAGAAGAATTGAAACGGCAAACACGGATATGCATACTAATGAATCGCCACATAAAATTATAATCAGGTTGACAGACGGGGATTAATTTATGCTTTTCTCCCTTAACGAATCATTAAAAATCGCATCTGAACCGCTTGATGGGCTGCTGATTTGTCTCGCTTGACGAAGATCAACTTTTTAAATAGGAAAGGGGGATAGAAGATAAACACTAAAAGCAAAAACTGTACTGTAGCAGCAAGCAAAGCTATGACAGAGAGGTAGGCATGCAAAGCAGGACAAGCCGGCGTGTGTGTGTAACTGTGTGATTTATATACATTCACAATCACCAGGGAGATGAATGGCTCAGGCAGTAGATTCTGGACACCGTCAAGTAGCATGGGAAGATGAGGGGGATGGCACAACAGCCAACAGCTGAGACAACAGCTGAGCAAGAACTTGGCGGAGGGGGCACAGAAGGCAAAGGGACAAGCCTGCAGCCACAATGCTAGACACTGAATGGAGACAGAATCTGCCCCATCAACCTGCCTGTAACTCCGCCAAACAGAGCAGGGGGGTTGTGGGAACGTTATCAGCACCCTAATTTTGCCCCCACCTTGCCAGCCAAAGACGAAACTGACAAACTCCTCCCTGCTTTTGTTTTGGATTTATCCTCTGACACAGATGTGACGAAGACAGTACCAATTGTTCGTCCGTGCTGAGATCGGTAACTCTCGGGTCCGGGGATCGCAAACATGCTTCCTGGAAAATAAGGCGATGGGCATGGGGCACTGAGCCAAGGATGGGCGCTGGCGGAACGAAGAAGATTGGATGGTATCATTAAATTCATTTGTTAAAACTCGCCGCAACAATTAGAAACTGAGTTGGCATGGGGGATGGAGAATCATCAACTTATGGTAATTACGGAAGGATAACCCAAACTTTTCCTTGCAGTTCTTCATCCTCTTGGATTTTTTTGTTGGATGAGGGGCATGACTGTGGAGTATGAATAATTGAATAAGTCATCCAAAGGGAGGGATTATAAGATCTTTGTGCTTCCTACACTGCCTTGGCATAACCTTCAAAATGACACGGCCAAGGCTGCCACCAGGATAAGCTTGGCAAATGCTGGCATCTTTCAGAGGGATCTCTGATGCGATTGCTTATTAAGCGATCGTCATACGCATTCGTTAATTGCTTTAAGCTTTATTTTGTCGTGGTTTCGCGCTTCCTGTTTTTTTTTCCACGGAATATGTGTGGATATAGTAACCGTTTGGAGCTAATGAGGTTTTGAGGATCTACCTATTTTAATTCCCCTAGGATGTTAATTGCGCCTTGTCTTCATTATGCAAATGGATTACCCCAAAAAAAAGAAGGAAAAAAATGGTTGCTAATACATACAAGGAGGGAGGGAAAGCGAGCGAGAGAGGGGGAGACATGAGGAGAAGGGAAGAAAGGAAAGAATATTTTCCTTCCCCTAGCCATAAGCCCGCATCCATATTATACCACACATGCAAACAAGCAGAAAAACGCTACTGCAATGCTTGGCAAGGCTAGTCTCCTCCAAGTCCTTCCCTCTAAATCTTTGTCTGTCTCTCTTCTTTCCCTGCTCACTGCAGCAACATCCTTCACATGCCAAGGATCGCAGCTTGAACTGTTATGTGGATCTTACAAAACATGGCCAACAGGAGAAACCCTGCTTGGAATTTAATTTCTCGCGATTGGATCTTACCATCGTTATCGAAATTACGAGTCTTCGGGTGTTATTAGTGTTGAGATTTGTTAGAGTCTGGTGTCGTTTTTGACGTGCATAGCGGAACGGAAAAAAGACAACAAGGCTGTGGATGGGGACCGGGCTAATGTCGTCTGTGCTTAATCATCGTACAGCAGAATGGTTTTATGCATATTTCATTTGCATATCATTAAAGCACTAAGGCACACTGGCAGCAGAGAGCAGGGAATGGAGGAGCACAAATTGAAAAAAAAGGAAAGAGCGACTCATTATGCGATGACAATCTTCAAAGCCGAGCGCCTGCTTTTCCGGCAAGCAGCCAATTCGTTTTTAATTCAACATTAATTGGGGAGGGGGGAGCAGTGGGTGCACTCAAGCTTTTAAACACGGATTAATTGAACGTCTTGCAATCTGAGGAGCGTGAAGACTTGCGTTTGACAAACGAATCTAAATTATGTGGATACGAAAAACTTTTTTTTTTATTCAACCTGTGGATGTAAAATTATGTGCACAAAATGGAATGTGATGTTCCATCAAATTAACAAATTATATTCTGGATATAACGGATGCTGTGCAAGAAAAAGTTGCCGGTGTACGCGTGTGGCGGCCGGCTGGCACCAGGAATGGCAGGATCCAAGGGCATCAAGTTGGGATTTAGCAGAATCATGGCGTGGGAATTTTTAATTTTTTTTTTTCCCCCAAAAGTTAATGGAAAAAAAATACATAAATACACGTCTTCCCATAGTTGCAACTCCACAACAAACTGCCTGACTGGTATACGAAGCCTTTATAACCGTGAATAAGGATGCCTGCTTTGGCTGTGTCGCCCTTATTACAGTATTAAAAGTGATTAAATATTTGTTTTTAATCCATGAGTTCACGCCCCCTTTTTAATCAGTCTGTAAGAAACGATTAAAATCCAGAAAAATACAAATTGCCCAAATTATACACACACCCTAAAAGCATTCTTAAATACAAGATAACTGAATCTGAATTTAAGTTAAATAAAGAACCACTTTTAAAAAAAAATTATATAATATATATATACTTTCAAATAAAATGAGTAAATATGGAAAAAAATCCAAAATGAATTTCCCTGGTTTCTGTTTTACCAGAAGAAAACAAACTGAATGTATTCATATTTCCCAATTTGTTATTGAAAAGTTTTTTCCCCAAATAATTTATAACTATCATGTAATGAATCCCGCTAGATTTAGCGTATGCAGAATGTGGGTGGGGATGGTGCACAATTAGGGTTTATGAATAATGTGTCTAAATTGCTGCGAGGCAAAGGAGGGTGGACGGACTGGCTTTTTGGCTGGCACTATCAGTGGGATTTTTCGGTTGGCGCTTTGGAGCCCCGATACATGCAGATGTCGCTGTAGTTCTTCGGAAAGCGCTCGGTCGAGCCGGAGAGGGAGGGGGGTAACGAGGCGCTCGTTTGGCACCATGTACACCTTGGGCATATGGTTAAATGTGCATTGCGCAAGTGCAGGGGGTCAGAATACTGTGGAAAATGGGAGATTTTGAGGAGGGTGGGGGGTGTAATTAACATAAGTGTAGAGGAGTAGGGAAGTAATCACTCAATTTGTAAAGAGGAAAAACGATATTACTATTCAGGAACAAGCAAGGTAAGGCAGAACTGATGGGGCATTTGCATGGAGCAGACATTATGCAAAGTGCTGGCATTAATATGCATAAGGAGCTGTTTTGTTATTCACCCGGGTGCTAAAGCAATATTGTTTGGAAGCACCAAACGTACTCTTGTTACAGTTGGGGAATGTTATCTTTCTCTTTGTGCAAACACATCTCCGTCCCTCTTCTCTTCTCAAGCCACTTTCAGAATGTTTAATTAGCACATCCTCCCTGGAGCTGCACTTGGCTGCATGTTAAGTTGCTTGCTCTAGGCCTCTTATGGTAAAAAAAAAGAAAAGAAAATAAATTAAGTGATCCTCCACTTCGTGCCTTTTGAAGTGGTATCACCCAAGATGTTTATCCTGTCAGGCAGTCAACTGTAAAAGCGATTCCTATGGTAGAGCAGGTCCACAACATGGCATTTAGAACAAGAAACATCGATTGCATCATCAGCTGCCTGGGTCTTTGCATTTGTAGAGAATCGATATTCCCGTTTACACCACACAGTGAAAGGAAGAAATAAAACTGACCGTCTGAGACAATCGGATGGCCGTGTTGCCAATAGAGGGCAAGAGCTGGAGGGACTATTTCACTGTCTCACAGCTTTGAGTTACTCCATCAGTGTTAACTCTAGAAACGTTTGACCTTATCGAGTTCCCAAAAGAGTACTGGATCTTCCAGATCTACTGTACTGACAGCTTCATCAGTCCCAATTCACTCGGCTTCTTCCCGCTGGATTGACAGCCGATGCCTGGGGACCGGTGTGCGTACAAATACATAACATATTGGCAACCCTTTGCCAATCTAGATCTGTAAATATCTCCCAGGAACACCCTGTGCACACACGCATGGAACTCTGGGCTTCTGGTTTCACCGCCGTCTTACTGACCAAAGGACGAGAAATTGCACGAGTAGTTTCTTGCATCTGTTCTGTCAGAGTTTGTTTTAGCAGTGCAAAGATAAATAATATGACACTGGTTACACAAGCAGGTTTTTCTCTTCCAAGTGCTATAAAACAGATGTCAGACAGACATCTTGGACTGCTTTGTGAGCTCAGCAGTGTTTCTGCTAACTTACAGTCGATTATATGGTTGTATAACTGTAATGTTAAAAAAAACAAAAACCTATGACTTTCTTATAGATTTTCAAATAAATATAAAAAAAATTAATAATAATTCGATAAACAGATTCAAGACCGTAAGATGTGTGAGATATAATAATTCAAGTTATATTAAAAAGTCAAATCTAATCACAAGCGTACAGTTTTAAATATAATATTACATCACCAACATCCAGAATTTCAGAGGGTTGGTGTGCGGTGGGTGTGGAGGAGAGTGGCAATAATAATATTAATAACAACACTGTCCATGTGCAAAGAAAAGTTTCAGTGGTTTTTTTTGGACTGCATGACTGACTAAAAGTCGTTTTAAGCTGCTACACGTATTCCGTTGATGCCAGTAGAGCCCTAGTGACAGTTTGAGTTAATCCACAAGCCATTTCCCAGTCGGCTGTACTAAAACGTCAGATGAAAAGTGAGCAAATCTGTGTTGTTTCAGGATGTACTAAATCCTTCCTTAGTTTAGTGCAGCTGTGTGGTGGTGGTACAGCTCTGGGTTACCTCTTCTGCAACACACCACTTGACTATTTTCCACTCAGGAGTTTTCTGTTGACCTACACTCCAGTCTATAGAACTGTGTTTCTGGCGCCAAGCTGTCAGAACAGCTGGATGGTAGGATGTATCTATAAGAATTCTTGATATAGATTTGCTCTCACATGCTTCTTAACCGACTATACAACTATGACCCCAACCTCCAAGCTGAGATTTGCAAAAAGGTGTATGTCTTTCTTTGTGCTGTAAAGTGTGCTGATGATAATGGCTTCTTCTGTGAACCTATTAAAAGTTTTTTTAACAGGCATTTCGTTAGTGCAGGAGTTTCTGGGGATCTTGTTCAACATGGCAAATAATCTTTAAAGCCTGTAGGATTAGGATCACTCTGCATACAAATGAACGGCAACCTTGAAAAAGGAGTTGCTGACTGACTCCAGCTAATACAAATGTAGTTGATTTATATTTGGGGGGGAAAAAAAGCAATTTAATTCATCTCTCCGTTTCCCTGCAATCAAATATTGCGCTGGTGCACTTTTCTTAAGTGACCTTAAAGCAGTGGCCTTTTCAGCGTTCTCCCCGACAGCACTCCTAACTATTGGGAATGTTCTAATAGGGACACTGAGCATGAAGGTTCCTGCAGCACCAGAAAACGGCACCCTAGCCTAGGCGGTAATGAGTAATTCTTTCAGATTAGTATTAATAAGATGTCGCTGCCGCAATCGAGATGACCTGCTCGGGCTCTCTGGCTTCACAGAACTTGCTTGAAGGTCAACTGTCAATCACGGCACACAATATGATAATAAGTTTCTGAGTTCAAAATGAGGATGCTATTAACCGTGGCAGAACGGTTTAAATAAGAAGCTGTCATAACTGGAGGGTAGAATGTAGTCATAAAGTCAAAGCATGATGGAGATCATGTCAGGCAAATGCAGGTTTTGCTTTCTCATGGCACTACTGTAAATGGCTACCATTTACCGTTGAGCAACTGGTGCACGCTAAAGTGGTTGAAATGAGGCATGTTCCTGGGTTTGTACTGGTAACGGTTTTTCACTGTACTCCGATCAAATAGATATGGAATGTTGGACTGTCGTACCTCTAGAGAACTGGTGGTACTTAACGAGTCTGGTTTACTTTATCTGTTTTTTAAAAAACTAAGTAGTTGTGGGAAACGGCAGCAGGAGTTTGTTGGTGCCTGCGTATTGGACCCATAGTCTTCCAATCAGCATTTTTTTGACTTTTTATCGTTTGGGCACAAAGTCAAGGAGGATAATATCGAGATGATTTTGGACAAATTCGGAGGAGACAGACTAGAAATATCAAATGTTGGAAATGGAGCTACAGGCAGAAGGTGATAAATGAGAACACAAAGTCAGTAGGCGTTTGGTGTGGTGACTCCTGAACAGCCAAAAGGAAAAAACAGTGCAAAACTGTTTAAAGACTTTTCTTCAACATGTGTGAAAATCATACCGCAGCAAAATGGAGAGGCCAACAGCATTATGGCCCCTCCCCATAAAAAAGATGAACATTTGGAACCTGATGATTGATCTGTTCATGACTTTGTTTCCCTGATCGTTCCCACAAGGGCTGAACTGCAGGGGAGCCATTACACTCACATCTTTCTGATCTCATTACCGCTCCAGGATGCAGAAACACTGTGGGGTACAAAAGCACTTCTCTGTGCTTGTGTTGTGGAAGTGAATAAATCCCTGGTTAGATGAAGTCAAAGTCAATCTGATGGGGATTCTGTATTCTATTCTATTCTATTTATTTGGGCAATCTGCTAGTAAAACTTAGTTTTTGTTTGCATTTATCCACAAAGCGAAGAAAAAAACCAGATCGCTTGAGCGTGAAAAAAGAAATTGGTTTTTCCTGGTAGCTGAAATTTCCCTTTGTGAATTCAAGCTTGCCAGAAGCATGGAAATATCTTCAGATAGTAAACAATAAAAAACTAGATTGGGGTCTTGTCTACCCATTTTGCCCCGAATCAAAGAACATGCCCTATATTCTCTCGTCATCGAACCTCTTTCAAGAAATAAAAAAGGTGTTTGGTTTTTCCATTTTATATTCCAGACGGCCATTGTAGTATTTTTGTCGTACCATGCATGTTCAAGTGAGGCTCCTTTATTGCAAATTTTTAGAACTTCATTGCACTTTATGACATTGTTTGCATAACATGATCATTAAAAGGAGCTGAAGTACTTCTCGAACTTTTAGAACTTTTTGATTTTATTGTTAGCATCTCAGCAACCATTGTAAACATGAGTCTTGGTTTTTACGTATAAAATAACTATGATGGACCAGCCGAACTGATTGATTGCATTATTTGGTATATAGTGAGGAGCATTTCACCGCCTTGCTTAAATGTGGCCCACACCAGGGTTTGGTTAGTTAGTAATATAT
>JAOTRA010000003.1:885682-897964 GCA_026260255.1 Pseudolaguvia tuberculata | reverse complement strand
ACACACACACACACACACACACACACACACACACACACACACACACACACACACACACACACACACACATCTGAAAACACTGCCCTACTAATTATTCAAAAAAACAAATTATTATCTTGTTTTATTTATGTATTATTATTAATTAATTAATTAATAACATTTTTGTTATTTAGCTGAAATCATTACGGAAATCAGTTCAAATAAAAAAATTATTGTTTGCTGCATGTCAACTGTTTAAAATTAGAGAAAATAATACGTAGATGTCAAGCCAGGAAACGATGTATTTTTTAAAAAAAATAAAAAAATAATAATAATAATAATAATAATTTGTCTCATAGATTAAGTTAAAGTGAATGCAGGCATTCACAACTCAACACGGTGTGGCAATGTTGACTTGCCCGGTGAAAACGCATGTTTTAACATGTTAAGGACAAACAGCACCAATTAAAACAGACTTGAAGAGGGAGAAAAAATTAAACCATGCAATCCTTGACCGAACAACAAATAGGATGAGCTCGACATTAGCCAAGTCCTCAATCATGGAATTGGTTCTGCAGCACGTCAAAAGTGCCAAATATGCAAAAATATGTGTGTGCATGGCGAAAGTGGAGGCCTGTATTAAGAGGATGGATCTGGTTTTGTAATTAGTGTTGTCTGTATAAGGTCAAGATTATTCAATTCAAGTGGAGATTAAATCACTGCAAGGTCTTTAGAGTCAGCAGCAGAAAAAAGAGAAGGAACAAAGCTTGATGATGTGGGGGGAGCGGGGAAAAGGGGTTGAGTGAGCGAGAGAAAAAGAGAGAGAGAGAGAGAGAGAGAGAGAGAGAGAGAGAGAGAGAGAGGAAGAGCCCTTTATGAACTCTGGCCTTGTTTAAACAATCCGAAACAAAAACAGTCATTTAAAGGGTTTTTTTTGTCAAGTGTTCAAGATCACAATTTACTGTTTCTCAATGGCTGTCAGCTTACTTTAGAATGTAGATTTCACACTAACGCCGAACTCTGGTGGATAGTAGTCTCTACAAACATTGTGTTTTGATAACTAAATTGCTTCTCTCATTATACTGAAAGGAGCCAAAGGTCTGCATACCGAGAGTGTGAAATTAGAATTTCTTTGCAGGATCAGAAATACAGTACATCATTACAGAGAGAACATTGGCAATTACCTCACAACCATCAACATAATGAACTACGGCCAGAAAATGACTAAATGAATCAAAATTATGTTTTTTTCCTTCTCTGTTGAATAGCTAACAATGATTAAATGTTGCGTTGTAAAGGCGCAGATGACGATGAGGGCCCTTCCTGTCTGAGAGCAGATTGGAGATTAGCAGGTGATTATTTCCAGGCCAGCAGCGAATACAATTAAAAGAGATGAATTGAGAAACACAACCTACTGTAGCTTACGTAAGAGTGAGGGAAAAAAATGATACTTTGGCAGGAAGATCAACTTGCTGTTGACCTTTGCTTAAACATTTGTTCTTTTCTCTGTTTAACAAAAGGAAGGAAAAAATCATGCAGAAGAGCACGAACATTAGATAAGAGTAAAAGTCAGAGGAGTTTTTTCTGCACATTCTGATGTAGTGACTCGTTTTAGTCAGAAATTAAAACTAAAATAAATTTAGAAAGCAAATATATTGTTTTAAATTGTACTTAATCATTTAAATTGTTTAATGTTAGTGTAAACAATGCATTATTATGATCTACATCTGTTTATAGTTCTGTCGTATATCTCTCTGAAGGTAAAGATTAAAAACAACCCGGGACCTTCTTGTTGTGAGGCGACTGTGCTAACCACTACAAACACCACTCTGCCCTATAAGGAAACATTTAGATCCCAATTTCTGAAATGCTATATAAACACATTTAACTTATCATTTTGCCTTAAATATACCATGTGACCTCTAGTAAGTGTTAATCATCTACCATTATATCCAGGGTCAGATCTTTTACCAGCAACCTGACAATCAGGTTCATCCTATTTAGTGATTGAAACAACTGAACCACCGTTTTAAATGTGTGTGTGTATATATATATATATATATATAACTTTTAGAGTATTTGACAGAAACTTTTATCCAGAGCATAAAGAAAACAGAAAAAAGGAATTTGTGACAATTAACAAACAACCTTGGTCACTTGAGAGGACAAACAATCTCAGCCGTTGCTGTACACGGGTATTAGCAGTGAATACTTCATCGCTTCATCAAACATAAACTCACTGAAGATAAATTCTCTTCTCATATAATTTGCTGTCATGGATTAGGGAAAACAACTACAGTAGCATTGATGAGTTAATTAATATATTATAATAAATAATATACATGAATAATATAGTAAATTGCCCTGCGATGGCAACCTGTCCAGGATATACCCATGTCTTTCCCCCTCTGTGCACTGGGATAGGTTCCAGCAAACCCCATAATTCACTCTGGGTAAGGGCATTCATTCATTAATTTTCTAATCCACGTTATTTCCCTAATTCAGGGTAATGGGGGTCAGCGCATATAGAGTGAAAGGCAGGAGGTACACCCTGGATAGGTCGCCAGTCTATCGCAGGGCCACACATAGACAACCATTCACAGACAAACAACCACAAACACACATGCACACATGTACGCACACACACAGACTTACTCACTCACTCTCACACACTCTCTCACACACTCTCTCACACACACACACACACACACTCTCTCACACACACACACACACACTCTCACACTCACACACTCACACTCACACACTCACACACTCACACACTCACACACTCACACACTCACACAATGGGCAATTTAGAATGTCCAAATCAACCTAATGTATGTTTTTTGAAGAAACTGGACAACAAGGAGAAAACCAAGACAGGCACAGCTATGTATATACATAAAAAAGAGAAAGCAGGAGAAAATGAAAGAGAAACGCACGTGAAAAAAAAATGTAAAGCGTGAGAAACCTAAAAAATGCATGAGAAACAGAGAAAGAAAAGAAATGCATAAGAAAGAGAGAATGGAAGAATGGATGAAAGAAATAATCACATCACAATTGTCCTAATATTGTTGAATATAAATATAAAATCCTTGTGATGATAAAAAAAAAATCTATTTTTTTAATTAAGGTACAAACGCTGCTGTGTTCATTTACATTTCAGTCCTTTGGCAACCGTTCTTATTTATCTGCCCAGCAGGGATGTCGTTTTGAATAAGGGAATCTCTCTCTCGCGCTCTCTACCCTCCATCCATCCATCCATCCATCCATCCATCCATCCATCCATCTAAATAGCTTTGTGCACAGAGGCAAGTTTGAGAGAAGAAACAAATGCAATTATAATTACAATTACAGCATTTGGCAGCGACTTCTGAGCAATTGGGGGTTAAAAGGGCCTAGCTGGTTCTGGGAATCGAACCCTGGTCTTTCTGGTCCAACACCTTAACCACTAAGCCACCACTTCCCACAAATACGTTTTTTTTTAAGACTTGTACTCACAAGATGTCCACAATCTTTTGTATGAATAAATCATTGCTCGGAGGCTGCAGTTGGCAAAATCTTTTCTGTTAGTAGTATTAAAGTATTTGTTTTGTAAGGCCGTTCTGCCATATAAATTGACGGTAGTCTCTTTAAGATGTTTCTAGATCTGTCATGACCTCAGATATAGTCAAACTAACAGTGTGATCAGTAGTCAATAACACACAAGATATACATTAAAAAAGCCCGTTTGTCAGGCTGCTCGTAATCATCAAACAGAGCCGCACTGTCAACAGTTTCCTCTGCTAATCGACGTGTCAATCAATGCCGGTGGTGAGGGTGGCTTTTAGAGAGGCCCCGGGGTGGCAGTTTAGAGCACGCTCAGTTTAACATGCCACTAACGGAGCAGGAGTAAACAGAGAGTGATATAGACTGGAGTATTGACTCGGTGATAAATGCCATTGATCAGTTGGCTCCGGCATTTTCAGCAGTCTCACGGAGCTGACTCAAACGCCCCCCCCCCATCCCACCCCACACACACACACACAATCAGCAGAGCTTCCTCAGACAGGTAGAACTACAGTATGAGTTTCATATCGTCAGCTGGTTTTCAAATCCCAACCACTGTATTTCAGACACTGCATGATTATCACAAAAACACAGCAGGAAAGAGAAAGAAAGCATAAGGAAAAAAGACAAGGATAGAAAGCATGAGAAAGGGAAAAAGACAGAAGCAACGAGAGAAAGAAAGCATAGGGGAGAGAAAACAGAGAAAGAATGAGGAAAAAGAGAAAGCATAAGAATGAGCATTATGAGAGAGCATGAGAAACAGAGAAAGCAAGATAGAATAATTTTTTTTTTTAAAACATGAGAAAGAGAGAAAAGGCAGAAAAAAGCAAGAAAGAAAAGCATGCGAAATAGAGAATGAAAGAATGGACGAAAGAATGAATCACATCACAACTGTGCTTTTAATAACTGTCCTAATATTATTGATAATAAATAACCCTCATGATTAAATCAAGTTACAAACGCTGCTGTGTTCACTTACATTTCAGTCATTTGGCAACCATTCTGCCGAGCAGATAAATAAGAATGGAAATTAAACAGATAATCCTACAATCAGCAGTCTAACACCTTAACCACCAATCTACCACTAGTCAAGTGACCTTGTTATCTGTCCATTGGCTGATTTGAGCTTAATAATTTTCTTTTCTAGAAATACCTGGCAACACACAGGTTTTAAATCAAAGCAATATCGCTTAGGAGGAAGTAACTGCTTTATTCACTCATGTAGAAAACTCATGTAGAAAAGGATTTTTTTTTGGTGATATTACAGGATTTTCTTATTCTTTTACTTCATAAACTCTAAAAACTAACCGGCGAGACAAATGACTGGTGGAGTAAACTTAATTATTACAACAAAAAAATCTTTAATAGAAACATCCTGTGTCAGTCTGCAGTACTCTCTTTCCCACCACTGATTCTCTCTCTCTCTCTCTCTCTCTCTCTCTCTCTCTCTCTCTCTCTCTCTCTCTCTCTCTCTCTCAGTCTCTTCAGGCATCCACCCATTCTAATTCATATTGGATTTTTTTCCCTTTCACCTTTTTCAAAGCATCAATTTCAGACAGTATAAAAAAGTAATATTCCAGCAATAAAGCTTGATTTACACCTCCGCACCAATCTCCCCTTCTTCCTTTTTTTTTATTTGATCATTTAGTGGAGATCGTATAACTGTATATCAGACACAAATGAAATCAGGTCCCGTGCACATTAAGGGCCGTGTCTAGCTGCAGCTCTAACAATGCCGTGGTCCTGCTGCCTGGGCTCTGCGGTGCACCAAGGGCAAAGTCCCGTTCATTTTCAGGCCCATTTCCTCCTATGATTAGGCGATCAATCAATCCCCAGGCTTCAATCTCATCAGGCAGACGGGATTATCTGCCCATCTCCCCCTCTCCGGCTCTCACTCCCTCTCTAGCTCACGTTCTCGCTTGTGCTCAGCAGCACATTAACATCAGATCGAGTATCGCAGGACTCCTGCAGCCTGCAACGCCAAACAGACCACAGACAGACATCTCATCATCTTTCCTTCTCTTCTAATACCCCCTCAGCTCCCCTGACACACAAAAATACACACTCAAATGTAAAGATGAGCCCTGATGGCTGTCAGCCGGCCAGCACTGACAAAGACAGTGATTCTACAATTGAGCACCGTTTATATTTTATGTTATAATCATGTTCCAGGTTATTATTAAATTAGCATCATATACAGTTAATTAAAAATATTACAACTGCGATTTTGCAACATTTCCACCATCTTTTACCACAAAGAGCAAAAAGTTTTCCAAGATGGTTGTCCTTCCCATACTACAGCATTTCCAGTGAAGCTTTGTTTATGCTCAGAGAGAACAGTATCCTGTTGATGCTGAGGAACTTGACTGTAAATAATACACATGAGCTGAAATTCATTTAGAAATGTTCACCTTTAGTCTTCAGAAACTTGCCAACAATTAACATTATTTACTATTAACTAACATTATTTACGACCCATGATCCAGGTCGATTGTAGGTTTCATTCTCTGTATCACCAAGTTATCTCTGTAGAGCCCCCGAGCAAGGCCCCCAATTGTTCAGTTGTGTAATGAAAAATGCTCCTATTGGCCGAAAGATTTGTTTCGGCTGATAATTAATTGTGGTGGTAATGGTTTCTTGGTTAAGGTGTAAAGACCAGGGTTCGATTCCCAGCACCACTAAGCCACCACCGTAGGCCCCTAAGCAAGGCCCTTAACTCCCAATTGCAAGTCGCTCTGGATAAAGGCATCTATTAAATGCTGTGATGGTAATTACTTTTATTACTTGATCAGCACTCATGAAAAATGGATGATCTCAGATTGATTGCAATTTAATGACGCCAGAATTTTGGTAAATGTATAGATTTTTTGTTTATGTTCCATAGAAATCTTACGTTAGGGAGAATTGTTCGCTTGAGTCTGATTCAGCACTTAAGAAGGAACAGCATATTAAAATCTTTATTGTATATTGAATATTTTTGATTACTTCTTCTGTTAAAGTAATAGTTACATCCCATTACATATATTACATAATGAGTGTAAAAATATAATAGAAGCAAAATCAATAGTATACCCTTATCTGAAGAAAATGCAACAACGATCGGTTATATTAAGCGTCAAAATCGGCATCGCTATCAATCATGACAAGAAATTGGTACTAGGTATCATCTGCAAAAATCCTGCTTGAAGCATTTCTAGTTCATAATCGCATATCTTACTGTTGCAATATGTCACCAGATCAAAATTTGACAGTGCATGCATTTATATATATCAGAACAGTGCTGGGGTATTTCGGCAGATCTTTATAGATTTTTTATGTTACTACTTTTATTATTTCGTAGCTACACTATAAGGCCAAAAACTTTGGGCCCTTATAGTGACATTAGGGCCACTTTAATATGAGCTTGTTGAGTCTCTTATTTTAGATTTATTCCCTTTTTGCCATTATAAGAAGCCTGAAATTTACTGCACACCAGTCTGAAACTTTCATATGTATTTTTTCGGGATTATCCCAGGAGATTAAAATGTTATTCCAGGACGTCAGTGACCCTATAAACCAATTGGTCAGACAGTATATATATATATAAGGTATGGATCAAACTGTGGCATGTCTTCATGTACATTTGAGCTCAGGGTCTTTGTGCACATACGCATTGTCATGCTGAAACAGTTTGTGTTTAAATCGTTGCTAACAATTGTGTGCATTGTAGCAAACGTCTAGACATCCTTAACCTCGTAACCCTGGAGCAGAAGAGAAAGGTTAGAATAAACACTACATTTTGGTGTAAGTGGAAAACTGTGTCAATGAATTCCCTCTAATCTACCGAACTACACCTTTAAAATAGAGCTACAAGCATGTTAGAAGCAATAGCATGCACTCCATCACAATTCCCTAAACTTTTCCCACAATGCATCAGGGAGATGCTTTATTTCCCAGCTGAATCTATATAAACCTTTGAGTGTGTAAGTGTAAGAGAATATGGCCTATAAAGCGACCGAGCACTCAGACACAGTTCCACTGAGAAAGAAGAGAAGGCATTTCGCAATAAGCTAGCATCTAAACGATGGATGCCAAAGAAGCAGCTACTTGTAAACTGCAGAGCACTATTAAATGTCAGAGCAACCGCGCATCCCTACGGCTGGGAAGTAATGCAGCAGAGGGGCATGAGAAAGACACGTCAGAAGTTTTGAGGACATCATCTTGGGAAGTTATGAGAAAATGTCTATGTTGCCTTAACATGCATGTTTCACCATAATTATTTTAGTTTTGATTAACATTTTTAAACATGCGTAAATAAATAAAAACCTGAGATGGCGCATAGACAAATTTAATCTTTGTCTTGTTTGTATTTAAATCATAGTAACCAAGCAAAAAGATACAAATCAAAGTTTCCATTATTTGTTATAAGCCCTAATTGAACGTGAGCGTCACCATTTTCCGTTTACGTGAATCATTTAATTGCCTTACAAAATACAGCCAATTGAGTTTTTTCACCCCTCCAGTTTTAGGGAGAGTATAACAGTGCACATTAATACCAACTCTGTAAAAACCTAGACATTGGTTTGACCTACCACTAATGCGAAGTAAACACTTCTTTTGCTGTTAAGGTGGAGAGTGCAGAAGAAAGTAAACATAGCAAAACAAAAAACAATCCTCCATTCCTTTAATTATCATCATTACAATAATTAGTGAATTTTTTTGGCTATTTTTAACCTAAATCTTCCACAGCTAAGTTAATTCAAGCCTGTCAAACAATATTTTCAGTGTAATGAGGTTAAATAGATCACAATAAGTCAGTGTTTAGACCAACATGTACAACTTGGAAAGGGATGGGACTTTAGTTTGATCTGACAATATTATGAATATTGCAAATAATTTGCAAGTTTATTGGCTTATATTCAGTTTTACTGTGGAGATAAGGACTGCTCTTGGATTTTAAATCATTCATTCATCTTCTTATTTCCTAATTCATGGTCACAGGGGTCTGCTAGTGCCTATCCCAGCTCACAGTGCCAACACCACATAGACAAACAAGCATTCATACACACACTCATTCCTATGGACAATTTAGAATCACGAATCGACCTAATGTGCATGTTTTTGGACTGTAGGAGGAAACCGGAGAACATGCAAACTACGCACAGAAAGATTCCTGGCCTGGGAATCGAACCCGGGACGTTCTAGTTGTGAAATGACCATGGTATCCACTATGCCACCATGCCGCTCAGGACTTAAAATATGATTATCAAAAATATGCGTAGTGGTTAGCATGGTCGTTTGCATGTTCCCCCTGCTTGCGTGGGTTTCCTTCGGGTACTCTGCTATTCTCCCACAGTCCAAATATGCTGATTAGGTCAATTGGTGATTCTAAATTGAGGAGTGAACGTGTGCGTGAGAGGTTGTACCTCTGTCTGTGTGTGCGCTGCGATGGACTGGTGAAGTGTCCAGGGTGTATCTCTGCATCTCTCCCTATGTGCGCTGGGATGGGCACCAGCAGACCCCCGTGACCCCTAATTAAGGAGTAATAGGTTAAGATGATGAATGAATTAATTCATTCAAGTTTATGTTTTCTTTTTGGTCTTTGGTAATAAAGACCTAAGGCTAAAATGATTAATCAGCATTTTAAACAACATTGTCAATAAAACGTTTGTTGCCCAATAATTGCTTGACCAGATATTAACTTGGATGCCAATAAAAGAGCAAGACTACAACAGTGTCCATGCAGAAGAATACACTGCACTTTTGATTGTAAGCCGAACCGGTTCAGCACGAACTACATACTAAATCAGGCGTCATTTACACAGAGATGACTAAAAATAAAATCTGACCACAGTGAATTGGATGTTTCTAGCAGCTCTGCAATCAACATGCCAAGAAAATTCAATCCCTTTGTGTTCATTTAAGAAGCTTTAAAGCAGTAGCAGTATTAGATTTGGGGAAAAATTGTGTCAATGTAGTTTTTAATTAAAATTATAGCTTGATTTTCTGCTAGATATCAGCTCTCCTGTCAGAATGGAACTTGCTGAGAGTTGATCTTAATAAATGAATGCAAATAAATGTGTGTGTGTGTGTGTGGGGGGGGGGTGTTCCAGAAAGAGAGGGGTTTGATTCCCAGCTGCCCCAAGCATCCACTGTGGGCCACTGAGCAAGGCCCTAAACCCCCAGAGCTTCTGCCAAATACTGTAACTGTTTTATATATAATAAAGTAATGAAGTCAATTTATTTGTCATACATAATAATACAGAGTACATCACATAGTGAAATGTTTCTCTTCGCATATCCCATCTTAGTTAGTTGGGAGCGTAAGTCAGTCAGTCAGTCTTAGTAAGTCAGGACAGATCAGCGCCCCTGGAGCAGGAAGGGTCAAAGGTCTTGCTCAAGGCCCTTGAGCCCATGTTTTCCTTGGCAGTGGTGGGGCTTGAACCCAGGTCTTCCTGGTCTCCTGCTCAACAACTTGGCACCTTAACCATTTGAGTCACTGCCCTTGTATGTATGTGTAAACTGATAGTTGAATTGTTTATTCTATATAATTATTCCAACTCTTTTAAAGACATGTAAAAGCTTTTTCATTTTTAAAAAATAAATATTTACTTGTAAATATATATATTTTTCCCGAAATTTTGTATTGTTATATTCCTAATTAATAAAATGTTGTTGTATACACATACCACCATTGCCTCTGGTGTTGTATTAATTGGGTGGGAAGTGTTAGCCTAGAGGTTAAGGCGTTGGACTAATACCAGAAAGGCCGGGGTTCAAATCCAACTTGTCCCACTTGACAAGGCCCTAACCTACAATTGCTCAGTTTTAAAAAAGAGACCAAATGTAAGTTGCTCTGGATAAGAGCGTCTGCCAAATGCTGTAACTGTATGTGTATTTTTAGTTCTTTGCGTTACATGTATTGAGTGTGTGCCTATTTATCGACTATTCAAATAATTATTTCTTGCAGTCCCAGCAATCGCATTATGTCAACTACCAATCTTTCATAAATGTAAACAAAAAGGTGAACTGTAATGGATTTCTTATATATTGGCAATATATTTCTGATGAATAGTGAAGACATTTTTGGTCCGATTTGATGTCCATTAACTAGCAATCTGCAGTGCGTGTATATGAAAAGCATTTTTATGAGATTTTCACAACACTTATGCAACACGATTTATAGTAACTCAAGTGCCAAGTGTGCTGTAGATCAAAACAGATATTGTAACACTCGGGCAAAACGCAGTTCCAATCTGAATCCCTGCCTTCAAGCAGCACTCACATAGGGAAAAAAAGACATTTATTATTACCTGCAGCTACAAGTTACAGCAGATGAGCTCCCACCACCCCACCCCTACACTTTTTTTAACCGCTAACACATTTATCGTCTTTCATCAAACCAGGAGCTGGAGGTGCACTTCACATCCTCTCTTCCCAGCCAGCTAGACCTGAAACACATGCACAAGCTGTCACGCTCCGCCCTACTTTCATCCTTCATCAGCATGGGGAAAGATAGGAAAAATAGCACGTTTAAATGTCGAGAAGGGGAAGAATGCGTTAGTGATACATTTACATAGACAGGAAGGGCGGGTTTGAAGATTCCACCCCCGTCTCTGAACGCATACTTCACTTCATACTTACTGATGAACACAGGCTAAAAGGGAACATGGTCTCGTAATGTACAGATATTTAATAAAAGGCCACTTAATGGGCACAGTCTGGGGAAAGAAACGTAACCCAAAAAGCTTTTTGATGTAAAGACACTAATTCGGTTAACAACATTGATCAACCTGTCATGCTTTCAGTATGGTGCAACTGCTTTTAGCACCATGTGTGGGCATTAATAAAGTTATGGAGTCTCCCCCCCCCCAAAAAAAAATTAAAAACAACATTTCATCCCCTGTTCATGTCAGATCCAATATCTTTTGGGCCAGATAGAAAAATGCTTTCTTATCTGCATGTAGTCCCATAATGGCATTTAAAGTGACGCTACAAAATCTGGACAAAAATCTGAGAAAAGGAGCTGGGGGGCAACAGCCCATCCAACAGCCACTCTCACACACATTTAAACAACAATTTAATGGCAATTCCTGGAGATGACTGTGGAATATTTGGTAAAAGTACAGAAGGAAAGCTGCTTCTAGGGCTGTCGTCATACTTGACTTGTTTGGTTTGATTAAAATGGTCTGTGGTCCGAATGCTCAGTGAGTACTATTCAATCCTGCCATCGGAACCCTGGTGTACACCAAACAAGAATACAGAGAACAATAAATAAGGTGGTAAAAAAATGAACTTTGGTGCAGTCGGGTTTATAAGTGAATGCTACATAGTATAGTCCATTTGTTCATTCATTCATCTTCTTACCAGCTAATTCCCTAATTCGGGGTCAGAGGGGTCTGCTGGCGCCTATCCCAGCGCACAAAGGGCGAGAGACAGAGGTACACCCTGGACGGGCAACACATAGACAAACAACCATTCACACACACATTCACTCTTATGGACAATTTACAATCACCCCTCAACCTAATGTATTTGGACGGTGGGAGGAAACCGGAGTATCCGGAGAAAACCCACGCAAGAGCAGGGAGAACATGCAAACTCCCCACAGAAAGATCCACGGCTCATTAGTTAAAAAGGGACACATTAGTTAAAAATAAATTCTCTCACATTCATCTCCTAGCTGGTAAATGTAAAGTCAGATACACACACACACACACACACACACACACACACACACACACACACACACACACACACACACACACACACACA
>JAOTRA010000003.1:825553-840933 GCA_026260255.1 Pseudolaguvia tuberculata | reverse complement strand
TATATATAGATAGTAAGAGTTCTTCATGTATCATGTCTTTGTGATTCTTCATGGTTTTCTTGGTTCAGGTTTATGTTTTTGTCAACATTAGCTAAGCTAGCAAGCTAAGACAGCTATGCTAGCTATCTAAGCTAATCCGATACATTATGTTGATGTATGATGTTCAGTATCTTTGTTTACTTCCTGTTTTCTGACTTTTGTTCCCCTTGTGTTTCCTGTCTTCTGATCCATTTGTCCTTGTACTGCATTCTCATTGGTCTGTTTTGTATGTGTAGGTATACCTGCCCTTGTTCCCATTGCCAATAGTGAGTCTGTGCCATTGCTAATACTCTTGTTAGTAATAGTTCTTGGTCATGTCTAGTCAAGTTTAGTTGAAGGTTTATGTATTTAGTACTCGCTTGTAGATCAACTGCACCATTGGGTTTAAAGTGCTTTGTTTAAATGATCTATTATATTAAACTATCTAGCACTGTGCTGTGGTGTAGTGGTTAGCACGGCCGTCTCACAGCAAGAAGCTCCCGGACTCCCGTGGTTTTTCTCTGCCTACTCTGGTTTCCTCCTACAGTCCAAAACCATGTACATTAGGTTGACTGGTGATTCTAAATTGTCCATGGAAGTGAATGTGTGTTTGTTTGTGATGGACTGGTGACCTGTCCAGGATGTACCCCTGCCTCTCACCCTATGTGTGCTAGAAGATGAATGAGTGAGTGAGTGAGTGAGTGAGTGAGTGAGTGAGTGAGTGAGTGAGTGAGTGAGTGAGTGAGTGAGTGAGTGAAGACCACAAATAAAGTCCGGAGCCGTGCTGCGTTTATGCTCATACTTTTTAATGTATCACAATGAGCAAGAAACATACTTGATGAAATATTTTCAAAGGAGTATATTCAATTACCATCTACAATCAACTTAACTAGGACAACAAGGTTTTTGTGACAAAAGTTTTTCTTTAAAAGTCTGAAGTTTTTCCATGTGGTTTATGTATGTTAGTCTCCATGTCATTTGGTACAGTTTGGAAATCTTCATCATATAATTACAGTAACAAAAAAGCTAACAAGACTACAGTATAGAAAAGACATCAAGAACAACATTTTTGGTTTAACTTGCTCTTTTTTTGTACATTGCAAGGCTGTTTTTTCTACCCTCGGGTGGGCTACCTGGAGCCACTGAGCCGTTCTTGTGAGGCTCAAAGGAGGAATAAGTAAAAAAAAAAAAAAACCTAAAACAAACAAACAAAACAAAGCGGCGTTAAAATAAAATAAAAAAAATATAATAATTGTGGCACCAGGAGTCACGAAAGGAACCGAAAGCTCCGTGTAGCAGTTCGTCTTTGAAATCAGAGCTGGGTTTTTTTTATTTGTTTGGTTGCTTGTTAATTTTGGTTTCATTTGCTTTTTCAGGTTAAACTGCTTCCTCAGGAATGACAGCCAAGACCCCCCCCCCACCCATCCCCATTCCCCCCATTCCCCCTCTCTCACACTCCTCGAACAGTGAGTCTTTTATTTTTGAATGGTTTGATGAGATTTTTTCCCCTGGCTGACTCCAGGTCAGTGCGAAATGTCCATCCTGTGGATTTGATCCACGATTTCGAAAAGGCGGCCGAAATCCAGCCACATCCAGAAGTCACCAGGTTTATTCCTCTCCGGTTTTTTTTATTTACGTCCTGTACGTCCGCTGGTTGCTGAGTCTGTTTCCGTAGGCATGTAGTCAGTAACAAAATAACGACTTGATATCAAGAGGTGCCTCTGATTATTTTTCCTGCCTTTGGCTCCCGTCCCCAGTTTTGACAGCCTATATATTTCGGCGACATTTTCTCCCCAAAAGCTTCCCAGAGTTCCGTTTTCTTTGTTTTCCTTCTTTGTCATTTTTAAAAAAAAGTTGATGTCTTCTTTAAATATATCTATATCTGTATACATGTTTCTTCACAGTGGGCAAAAAGGATGACCTTTACAGCAAAAACCTGCCTTCTGTCTCTCTTTGCAAAAATGTCCACAAAAGAAAAAAAAAGAATCAAGTATCCCATTGAGAGTCGATGTACTGTATCTCAGTCATGTGTCGCGTTGTGCCACAATAAATATACACTCATCAGGGGCACTAACTGTCCATCTGCATGATGCTTTGGCCACATACATATATTTAATGAAGGGATTTAAAAAGCTGCTCAGTGCTTCAGCATCGATCTCTCATCAATGAATTATTAGGACGTTCTTAAAAAAAGTTCCCCATACTGAAGATTTGAATGTTTTGGTGTGAAATGATAGTACAGTGAAAAAAAAATATATCTATATAAAACTAAAGTTTAAAAACATACACACACACACACACACACACACACACACACACACACACACACACACACACACACACGGTCTACGATTGTGAGGAGCTGAACTTCTTCCCTCCTGTTAAATAAAGAGCAAATTTTGGAAGCAAGAGATCAAACATTGTCGAACAAAAAGACAAAACATTGGTACACCAGTAAAGTGGCCGGGTTTTAGAACAAAGGAAAAAAAAAAAAGATTGAAATTTAAAGCTGGTTTTAAAACGTTAATTTATGCATACAACAAAAAGATAGAGACATAATTATTATACAGAAAATAAAACACAAATAGTTATATGAAAATAATAAATGTCCAACATGATTTTGAAATGAAAGTCAAAGCAAAAAAAATAAAAAATAATTAAACTATACATTGTAATTCTTACAAAAAAATATGTTTATGTAACAGGATTGAATAGAAGTGGCAAGCTTTGCATACTAACAAAAAATAATGAAAATAAGAACAAAAAAAAAAATCTGCCAATTTTTTTAAAAAGCATGCAGGTTGTATTTTTTTTATTTATTCAATTATTATTTATTAAAAAACTCCCCAACCCCTTTTGCTCTGCAAGACTTAACACTCTTTAACACACTTGCTAGATTGCAGCAATGTGGGCCAATACACTTGCTGTACATTTGAAATGAATGCTTTCTGGTTAAAGAAAAATGAATAATCCAAACCATTTCCATTGACCTTCTCGGATAAAAAAACCCCCTATGGTAGAAATCAGCATTTAAAATATTAATAAATAAAAACACTGCTGCTATTTTTCCAGTCGTTTAATGCTTTGGAATTACGATGTCTCCCTTGAAAACGATTCAACAACACACATTAAAAAAAAACAACAACTGGCTTGGCGTCCTGCTGACACCTGGGGCAGGTCTCTACTTGATTTTCCCCGAGGGGAGGCCATCATTCCACATTTTATTTCTTTCTCAGACTCTTTAAAGACGGAGAGGCCTGATGACGTTTGATGGGTGAAACGTGTTGGAACCAGATGCCTTACAATATGTACATTTTTATGTACATGCTCTACTTTGAGTGCGCAACTATCCTTAATCAGGCTACATGAAACTTCCCTTTTACGTGATTCCCTAAAACTTTCTTGTGGAATAACAGATAATTTTATCGCAGTGGGTGAGAGTGGGGTGTGTGTGTGTGTGTGTGTTTGGTGTCACGGGGTTAATTAACTTCCTTTCAAGATGTCGTTTTTAAGAAATCGGATTTTTTGGAATGCACCGTTCTTTACAAACATGACATATCATTGGCTTTTTCTGGACATTGTTCTGATAAAAAAAAACAAAAAAAAAAAACCCAACTACAATAAAGCCAAAAATGTCCTTTGGAACACATATTCACAGTCTTCGAAGTTCCGTGTTTGCAACAAGAAAAAAAAATGTTGCAGAAGCAGGGAAATGGTTTGTTTTTGTTTGTTTTTTTTCTTTTCTTAAAGCTTAGCCAAGAAGGAAAAGGAGCATGCATCTAGGTATTCTTCTTTTTCGAAATCTACATTAGCAGCAAAACGTATGTCCTCAGAGACCAAACCGTATACATTTCCTTAATAATAATAATAATAATAATAATAATTAAAAAAATCTTGTGTGACAAGAAGAGTAAAACAAAGAGATTCTCCACTTCTATCTTACAAACTGCAATGGCTCTGTATTGGTGCTACTCCAACGATGCAAGGACGAGTGCCCTTTTTTGGTTTTTGGTATTCTTGGTTTTTACGTAAAAAAGCCACTCGCCTGCTCGCAAAGAAGCAAAGACGGCAACTCTGATGCGTACCCCTTTTATTTTAAAACTTTGTTTTCTTTTCTTAAAAACTGCAACAAATTCTCAAGTATAAAGAAGCCTCTTTTCTCATCTTTATGCACCAATGGTGAAAAGTGTTTAGTCTTTGGATTTTCTTTTTGTTTTAAAGCGTGAGAATTATTAGTATTCTTTTTCTTGTATGACAACAACAACAAAAATAATAATAATTAAAAAAAAAAAAAGAAAACCATATAATAATAATAATAATAAAAAAAATATTAAAGCCCATAACAGACTGCAGCCATGCTGCATAAAATACACATCTGCTTTTGTAATGCCAAAAGAGAAAGAGGTCTAACCTAAAAAATGCAGAAAAAAACCCCCAAAGCAGAGAGTAACACACACATACACACAAAACAGACAGAGATAAAGTAAGTCGAGACGTTTGTAAGTGCACAATAGGTAACACAAATATAAGTGAATCATTGTTTTTTCAAACAGAACTCTTCCTTTTTTTTGGTCAGGTGCTGCACCAACCATCAAAGGAAAGCAAACCCCTCTTAAGGACAATAGGGGATTCTGCCGAGTCTGTTGGTGGCAGTTTGGGTGAACAAAAAAAAAAAAAAAAAAAAATCCAAGATGCAGACTTGACTATACTGAAATAACGTACAGATCAGTTCCTGCTCCTCAATCTAGTCTACTGGAATGACCAAGACAACATCAAATGAAGCGCTTTAAGGTTGGACAATACAAATGCTAAATGTACACAAAGATTATTCACTCTACCATACTGTTTAAATTTATTTCCAATGCAACGATCTACTCAACACGAAAGATGTTCATATCAATCATAAATACAGGTTTTTGTCTTTTTCTTTTAAAAATAAAATCCCCTCACTGCGTTACTTGTTTCGGTATATTGGGGGAAGATTTGACCCTTTTTGGCTTCCCGGAAAGCTCTGTTTTAGTTTGTATCACTTCCAAAAAAAATTCTGTTACAAGCAATATATATTAAAAAAAAAAAAAAAAGAAATGTTTTCTAATTTGTCAGGGAAAAAATGAATAAAATAATGTAACACAGGAAAAGGTTGTGAGCTGTTGACCTGAGAATAAAACAGACATTACATCATTCTCTTTTTCGTTAGCAAGCCATTGGTATTTGAATGCTTAGATAGCAAGAAAACTGTAAGACTATTCTCCCATACGGTACATACTGGCTTTGTGTGACTGTGCTATTAAATGGACGTACCTACGCAAACAAGATGTGCATCGTTATCTCATTCTTTGTACAGACAGAAACTGGGGCCTATCTGATCTTTGTGGTTTTCGAAGCAGTCCTTTACAATGCAGCATTCCCTTAGCTTTAACGGTTGTGTTCTTTTTAATTAATTTAATATAAGTGTATACATATAGCTATATACTTAGGTTGAAACAAATTAAAACCAGCATGTTCATATGGGAAAACAATCCACTAACATTAAAATTTTTGGTTACAAGCTTTGGAATTGCAGTTAGTCTTTACACATCTTTTTTTTTTTCGGAAATTGGTTCTTATACTTTTAAACATATTTTAAACATCGCCGCTTTTTTTAACTTTTGTGGGTTTTTTTTTTTTTTTTGTTTTGGTTTTTTTTTGTTTTTTAAAATATTGTCCATCGTTGAAAGCTTTTATTTTACAGTCTGATGGAGTCTGTTCCTACACTAGCCATATTACTACTACAACTGTCACTGTCTTTGAGACAACCAGGCGGCTGTGGTTCCTCTGCCAGCCTGCCTGCTGATTTCTGACTGCTGTCTGAGTCAGAGTCGTCGGTAAAGACGTCTGTTGGTATCGAGGTCTGAACCCCTGAGGTGCTCAATGAACTTGAGGTAACCGTTGATGGTGAGGATACTGGAGGAAAAGAGGATGATGTCGAAGGGGTGACATTGGGCTTTCCAGCTAAAGCTTTTGAGAAAGGGGCCTGGGGCCAGGTTTTGCTGGCAGCTGTAGTGTTACATGTGGCAGATGTGGCAGAGGCACATGGAGATGCAGACACAGATGAGGATGGGGTGGTGTTTGATGTTGTCGGCGGGGGAGATGTTGTGGTGTTGTTTGAGTGGGTGACAGACTGCGAGGTAGATGCGGTGTTAGGATTGGGGAAGCAGGTTGAAGAGTGAGGTAATAAATTAGTAGCGTGCTCTTTGGCATTTCTGGCTGATCGCGTGATTGTTCTGTGTTTGTGCAAGGATGATTCCAGATGTTGACTAAGTGCCTTAACCCCATCCAGAGTGACATTACAAACCAGGCAGTCATAGAGGTTACCCTCAGTTGAACTGCCACCGCTGGGGACTCGAAGCAACATCTCTTGCAAGTTTGCCACAGACTGACCAAAAAAGCAAATTGACTTCAGGTGGCCAATAGCTGCTTCCTCCTTGCTGAAAACAGTTTGACACTTGCGGCACGCCAGCCGATACGGAACTTTAGGGACGATGTATTGGTCAAGAAGGGGGTCTGCACCTTTTCCATCCACTTTATGCTGCTCAGAGGATAAGTTATTATGTGAAGAGGTATTGCCTGGGAGAGTAACTTTCTTCTCTTCGGTTTTTACTGAATCTTTGGCAGAATCTTTGCGGTCCACCGAAGGCTGAGAAGAAGCTGGGGTTTGGCTTGCTTTTGGCTGTTGTATTTGCTGAAGCTGTCGCTGTTGCTGCTGCTGAAGTGCTTCCTGCAAGCTCTGCTGATATTGCTGGTAATGCTGGAGCAGTGATCCTGGTGATAACCCCATCAGAGCTTGTGATAAAGCTGGGTTGTAAGGGAAAAGGCTTTCCATGCCGTACATAGGCTGAAGGTAGCCACCTTGAAGAGCCCCTGGAATCTGTGGGGCATAATATGGAGAGAAACCTGGCATAAAATAGGGCAAAAACTGGCTGGTAAGCAGTGCTGTTGGATCTGATGCTAAAGCAGCCTGTAGAGCTTGAAGCTGGGCAGGATCAACCACATATTCCATGCCAGGAGTTGGCATTGAGGTGGCGGGAACTGCTGGGTCTGGTTTTTCCTTCTTGGCACTGGCAGCAGAAGTGGAGGGAGCAGGTGTACCCGCAGTTGAGGATGGTGTGGAGGGCTTCTCAACTTTTTCCTTCGGTTTTTCTTTTTCCTTGACTTTCTCAGATTCACGCTCTTTGAGAGAATCAGCCCGGTGACCTAATTGGGTATTAAGGGAGTTTGATGTGGGTGTGGTAGTAGTAGTTGAGTGAGCAACAGAAGTGCTGGTTTGAGCTGGGCTAGATGAGGCCAAGGAGGTGGAAGAAGGAATCTTGTTGGGTAAACCAGATGTGGGGAGACTGGGTGAAGGTACACTGGCACCGGACACATTTAAAATGTTGGAAGGTTTTGGAGAGGTTAAAGCTAAAAGAAAATGACAAAAAATAAATGAATTAATATTAACCTCAACAGATAAAAAAACTGCCAAACCAAATACAATTAATTTACAGCTGAAAGAAATATGTTGCAATGTTGAATTACTGTCTATACATGCATATGGTGTAAACTAAATTCCCAAAAAAATACCTGGATTGGTTGAGTTGAAACCTGGAAGAGAAGAGCTTCCAACCCCGGGCAGGAGAACCGGAGGTATTCCTTGCAGATTAGAATAAGCCGACTGCAGGTTCAGGGCTTGCAATGCCGAATTGTCAAACATTCCTTGTTGCTGCATGGCTTGTTGTTGTGCCATACCAAGTACTTCATTAGCTTTCTTGATGCGATCCATCTCTTGTTGGGCCATCAGCTGACGAACAGTGGCTGGGTCAAAGTACTCTTTCTCTTTGTCAAGCTGGCTTCCTATACTCTCCTTTACTTTGGAAATG
Source organism: Pseudolaguvia tuberculata (assembly GCA_026260255.1). Lineage (NCBI taxonomy): Eukaryota > Metazoa > Chordata > Actinopteri > Siluriformes > Sisoridae > Pseudolaguvia > Pseudolaguvia tuberculata. Next base: position 833,020 of record JAOTRA010000003.1, on the reverse strand, counting down.
TGCTGCTGGGAGAAGATATGGTCCCGCACTGAGAGACGTGCACTGTATTTTATACCACACAAGGTGCACTCTGTCTTAGGTCCCTCATAAGAAGTCTGGTTAATTCCGAAGTGCTTAGCCATACTGAGTTTGGCTTTCTTTTCTTTAGCACGAGCGTTCTGAAACCAGACCTGTACAACTCTCTTTGGGAGACCAATGTCGTTGCCAAGTACCTCACACTCCAACATTGTAGGTGTCCTATAATCAGTAAAGCAAGACTTAAGGACTTTTAGCTGGAGGTTGGTCATCTGGGTTCGAAAGCGTTTTTGTCCAGGCCTATCTCCACTGTCAATACTTCTACTTCCAGATGCCCCAGGGCTTGGTGAACAAGGGTCAGCAAGACTAGATGTTTCACTGTAATCCACCATGTTTTCATTTTCAAAGTCTTTTGCGTAATAACTTGTCGCAGGGCTCACTAGTCCTGAGGACATCTGGTCATCATTCTCAAGGGATGGCACTAATCCTCCAGTCTTGGACAAGAAATCTCCACTGTTGTGGCTGTGCTTAATATCAGCATTGTCATTATCAGCATTTGCCTCATCACCTGTAGTGGTGTCAGTAATTGCAGTATTTACAGAAGAACAATCGTCATTATCAAGCTTGTTCTGATCAAAGCTCATGTTTACTGATGACATGGTTGGGCTTTCAAACTCTTCCATTCCCTCAACCTTAATTGATGTTGGACTTAAAAGTGCCCTGGGTGACAAGTCCATGGATTTACTCACAGGTGACAGAGATGAGCACTGGCCATCATTGTTAGAAGAACCAATATGAGAGTAGTTTGCAAGATCCTGTGGATCTATCTTCAAGTGCATACCATCTTGTTCAGAGAGCAAACCAGTAAGTGTTATGTTGTAGCCAGCACGTTTTGCCTCATGCCAATGGCGTGAACGGATGTGGGCTTCCAATGCAGTCTTAGCTTTAAAGAGAGCACGGCAAAAGGGGCATCGGCGATGGGCTTGAGCTGGCCCAACAGCCCGAAACTGTCCCTTTCTCTCCCTGGCCCTGGTGTTTTGGAACCACACTTGCACCACTCTTTTTTTGAGGCCTACCTCATGAGCAATATGGTCGAGCATCTTCCGGGTGGGATTAGAGTCTAGTAAATATTTCTGGTACAGGATTTCAAGCTGCTCAGGTGTAATAGTGGTTCGAAGACGTTTGTCTCTATGTGGTTCTTCCCCACTGTTGGTACTGTCATTTTCTCCTGGACTGGTACCTGCTTTTTCCTCTAGCTTCCTCTTTAGAGAGTTCATAGTGGATGTAGGTGTTGAAGGAGAGGTTGCTGAACTGCTTGGCATTTGAGGCAAAGCCCCAGCTAGAATCTGACTAGCTAGCAAAGGATTGCTGGGGTCAAATAACATAAAAGGCATGTCAATTGAGCGGTCCATGAACTGGGGATGAATAAATTGGTTCTGAACGCTCAAGAAGTGAAGTTGCTGGTGTTCTTGCCAGTGCTCAAATGAAGGAAAAGCAAGTTTACACTGCTCACACTGGTAGGGAATCATTTGTTGGGCCAACTGCTGCTGCGAGGCTAAATGGGTATTAAGAGCCATGAGAGAATTTTGAGAGGGGGTTTGGCTGTTATGAGAAGCCAAGGATGTGGCGGTACTATGCTGTTGCTGTTGAGATAGGGATGGCGAAGAAAGCTTTGGGTTCTTCGGGGAAGGTTGTATCTTTTCCTCTCGTGGTGCTTTTTGTTGTGGAATCTCAGCTGATTGACTGCTTTCTTGCTTTACAGATGTCTGCTCTCTAGGACCCAGGGATGTTTCTCCTGTGTTTCTGGACTTCTCGTCGAATACATTAAGTGTGTTTGTGGATGTAGCTTCCACCTTCTCTGATGATGTCATATGAGAGAATGACGTTGATGAAGGTGGAAGAGGGCAGAGGCTTGAGGATGATGACAGTGGTGTGTGACCAGATGACCCAGAAGATGAAAAGTATTCATGTGAGAGGTCAAGAGAGTCTTCATTTTGACTGTCATACTGCCCTTCCTCATCTTCATCTTTGTAACAAAGCTTCTTTTGATGTTTAATAAGATCAAATATACGCTGGAAGACCAGACTACACTTCTTGCACTGATAGTTCAAATTTGTAGTGCGAATGTATCGGTCATTGGACAGCTCACGGCGTTCGCCGTCCTTTGCTCCATCCCCCTGATTTTCATAATTTTTACGTGCTTTCTGTCTGGCATTCTGGAACCAAACTACAATGACTCTAGTTGGTAAACTCAAAAGATTGGAGAGCTGCTCAAATTCATCATCTTTAGGGTAAGCATTAGCGTCAAAGAAATCCTGCAATACTCGAAGCTGGTAGTCTGTGAACCGTGTCCTTGTGGATCTCTTATTGCCATAGGACTCTATTTTTAGAGGTTCAGGTGATGGTGGTTTAGAATCAATTTTGATATCCTCCAGAGTAGTGATGGGGGGATTATTAAAATTATAGGGAGAGTCTTTGTTTCGCTGTCGCTCTTTGAAGAGAGTATTCCGAAACCAGTGCTTAATAACTTTCTGTGGAAGCCCAGATTTGTCTGCCATTTCTTTTATTTGTTCTTCATTTGGTGAATTGTTTATGTCAAAGTACTGCCTTAGAACCCTTAGCTGGTCGTCTGTAATACGGGTACGGGGCCGCTTATTCTGCTGCTGCTGAAGCATAGCAGGAGTAAGTTGCTGCTGATACAGTTGTGCAAGATCAGTGGCTAGACCAGGCTCAACAGCTTGTAATTGCGCAGGAATTTGTGCAGGTAGTGACTGGAGGGACATAGATTGCATCATGAGTGGAGAGAAGAGAGGAAGATCCATTGGCATAGAAATCTGAGTAAGTGAACCTGGGGGTTGTGGGGTCGAAGCAGTTGGTGGAGTGAGTGAGGGGGCAGAGACAGGAATATTTGGTGTCGGTACCCTCTGAGGAGGAGGAGGTGGTGGTGGTGGTGGTGGAGGAGGAGGAGGTGGTGGAGGAGGTGCAGCCTCAGGTGTTTGAGGTCTTAATGGATATAGCTTATCATATTGTTCTCTGTACTCCTTAGCAAACCTCTCTAATGATCTAAATGGAAAGAAGGACTGATGTATATGCTCCTGGTGACTTTTTAGTATTAATATGTTGGAGAAGAGTTTTCCACAGGCCTCACATTCCAGCTTTTCTAGACCCTCAACAGGATCCACTATTTTAGAGATACCACCTGGTGTAGTTGATCCAGGGCCAGATCCTGTGGGTTTTCTCTGAACTTTCTGTTTGTTCTCATTGTATTGAATTACTAATTCAAATCCAAAATTCTCCAGTAGCACTTTGGTGGCGTTACCACGAGCATCTGATGCAATTCTTGGTGGAAGGCATCCATTGTCCTGATTCAAATTAGTTATAGTCTGTGCATTATCTTTCTTTTCTTTGGACTTTACATTGTCAGGGATATCCTTTGAAGCATGATCCTCCGTTTTATCATTTATTTCTTTATCCTTTGGCAAATCTCTGTTTTTCTCACAATGAGTAACAAGCGACTTTGGTTTTTTTTCTACAGCGTGTGAGAGAGATGCACTCTGCTGAAGTAGAGCCATTTGGCTTGATACCTGGGAGTGGGAGTGGGCTTGGTGCTGTTGCTGTAGGTGATGATGCATCAGCTGCTGTTGTAGGCAGCTCTGTTGGGCCTGGTTCTTTTGCTCCTCTAACAAAGACGCAGCAGAGCCACTTAGATTAAGGGAGGAACTGTTCAAGTTTAATTCTGGATTCAGTGGAAATTCTGCCCCAGGGATATAGAAAGGAAACAAAAGTTGTTGCTGTTGAAGGGGCAGAAGCGCATCTGCTGTCATTGGGAAGTGCTGGAGTAGTGGGTTGAACAACTGGGACTGAATGAGGGCAGCTTGCTGTTGAAGCTCTTGCTGTAGTTGCGCCTGAGCTTGAGCTTGTGCCTGGGCCAACTGCTGCTGCTGCTGTTGGAGCTGCTGGTGACCTCTTGAGGACAACATGTCTGCAAATTTCTTTTTTTTCACATCATGGTTCTCAGAAGGTGGCGGCTGGGAAGTGGAGTTAGACATAGTCTCAATATTCTGAGACTGACTCATTTGGTTTCCCCCAAGTATACTATGTGTTGTCTGAATCCCTGCTGGAGAAGAGCTGTTGTTGCTTGAACTAGTTGTTGAGTTACTTGACGGGATAGGGCTTGGAGTGGAAGTTGTATTTGAAGTGCCTCCACTTGAACTGCCACTGTTTACAGAACTAGAGCCGCCACCCGCTGCTTCAAGTTTGGCTGCCCTGGCCTTGGTCTGGTGCAGTACAGAGCGCATATGAATCTCCAGTGTGGAGCTCTGACTGTATGCAACATTACAAGTGCTGCACTTAAAAGGTTTATTATCAGGACTGCTGGTTGGTTCTGGCTGTCCTGAAGTGGATTCCTGCAGAGCCCGTTTCACCTTATGCAAATGTGACACAGAATTATAATGTACCAAAAGAATATTCTTCTGAGTAAAAGACTCTTTGCAGACTGTACACTTGAAAGGACGAGAAGGGTCTAAGAATTTTTCCATGGTGAAATTGGGACCTTTTCTAAATGGCAGCGCTCGCTTAGGCTCAGATCCAGAATCCTCTTGTAATGATCCAGAGTCACTGCCAGTTGGACTCTGTTTCTCCTCCGGATCACTGTCCTCTCCCTCTTTATCATCTTCAATAAGACCTCCTTGGTCCTCTCCAAGCGAAGGGTCGCCAATAACCATGAGGTCTCCGTTCATTAGTAATCCTCCGTAGAGTTGCTGAATATCAGCCTCACTCAATTCAAGGTGACTGGTCTCCAAGTGTTTCTTTAAGGCCTGTAGTGTCCTGAAACTCCGTTGACAGAGACAACACATTGTGGCTGCTCTAATGACATGGTATTGGGAATGCAACTGCAGTTTTTCAATGGTCTTGAATGCCAAACTGCACTGATTGCAACGATACTTGTAAACATGCCTATCTGAAACAGGAAGCTGTGGCCTTTTGTTATGGACCTCATTGAAATGTATCTGGAGTGCATTGGAGGTTTTGAAAACTTGATTACAGCCCTTTTTCCAGCAGAGGAAACCAGTAGCGTCGTCTCTCGCAGTGTGTTGATCGTCAACGGGTGACTTATGAGATTCCGTAACATCCGAGGCCAAAGGAATTCCTTTATCAGCTTCAATTTCTGCAGTGTCTACAATCAGATACAATCAGAAATGTTAGTCTTATCAAAAATGGTACCTTTTTGTTTATGTAAACAAAAATGATTCATTATTAAAAAATTACAGCTAAGATTGAAAAAAAGATTTGTAGATGCACACCTGGTTGCTTCTTTGTGGATTCACAGGTTGAATTTGACAAGGATTGGGGCGTGTTCTGAGAATCTTTCTCCGGTCCCGGGACTGGTATGAACATGCTTGCTGGCAGTACCTCTGATGTTGTCACCTGGAAAATAAAACATAGTGTGCCATGTGTTAATTAATGTCCTTTTCAACAGCCATTGATATGGAATGCCGGGCATTTGATCCTTACAACTAGATGAGATAATAACACATCAAAAAAAATAAAGAACTGTGTAAATTTGTTTTGTTACTTATTAATCGCTCAGGAATATTTCGTCAATGAACAATTTCCTTGCAGACAAGCAATCATGTCATTAATGTTGACTTGCTTTATTTGCCATTTTACAAACTTGCAGTTTAATCGCAGATAATGTTTGACAAACTTTGGGAAAGTTCTTCTACTGCCAATTAGTGTGATGGGGCCAAGAAGTCTACCTTGGCCAGTTGAAAAGCTTATTAGAAGCCTAATTAAATAATTTCTTCTGTTCATGAAAGTGGATCACATTCCAGTGAAATGCTCAGCACACATAGTACAAAGAAAATTTCCCAACAGCTACGCTGCTTTTGTTGTACCTCTGTGACAGTTTTAACTCCCCTTTATTCCTTTCTCCTTCTTACATACGGAGGAAGGGGGGGGAATAACAATTCATCAAACTCACTCATTAACCAGCTCCTATTTAACAACAATCAGTGACAGAGATTGGAAAAGGGCTGAGAGATGGAGCACTGTCTGCCTCACCTTCCTTCAATTAACAGAACAATCAGCTTTTATACCCGGGCTGCATTTCAATTCTTTGTTCTTTTCTGTCTCACCTTCCACCGCTTGCCTTTCTTCCATATCTTAAACCTACTTTCATTATGTTTATGTCCTTGTGTTCTGATCTTCGTTTCTCCATTTATAACAACCAGCTACACCTCAAACCCTATCATAAATCTGTAGGGTTTTTTTTGTCAATAAGTACATAGTCAGGTATTTATGATACAGCATGTCTTCTTCTTCAAATGATAGATCATTTCCATGCACACTCATTATGGAGCACCCAGCAGTTACTTTACTGGTCTTGAGGTTAAGTGGAACTGCTAAGACGGCTCTACCCATTAAAACCGGATTATCGTACACAAATTCATGCTGAGAATTAAATTAGAATTTTTAATTCGCTTTAAGCCACACTTGCATCCTTAACCCAGAAAGGTGTAAATGAATGTGGGCTGGCACGAGGAGTTGTAGCAGTGATTTACATTACAAAGTGGACTGTTTTTAGACAAGTGCTTCATTAAGCCATGAGAGCTCGGCACAGCCGGTATCCGGGGGTTATTTTCTTAAATTTGGATGGTCTAAATTTGCAAAAACACAGTTTGCGAATGGTTATCATCTGAGGCAGACAGAAAATTAATGAAGCACAATTATTTTCATTATCCCCTTTTAAGACAGATGATACACAGAAAAATAGGGAGGGATTTTGAGAAATAGAAAGAAAAAAACAGACAAATGAAAACAGAAAGACAGAGAGAGAGAGAGAGAGAGAGAGAGAGGGAGAGAGAGAGAGAGATAGAGAGAGAGAGAGAGAGAGAGAGAGAGAGAGAGCCTGCTCACATTTTTATGCATCGTCTGCAAGATATAAGTCACCTATTTCTGAATTCATTAAATGTCTGACATGAGGGGATGGAGTAGCTTTACTCTTTTTCTTCTTGTTAAAATAAATAAAAAAATAAATAAACGAGCCGCTGCTTTTAACGAACATTGTATTGCTCCGATGTGCCAGTTGTGTAGAGAGACCAGTGCATTATCATCTCTATAAAAGAAAAAATATTGCTACCTGGTCCTAATAATGTGTTCATCATTTGTTTTCCGGGTGCCGAGCGTAGACGGCCGACAATAACGGCGTTCGGAGACATCCTCGCTTTGAAGGATTGGCGAGCAAGCGAGCGAGCTTGCTATTCAGCTCCACGGAAAAAAAAATATAAACATAATTATTTCTCCCTTGCAAATATGGAAAAATAGAGCTGTTGCATCCCTCCATCAACTCTGCAATAACACTGCGCTGTAGAGTCGACGGGATGCGGGAGGTGATGAAGGTGAGCTGGTTAAAGAAGAAGTGGATTTTGCAGTTGATTTATTTATTTATAT
>JAOTRA010000003.1:720923-738810 GCA_026260255.1 Pseudolaguvia tuberculata | reverse complement strand
CACACACACACACACACACACACACACACACACACACACACACACACACACACACACACACACACACACAGGGGCAGATGTACGGCTAACCAACAGGAGGGCCATCGCAGCTGAGCAGCCACGGGTCGCCGACTGGCCTTTTCTAGCGTGAAAGCAACAAAGAGTTGTGAAATTGCACCAGACTACCAGAGATATGCAGCCTTCAATCCCCCCCTCCATCCCTCCTCTCTTCTTGCGATGGACCAACACCAAGGTTTTCTCCTCCCACTCAAAGCCTTGCTGGCCAATTTGTAGGCTTGGTTTCTGGAGAAAGATGTTCTCTGTTTAAATTATTCCAAAGCAAAGATCTTTGCCCTCCAGGCGGAAAGAGTCGGAAGAGGTTCAGAGGTGATGTGGAAGGTCATAGGTCAGGCTTGTAGAGATCTTGAACACCATGAACTTAAACACCAGTAAAGGAAGCCTATGTAGTATCCATGTGAAATATTTTTTGTATAAAAAGCCTCATTTTGATTTCGAAGAAGGTAGGACTACTAGGTCTTTAACAGTAATGGGTGAAGGAGGAAGGGGAGCCTAGGGTGGGGTGGAGGGGCCAGCAGGATGTCTGAGTGGTGGCGGTGTGGACACAGTGCAAGTGCTTTATTAGCGCTTTACTACCAGTAAATCAGAGCTCGGCTCTTCCTGGAAGAGGAGCAACCTTTTTTGCCCACTGAGCACTATTACTGAACAATCACAGACTAGCCATGATAATTAGGAGAGTATCTCCGTCTAAACGTCTCTCTGCCTCATTCTATCGCTCTCAGACCTGACGCCTGCCCTCCTAAACACCCCTCCCACCTCTCCATCTCTACCGACCCATTCACCCCACCACCTCCTCACCCTCTCTCCGTCTCTACTCCTGACTGATGTCTGAAGGACCACTGTGTATACATGGGGTGTGTCTCTTTTTACTCTTCTTTTCCCCTCTCCTTGCTACCACAAATAGCAACACTGAAAACGTAATAACTCTATTAGGCGATAAAAATAAAAGGCAACGTATCTGGTAGTCGTTGCAGAGAGCCACGTTAATGTGTTTCCTCGTGGCGGCCGTGGTTAATCCCTTCGCTTGAATCCCTGTCTGTTTTGTTTTACTGTATTTTTTCCTCTGTTCTCTGCCGAGTGTGGACGGTTTTCCCTCCACACCGCTGAGCTGCTCCAGTTGGATTGCACTGGAGGGGAAAATAAGAAGAAGAAAAAAAAACCACCACCGACACACTGTGGCTGGATTCGGTGGGCCAGACCGTATTAGCCGAGCCGATGTATGACAGAATGGGATCTATTTGCACAAGCGTGGGCCAGCCAGCGGTAGTGACTGAATGTGTGCTTGTGTGCACATTTGTGTTTGTGTAGATCTTTAATAGAGTCAGACCAAGAGGGGGGAAAAGACACTGTGGAGGAGAGGTAGTGTACTAGGGGTTCTTAGGTCCAGATTCCCTATTTGATAGTGACGGCACTTTCTTCCTCTCTTTCGACGGCCAAGAGGCATCTGGAGTGGATTTTGTGCTAGCAGACACCGAGGAACATGATTACATTCAGTTAACTGCGGCCTAAACTGATTATGCATGTGCCAAGCTAATGGACTACATTTGCAAGAGGAAAAATAACATCCAATCAATCTCAATTACTGTAGATAGCAGTGGCCCCCGAGACGAGAAAGGTAGCCAGCTAACCCGCCCATGATCCTCCGGCTCCCCTGAAAGGTCTGACTGGAAGCTCACTCACTGGCCCTGGCTTGCCCTGGCTACACCCAGGCTGTCTGGACTGGAGTAGTCCAGAGTCACTTCTAACTCCAATAAAACTTTCTCATCTACATGATCTACATAACCTATGACACAAAGTTCCATCATCAGTGTTTAGATTTATAATGTTTATAAATTATGATACCTAATGTTGGAGACACTGAATAGTAATGGGTTAAAGAAAGGATAGGATAATGGTTATGGTATTTTTTTAAAAATGTGAATAATGTCTAAGTGATTGTGTGCTGACCAATGGCATGCTAATTGCTATACTTTAGCTATTTAAGTATTTATATGCGTCAACAATTTTTGTGGTTGTAGGCTTAAAAATCAAGTTGTGGAATTGTTTAGCGTTGGCTCACAAATCCAGGGTCTATAGTTGGACCCTGAGCTCCAATTTTCAGTGATTGAATGACTGAAAACTGTCCTTTACCAGTGTCTCTAGTTTCCTTCCACCTATCCGAAACAAAATGTCCAAACTGCTGCAGGTGTGCATTTGTAGCACATACTTATCTGTTGCAATCCTGAGACATTGTGACACAAATTTTAATACTTGTCTATCTGTTTCACAAATCGTGATATATTTATGTGATATTGCTACACCTTTAATTATCCAAAATTGTAGAGACCTGAAGGTTAGCAGCCCTGCTAAGTCTGAGAAATAACCCTCAAGTCAAAAGTGAAGTAACCTGTGAATTTGACATCAATTTTGTTATGTGGCCCATCTGTAAGCGCTTATTCGTTGTCCATCATGACATCATGCAGAACGCTACAAAACCACCAGCATGCAGAAACATGCATAGAGCAAAAGAAGGTGAAAGTTCGCAGAGGGTTAAAAAAAGACAGACACAGAAAGTAAGATGGAAGGACCTGATCTCATCCCTGGACTGGGCTCTATGGTGGTCCATGTGGTAAGAACAACTTGCCCAAGCTTTCCAAGGGCTTTCAGAACATTCCAATATGTGGAGTGGTGGGAGGAGGCATATTTTTAGAAAGGCCTAATATGGGCTGCATACCACAGACTCTCAAATTATCCCATCCAGCTTAGCCCTCAGTTTAAACCTTCCTTTTTAATTCCAGTAATTATAGGCTCCAATTTATATGGAGCCATGCACACAAAGGAACGGTTTAATGCAAACCAGTTTGATTTGGGTAGAGTGTCCCAAAGATCTCCCACATCTAACAGCCTGTTTATGCAGACTGGATTTATGTTCTCTCCAAAAGTCCAAAAATATTACATTTTTGCATCAGGTTTCATTTTCCCTTCTCACAGTCTAATTCTGGCAATGACCCCTCTTGCTTGGCTTGTCAGTGCCTACCACTATCGCCATAAAGCCAATGAGACATGAAGTCTGTGATGCCTTAGAGTGGTGTGCCACCTCCAAAGAACAAAGCCAGGAAAGAAACACATTTATAGTTAACGAATTGTTAAAGCAAGTGGAAATTCTTTTTTTCTCAGGTGAGATGGTGTGTATGTTGTTTTGTTTGCTGCCTACATCTCATTTCATTTTTGTAATTCCTGGTTTAAAAACTGTTAAGGGTATACCCCTGCCTCTCACCCTATGTGTTTTGGGATAGGCTCCAGCAAACCCCTGTTAACTCCTGTGGGCAATTTAGAATCACCAATCAACCTATAGTACATGTTTTTGGACTGTCGGAGTCAATCGGAGTACCCGGAGAAAATTCCAGAAACTCCGCACAGACAGACCCCCGGCTCTGGAATCGAACCCGGGGTTCTTGTTGTGAAGCTAACCACTACGCCACTGAACTTAAACTGTAATGCATTTGGTAAAGATTAATTACATGAGTGAATGCAGAGTCCAAACATACCAAACCATGAGTAGAAAATTCATTAGCATAGTCAGGTGCAAGTCAAGTTTAACTTTGCTTGCTAGGTCAAAACCCTGCATGGAGCACTGGCTAGTCATGCCATTCACATTGCATATTTAATTTGTTAAGGAATTTGTAAATATCCTGATATGACATGTTCTGGCCTGAACAGGATGCGGCGAATGGACAGCTTTTTTTAAAGGTGCTAGGAGTTTCGTTGGAATAGACCATGCCTTTGACGGTCAATGAAGTTGCATTCTCAGCACTGCTGTCGAACATTATTCCCTAGGGCCAGGGTTATGGCTGACCTGGGAGCTCCATCTAACACCTTAGTCCGTAATGGTGTGCTGAGAAACCATTTCTCTCCGTTAGCGTCCTGGAAGCTGTTGTGCTGTATAGAGCTTGTAGACAGGAAGCCTGCAATAAAGCCATCAGCGGACTGGAAGAAACCCATTCATAAAGAACCCGCAGCTCTCTGACGGAGCAGATAGAGTGTCGGTCGTTACTCCAAACTATTGTTTTACCACAGCTTTTTAATGTGATTAAAGCCTGCCATAAAATGTAGAAGTCTTTTTTTTTTGCAAATGCTTTTGGGCAACAGTTGCTCTTGACATTTGGTCAACACTGAACTGTTCGTGAAAATATGAAATAAATAAAATTTCATGACATGCAATGTTTGTTATTATTCGCTTACTATTCTCAAAGTATGACAAAATGAAGTCTTTGTCTAAATAAATGCAAATTGAGGTGGAGAGCAAAACACATTAGATGTAGGAAACACACTATATTGTCAAAGGTTTTTGGTCACCTGACCATCAGATCCATGGTTCCTCTCTAAACTCTAAACTCTCTAAACTGTTACTACAAATCTGAAAGCCCACAGTTGGTCTAGAATGTTTTGTAGACTGTGGGATTACATTAATCTTTCACTGGAACTAAGAGACTCCAACGCTGTTCCAGTGTGACAATGACCCTGAGTACAAAACCGCTGACATCCTGTATCACAGGCTGTGTTATTATTAGGGTTAAAAAAACGCCAAAGTCATGATCTTACCACCACTCAACCCCTTTGGGATAAACTGGAATGGCGTCTGACCCACCCAAGACCTACTTACCTGACATTTGTTAGGACGATCGCATGGATTTGTGATGCTCAGGTGAAACTTTTGGCAATATAGTGTATGTTTTGGTCGCACAGGATATGTTTAAGTTTGTGAGAAATTGAGAAAAAGGGACAGATATAAGAAAAAAAAGAAGGAAGCAAGGGAAAAGAAGAGTTCCTGCATGCTATGATGCCAGTTTGGGTTAACCACTCTGAGAGCCTGGGCTGCAGACACACAGGATAGGTGCCTAAGTGGATTCAGGCCTGTTAGATTTATAGCCATTTGTTCAGAGAGTGTTCATCCATTGGCTATTATGGAATGATTAGAGGAGAAGGTGAAGCTCCAACTCTGGAGAAAATCAATACAGCTGTCGAGAACGATCCTGCCTTTCCCGCTCCGAGGAGTATTAGCACCGAACCTTTCTCTCTTTTCTCACTCTCTTCACACTTCTTCATACTCTCTACCCCCAATTTCACTCTCTGTCCTCCTACCCAACCTGCTGACCTGCCATGTCTTTCTATTTTTAACGACTTCTGCAATTTCTGTCCTCGCAATTTAGACTTTGTGATACAAAATGGTTGAAACACCTCAGGTACGGCTAGGGATTATGGAAGGGGGTAGAAGTGGTAGATTCTGTAAATTGCTGGTTGAATGGATGTTTTAGGACATCTAGTTCTATGCAACTGAATAATCACTCACCTTATAAAGCTTGAGGCTGGCCTCATGGCGAGAATTGACCGTATGCATGCGCAACTTCTCCAGACTGTTGGTATAGTAATCGCATGCGTTGCACTTGAGGTGAACTGGGTTACCAATGGCCACGCATTTTAAGCGCCACTCATTACCCTTGCCTCCCTCTTTGATGTGAGCCACCAGCTGGTACTTCTGCACATGCTTGTCCGTCTTGCAGTGCAGCTGAAAGTTGGCCTTCAGCTGTGTGGTGTAGCGGCACAGCTTGCACTGGTGCGAATCTCCCACCACAGCCTTCCACTCATCTTCAGGCAGCGTTCGCTCAGCACCCATATGCAAGCCCAGCATGTCCAGGTTGTCAGTGGTGAACCGGTTGCACACGGCACACTGGAAGAGCTTTAGAGATGGGTCGGTAGTCTGTGAAAGGCTCTCACCCAAGGTCATCAGCTCTTCAGATACCAGCTGCCCTCCTCCCAGACGTACGTCCATGGGAATGTCCCCTCCTACTAAGGATGCAGTAATAGAAAGACAGGCATTGACGTTAATCTTTTGTTGACATGATAGGACACATTCATCTTATAACCCGCTTATTCTTAAATTTGGGATCACGGAGATTCATGCAGCCAGGTTCAACGCCCCCTGGTGGTTTTATAAAAACAGTAAACGCTATGCGATATGCATTTCAAGTGATAAATAAAATAGGAATATCATTCATCCATTAATTCATCTTCTAACCCGCTTATTCTCTAATCTGGGGTCACAGGGGTCTGCTGGAGCCTATCCCAGCGCACATAGGGCGAGAGGCAGGAGTACACCCTGGACAGGTTGCCAGTCCATTGCACAAAGACAAACAACCGCTTACACTCACGCAAACTTCTATGGACAATTTAGAATCACCAATCAACCTAACATACATGTTTTTGTGTTTTGAGTTACTTTGGGAAACCGGAGTACCGCGGAGCAATCCACACAAGCGCGGGAAGAACATGCAAAACTCCACAAAAGTCAACTTTGATTTGCTATCCCAAACAAGGTTATGTGCATATTTGCACACCTAATTTTCATCTCTCTTGTTTTCTTTAAATCAAAAACAAAAGAAAAGAGAGAGAGAAAACAACCTAGCAAGGGCAAGGTACAGTTCCAGATTTGTGCAAAAGCTTGTTTAAACATTTATTGCTCTAGAGTTCCTTCGGTTTCCAGCATTAATAACAAAATCTCATCCAAGCTGATTGCTGCAATACTGCAAATCAGACCCATCCATGTTTTCACAACTCTAATATAAAATATAAAAAGAGACGGGAGGGAACTAGAATTACAATGCAATAATGTAATGCAAAAAAAGTTGTGTTACTTAGACACATTGGACAAATCAGGGACGATCGGATTTCAAAAGACCTCCCCAAACCTCAATTTTATTTATAGAGCCACTACGTATAGGTCACCTGAATCATACTTATGCATTCCCAGTTTCTTTGATTGATTTAATTCAATATACAAACAATTATATCTTTAATTAGCCTCCGATGTATATACATGTTTAGTGCAACAGAAGTGCCGGGAGCATGTTACTGGTATGACAATGTGTTGATGAATTTCAATTAGAGAATAATTTAAGAAAGAAAAAAACATAAAAACTCTTTTTATTTTAGAATGTTGTTAGTATATGGGCTATAAAATACAACAGGAAGGGACAGTAATATTATTTGTGATGATGATTTGTCATCCCATCACATTAAAAGAAGTAACATAAAAAAACTGAAATCTTATGCCAAAAATATTAAGAAGAAAAACAACAATTTTCTCAAATATGTAATGGATGTAATAAGGAAAAAAATAAAATGGACAAAATTTCCTCCCACAGTCTAAAAACATGTACATTAGGTTCATTGGGGATTCTAAAATCTCTGCGAAGGACTGACAGCCTGTCTAGGTTCTACCCCTGCCTTTCACTCTATGTGCACTCGGATAGGTCCCAACAGACCCCTGTGACCCCAAATTAGGGAATAAACAGATTAGTAGATGAATAAATGAAAATGGACATATCTGTAGAGACATAAATATTGGGGAGACAGGACATACGAGTTTGTTAGGACAGCCAATTGACATATGGTGTGAAGCTGGAGAGAAATTGTGGAGAGTTTCCTTGCCTGCCTATTCATGCTGACTTTTTTAATGCGAGTGTGTGGGAGTGTTTGTTTGGGGGATTTCCCAGGAACAGCGACCTGACTAGCATAATGGAAGATGTTGCAAGAGGCTGCATGTTTTTCCTCTCTGCCTGTTGTGTGTTACATCAAAATATATTCTGACTCGGATATATTAATGCCGATAACGTTTCCTTTCGCTTTGCACGTGAAAGTAGCATCAAATTTACAATAAACCCATGAAACTCACAGGCTAAACTCATGGCTTTTCAAGCTATAATGTTACGTGTATAAGTGTACGCTACAATTGTTATATAGTGACATCCTTTTCATTCAGGAAAGAAACCTACAGTAAAGGATTTCCTTTTTTTGGTTGCATCATAGTCTGTGCCAATTTAGTTATAAGGCACCACGGAAGATACTTAGGCAAGATTTAATAGAGCATGAAGGTGATTTATTTATATTTAGATTAATATCTGGGTTAATATCTGTTTTTTTTGTGCTAATTTTAAAAAGGTCAAATCAAATTTCAATCATAAGACTTTACTTATTTTCATAATCTAATAATTCTTTTGTATATAAGACAAATGAAAAGGAGTGTGCATTTCCATAAAAGAAAGAACCATATATCTCACCAAGTGCTGGGGCTAAGGAAGCCATATTAGGGTCCAGATGGAATCCTCCCAGCAAGAACTGGGCATCTGCTCCAGTAGGATCTATCTTCAGGCCTGGTGGCAAGCTCATGTTTTGCGTCAGGTAATACTGATAAAGCTCGGCCTCCGTAGGTGTGTGCATGGCTCCCAGGTTCAGACGACCATGTTGCATCTGGGTTACGTTCTGCTGAAGGAGCATCATGTTGTGCATGTGTTTTTCACTAGTCATGTGGATGCGGAGGTTGCGAGCCACATTGGTCTCATAGTCACAAACCTCGCATCGCCAAGTTGGCTTGCTTTTGGGTTTGGTCGGCGAAGGAGCTCCACAAGGACCAGCTACGTGGGTGGACGACTGAGCTGGATGATGGTGGTGGCTTGAATGGTGACTGCTGGCCGGAGTGGCTGATGGAACAGACACCACCCCACCAGGCGTATGCCCAAACACTTGCTCACTGGCCGTAGGGATTGAGCCTCCATTTTGCAGAGTCTGCATGTTGTTGAGATGCTTATCTGACTGCATGTGGATGCTCAGATTACCCTTTGTGGTGGTGGAGTAATTGCAGACCTCACAACGAAAGGGTTTGTAGCCACAGGTGTAACTCTCACCCCTAGCCAATCGAGGATGACTCTGTCCACTGCTGCAGTAAACGCAGGAGTTTCCAGAGTCAGGGTGCTTTTCCTTCATGTGGGCCTCTAGGGTTTGCTGGTACTTGTAATGCCAGTTGCACTTAGGACACTTTAGTGTCTTACATGAGTTGCGTGAATGCATCATCGTCATATGACCACCCAGGGAGCGTGATGATCCCAGGACTGTGTCACATTTGGGGCACTCAACTCCATTTCCTCCACCGCCCACAGCCCCGTGGTTCTGGGTGCACTCGTTTACACCAGAAATGTCACAGATTCCTGCATGCTGTGAGTTAGCGTGAGAGTGTGGTGAAGGGTGAGGGTGATGATGATGGTGGTGAAGATGGTGCAGGTGGGCACTACTGTCATCATCTCCCTCTGCCAGGCATTCATTTGGTTCAGAAGCTGTGGCACTATCTCGATTGGCACTTTCATCAGCGGCAGTGTTGGAGGTAAGAGGGGAGGAAGTTCCCAGCGAGGAGCAAGCAGCTCCATCCTCTTCACCTCCTCTTCTGTTTGCTGCCGCCATTGCCATGGGGACAGTGGGCCCTTGGCAGTTAAAGCTCAGTGGGAGCTCTGATGACCCCCCTCCACCTTCTGCAGCCATTCCCACATCAGAGCCCCTGACAGAAGAACACATGGAAGCTGGGACATTGCTGTTAAATGTGGCGCTGGCTGCAGAGGAACAAGCAGAAGGCTGAAGAGTGCTACTAGGCATTAATAAAGGAGATTTGGAAATACTTTGGTTTGAGACAGCTGGTTCCCCGACATTTCCACCACCACTGCTGCTACTGCCACCACAGCCCACCACGGTGCTATCGTCATCTATTTCTTCATCCTCTTCTTCTAAAAGTAGTTCATCTTCTTCCTCAGAGGCAACCTCCTCACCATGAATTAATATTTTGCTTTCACAGGGTTCGATGTCCATATCCTCTCCTCTCTGAGACCCCTCTTTTCCCACAGGCCCCTCTTTTCTCCTTCCCTGAGTCTTGACCAGGGTAATGGAGTCTTTGGCAGGACCTCCCAGGTTGAGAAGGGCTTGTTGCTGGAGAGCAGAATCAGAGTCTTTGTGTAGGAGACTTTCACCTCTACCACTATTGCTCCCCGCCTCTAAATGGACTCCGCTAAATGTGCCAAAGAAACTTTGGCCTGAGTTCATAGAAACTAGGTTGGATGGCGAAGGTGAGCTTTTGTTTTTTGGTTCCAGAAAGCTAATTAGGGGTTCTTTGTCTTTACCAATGCCCTGTATAATGGCAGATGCATGTTTGTGGCCCAAAAGCCTTCGCTCATCCTCACACAAGGTCATTCGATGATCATGGACAGCATGGGTGGCAAAGGATCGAGCATAACCAAATGACAATTTGCAGAGAAAACACATGAGAATGGGTTTGCCTTTACCATAAATGGCCAGTCCATCGAATTTTGAGAAATCCACATTGTTTGGAACATCTTTGGATACACAAGATTTCTTGGCAGACCCGTCACTGTTAAGATAATCCTTGTTGCTTTTGTGCCGCACATCAAAAACGCGGAAACTGTGCAGTACAGGACTATTGCCTGCCGTAGTTGAGGTATTGGGGAAACCTTGGTCTGATGAGCCAAACCACTTTCCAAACGATGAGGCTATGTGAAAAGTGTTGATGATTTGAGGGTAAACTGACGAGGAGGTTCCGGCAGGTTCCCCTGATTTACCACCACCAGAGAGAAAACTAGAAGGAAGCAAACTGGAGGGCATGCCCCCATCAGTTTGGACCAGCTGACTTAGGCTTTCCACAATGTAAGCTGAGCCATCAGGCTGGTAGACAATTTCCCCAGCTAGGTTTTCCACATCGCTGCTCTCTTCTTCATCCTCTTCCTCACCTTCTTCACTCCCACTTTCCATAGTATCCCTTTGCTGGACTGGCTTCTGCCGCATGAGTGTTGGCATGCCCCCTACTACTGGAGCTATAGGTATGCCAGGAAAGGGCTGCAAACTCGGAAAACAATTGTCGATCTCCATTTCGTCCAATTCATCCAAGTCTTCGTCGTCCTCTTCACAGCTCCCTGCCTCCTGCTCCTCCTCCAACGCCTCTCGTCTGGAGTGCAGTTGGCTGCTTTTGGAGCTGTCAATGTTAGCCTGGGATGGAGTCCGTGATTGCTGCTGTTGCTTCTCTTCCCTCACAACCTCACGAGAGACACTGGGGCTCTGAAGTTGAGCTGAGAGAGACAGTGGATCCAAAAGGTGGTTGCTGGGAGTAATATGTCCTGTAGAGCGATCGTTCCAGGTCTGAGGAGGATGCTGCTGAGGCTGCTGGGAGGCGGTTGAGGAGCTGAGCCCATCGTCTGTCCCAGAAATCACGGGAGACTCACAGCTTTCCATGCTGAAGCCTACATGAGGCATTCATCGCATCCAGGCCTGAAAAATAGAAAAAATACATGTTTAAAAATGTGGAATGTGGAGAAAAATCTAAAAGTCAGTTAAACAAACAAAATGACTCCTTTCGTGCTCTTATTTCGTGTCCTTGTTGCTAACCAAGCCAAGGCTGGCATTTTAATGCCAAACATTCAGTTCTAAAGAGTCTTGATCAACTGAAAATGCTATGTATAGAGCTGTGAACAGTCTTGACGTATAGTGCATTAGATGAGAGACAAAAAAGCACAAGATCTAATAGTGGAAAATGACAGAGTGCTCATTACGGTAGATTAGGTACTTAAATACAATACCTCAGACATGCATTAATAAGCCAGCTCAGATGGCTCTTCCTGTCATATCAGCAAGTTACCATCTTTTATCTTCTTTCTTTCCAAACAACACTTAGACTCTACCACGTTCCACATTCCCACATACATCCGGTTTTAATTAATGCTCAGTCTGAGAAACAGTAACAGAATAACTTAATGGATAAAGAAGCTCCATTGTGCTGCTAATTAGACAAAGTAAAACCAGCCATCAGCACATGATCCATCTCCTGCAACCAGAGAGACACTGAGCTCAGATTTATCAGCCAGAATAGAAAAGAACCTTTAAAACAAAAAGAAGATCATTTATTATTAATCGACCATTATTAGTGCCCAAAGCTGAAAATTTGCCAAAACGTACCACAATTTGTGGTATTTTAAAATAACGTAACACTTTTAAAATAGTATCTCACACTGGGGTATTCTTAGTTACCAGGAATTAGATGCAATACATTAAAAGGTGGCAACAAAATCGACAATATGTTCATAATGTGTTGTGTACACAGAAAATTGCTACTTGTGGTGCTAACTCATATATATAACTCATATATATATATATATATATATATATATACTCATAAAAAGTCTTATTAAAAAACTTTTTAATCGTGCACAAAAGGCAATAAAACTGGTGACCTTTTGACTGGCCTGAAACTCCAGATTCAGCTGTGTTTAGATCTGACATGCGAGAAGTCTTTCTCCACCTCTTCCATAACACTCCGAGGCCTTGGGTTTGCCCAATGGTCACCGCCACAATTTAAAAGGGGGAAAGAGCCATGAAATGATAGGGAGAGATAGTGCTGAGCTAATAATTTTATTAAAAGGATAGAGGCAACATTGATTAAAAGGGGCAACCAGACTGAAACCAATAAATCCTACATGCCCTTTCACCTTCCGATGCTGAATATTACATGAGCAAACGTTCCTGGCAGTATGCTAACCGCCATGTCCTGCCTGATTAGCACATTTGGTGCTTGCACTTGATTTATTTACTTATTTACTTAGTGATGCAAATTTCAGCTCTGATCAGACAGTGTCTGCAGCCACCCCCACCCCTCATACATATTAAACAACAAAGAGATTGGATAGGGAGATTGATCATGTCTGACTCCTTCTTCATGAATATCTGATGAAAATGTGCTGCCTCTCTTAACCCCCCCACCCCCCATTACTATGCCCCAGAAGATGAATAAGAAATACCTCTGATATTGTATTTTTGTATAATTTGAGTGTGAGTATGAGTTGTTAGACAGAACGCGGACCTGTGATGGACTGGTGACCTGTGGGTATAGAGGATGGATGGATGGATGGATGGATGGATGGATGGATGGATGGATGGATGGATGGATGGATAGATGGATGGATGGGCAGATGGACTAACCTATGTGAATGAATGGCTAGATATATAGACAAATATATAATTAGATGGTTTCATAGATAGTAAGTGAATTGGATGGATGAATAGATTATTCATACACAGTCAAAAAATAGTCAACTTTTATCAATCTCTGTATATTAATATGTATAATATATGTAGATAACAGTTTAACAGTGAAACTAGCTGCCACCAACATGAAAATCCACCAAAGACAACTGACACCCAGAAGGCCTCAGGTTGACTGGCTGCTGGCAACCTTTTACAGGTCTAATGTCTAATTCAATAACCTAGTCTGCTATAGACAATAGGATTGTCTGGAGACTACCATTTGCAATTGGGCACTCATATAATGCCGTTTGTCGGTTGAAGTCATGCATTGTCTGCAACACCTGTTTGAAGACCTGAAAGAGCAAGAGTCTTGACAGATGCTTGTCAGATGCTCAGGTACTCAGGTAAGGGAAGCACCTTTACTTGCACTTTACAGTACATTCATTTCATTCATTTATTCATTTTCTATCCCACTTATTTCTGGGGGTCTGCTGGAGACTATTCCACAGGTTGGTAAAAGCATGCACCGAAAGGCCACCAGCCTGGGAAACGATCTCAGGACCTTCTTGTTGTGAGGCAACCTTGCTAACCCCTACGCCACCGCACCACCCTGTACAAATGACCAAAAATAACAAACCATAAATGACACTCATTTTTGCAAGTGATTGTGGCAAGTGAAAAGACTTTTATGCATGTCTCTTGTCCAGCCTGATAAAAGCTTTGCCAGGTAAAATCCTGTAACCAAATGAACACCGTCAGAGAGTAGGTCTGGTTGTCATTTGGAGAAGCTGGTTTTTATTTATGGGACCTTTCATTAGACGGGATTTACCGGCTGAGTGAGAGGCGAATTAAAGGCTAAGCTGCCATCTGATTATAAGCATACTCATTCACCTGCCTAGGGCCTGAACCTCCAGGCACTGAGCCCTGGCACCCTCTGTGCTCTCCTGGGGAATAAACACACGCACTCTGGTCAAACTGAAAAAAAAATTCCAAAGTCTCCAATCCCAAACTGCTTTACCCTACCATCTGTTATACGACCTTTGTTTCTGGGCTCAGGCTCTAAAGCACTACTTTCTAGTGGTTTGCGGTAGAGCTTGCACCTCTCCAGATCTAGCCATAATATTGGCTAGCCTCAGAAGGGTGCGGGTGCTTATTGAAAAATCAATGTCATGAATGGTAAAGAGTAACAGGAAAATGGGGAAAGGGAAGTCTTCTATGATATGATGTAGCATATAGCACATATACAGTGGTGGGAAAACAAAGTACTCCTGCATTAATCTGTTAAACTCGGATTACATGCATGTCGAAATATGGCTCGCTTCTTGGCCCACAAGGTCCATGCTGGACAAGACTTCCCGATTTCCTTTCCGAGTTCTTTTATGACCCATCATGTTAAAAACCTTGGTGTGGAGGATGCAGAACTTATATGCTTTTCATTTCTGGATGAACCTTCCATGTGTTGACATAAATGTTTCAGATCTACAAATAATAACCATAGTCTAAATCGGTTCATTTCAGATATCAAAAAATAGCCTAATTGCTAACAGACTGGGCTAGGATACCCATCTGTGCTGTGGCTGGAGTTTTACACTAAACTCCACTCAACATCCAGATCTTAAAAGGTAAACAAAGTACACTGAACTGAATAGTTTCTTCTTTCCTCCACCCTTGTATTTCTCCTATAGTGTTTAATGTAGATGCAGGAAAGCTTCATTGCCGCCGCCGCTGCTGCTGCTGCCGCTTTAGGAGGTAAAAAAGTCACCTCAGGTCGATGGCACTCAGGCTGTAAACACAGTTTCCCGTAAAATCAATGATCTTCAGTTCTAGCTATCAGTCTGAGGTACAGAAATAGCAGTGGCTGTGACGAGGCTGGTGCTGGAGCAAGGTGGAGGGAGGGAAGGAGCGAGGGAGCTAGAGGAAAGTAGTGTGCCTGCGAGTACATTAGGAATACGATAGAACAGCTATCACATCTCTAAGCAAGCACTTATACTATAAAAATGTCCTGCTTGAAGGAGACTCCATTTCCCATAGTGCACCTGTCTGACGACAAGTGACATCACTGGATTCTGGCACTGATAGGTTAACTCGATTCTTTGTCATGTTTTCTAACCCACTTATTTGCCAATTCTAGGTCACGGAGGTCTGCTGGAGCACATCCGAGCACACAAATAAGGTGAGAGGCGGCAGGGGAACAACCTGGACATGTTGCCAGTCCATTGCAGGGCTGCTTCACAAGGGGATGTATGCATGAAGTGTCTCCTCCCTTTTGGAGAGTGCTACCAAAACAGCCTCTTTGGTGTAATTAGATGGAGTTAATTAGCAAGGGCTTAATTACTCGTATTGAGAGAAAGCAAGAGAGAAAGCGAACCGAAAGGAGAGGAACCAGCGAACGCTCAGCAGGAAGCTCCCCATCTCCTGCCAATTAGCAAGCAGCATGGGGGGGGGGGGGCTTGCGGAGGAGCAAGGTTGGGAAGTACAAACGAGGCACGAGCTCAAATAAGCTCCCTCACAGCCTTAACATCATCCTCAACATCTGCCATTTAGAAATGCATTCCATTACAGATGCTGTGTTGTTTCTTTGCTAAAGGATAAGAGATGCTTTCTGGAAGTAAAAAAAAAAGAAAAGAAAAATTCTTACATGCTCAAGCAGAGTGACCTTGACTAAAAAAAAAAAAAAGCTCATTACTGTCTTTACTTTCATTTCATAGGCTCATAGTTTAAATAAATGATTTCGACACAGTGCGGCATATATTGATGTCCAATCAAAGATGGGTGATCAGGCTGATATGCATGCAAAGCGCTCACAGCATGTGTCCGGACGCAGCGGGAAGCTGCAAGAGAGCATGGCCGACTGCGTTTGTGATGTTTCGATGTGGCCGATTGGTGTTTGTGTTCAAGAAACAGGATGAAACATCTGCTTATGTAATAAGCTGCTTATATAATATCACAATAAAATTGGAGAAGAGTGGAGCTGGGTCTGTGCCATGGATCAAAGATACCCGAATGATGGTGTCTAAAGGCCTATAGCCACATTTGGGCCTGTAAAATGCCAATGTAGGGTTTATCTTACATCTGACTAAAGGTTAGGACTTGGTAAGTTCTATTTCCCATCTTGTACCCAGACCTTTTTTTTAGACCTTCACTAAGAAGATGCCAACCCTGTTAGGATCCTCAGGTATCCAGAGATTTTTGGCTTAAGTTAAATTATTGTTTTTAAAGAATTCTGACTGTAAATGATTATCAGAAGGACACCAATCATAATCATCAACTCCGTTGTGAGTCAGGTTCCCGATCAAGGTTTCTACCTTGTACCTCCTTAACATCCACCCAATTGAAGTGAACTAAACTGAATGAATGAAACATCTGGATTTAATGACTACAGTTGCCTTTTAAACAAAAATACCACCTTAAAAATTAAGATGATTATGTTCAAGTGTATTGTTAAGTCTTACAATACAATACATATCACATACATATCATTCATTCATCTTCCAACCCGCTTATTCACTGATTTTTGGTCACCCTGGATAGGTCGCCAGTCCATCACAGGACCACACATAGACTAACAATCATACATTCACTCCTATGGACAATTTTGAATCACCAATCAACCTAATGACCATGTTTTTGGACTGTGGGAGGGGAAAGACAGAAAGATTCCCAGCCTGGGAATCGAACCCGGGACCTTCTTGTTGTTGTGCTAACCAAATCTCCACAATAATACCAGAAGATTCTCTGACCCAAACCTGCCCCTTTAAAAAAGAAATACAGCATTTTCTAGACTATAAGCTGCTACTTTATTCCTAGGTTTTGAACCATGCAACTATTCTGTGGATTTTTCTTCCTCCGCTAGGGGCGCTCTAACCGGAATTAGAATAAAAAATAACAGACGAAAAATCAGTGCAAAGAAAAATCGACTACGCTACTTTCTCTTTTGCAGATAGAATGCGCATGATAAATTACTAATTGGTCATTATTTTTAAATCATCATGGAAACAAAGAAGTTACAATTGGTGAGAAGTCTTTCACAACAACCGTCCGTGTGCGAAAAGCCTACATTTCTGATATGTCAGTGGATCCTAACAGCGGGGAGTGCTGTGAAAGAATCCACTATCACCAACTGGTTCCGGGTTTTGCTACACAGAGAGAGTAGCGTACCTTCATAGCAAACTTCACCAGCACTTCTGAAGCTGTTCAACTCCGACACTGAAGAAGACTTCATGGGTTCCGTTTTAATTAGCAAAGTTGCTGCCGTGTTAAAAAGGAACGTTCGGAAAGAATCTGTCCCGGTACATACATGCACATTTTCAGTACAAAATCCTTCTGTACATGCAAATATCTCATTTTCAACATAGATATCTGCGGCTTATAGCCCGGTGCGGCTTGTATATCTTTTTTTTTTAAATAGAGTGGATGCGGCTTATATACAGGTGCGCTCTATAGTCCAGAAAATACGGTAATTCTAAAAGAAAGAGTTTGGAGACCCCTATAAAAGGTGGTGATAGCGGAATTGACACACTTCCCGATTTGGCGGATGATGTCATCTGTGATGTGGACTGAAGGACGATTTAATGATTGTGTCGGTCATAGTGATGATGTCATTATTGGATCTGTGGTAAGGATTGAGTAAATATCACAACTGGTTGTTTCTATATACATTTTTGACAGGGTAAGCAAGGATGTGTGTGTGTGTGTGTGTGTGTGTGTGTGTGTGTGTGTGTGTGTGTGTATGTTTGTGTTCCAAAGATGAGTCTACTAATTGTAATTTCTATCCTATAAATAGCTCGGGCTGACATCTCTTGGGAGAGAGAGAGAGAGAGAAAGAGATGGAAATTTGCAACTGGAGCTTAATTCTTTCTTTCTTTCTTTCTTTCTTTCTTTCTTTCTTTCTTTCTTTCTTTCTTTCTTTCTTTCTTTCTTTCTT